>JAPTHN010000040.1:3370849-3960858 GCA_026936325.1 Platynereis dumerilii
CGTTAAGTGTGTCCAATAGAAAGCTCAAAAAGTTTCTCCAAATAACACCCATGCTTTGGCCAAAAAGTGTGGGATAAATGTCCCACCAGCCCCACCAACACTGTCGCCACTGGGATGTAAAGCTCCAATCATCCAAATCAGTCTATCTAAATTTCAGGTATGGACCTCAATGGACTGGACTATTTTTCGCCTTCTCCTGTGTTTTGGGTGATATTGATTTCAAGAAAAGATTCGACAGGAACCACATCATTAAATTATTGAAAATGTCACAAAGCAAATTTATTTCTTCCAAGGTTGGTTTTGCTCCTTTTAAAATACAATTCTTGTTGTCAATTTCATTTGGGAGATGAACTACAAGTTGGACCCTCAGATCTTCGCGGGCTTGGAGTTGTCCTCCTTTGGATATATATTAGTTCACGGTTATGCTGGACATTCCTCAAATATATGTTTCTAAATTTAAAAAAAACTATGTCAAGTAATACTCACACTAGAAATTATTTATTTCTAGAATTTGGTTATTTCATATTGCCTGTGGGAAAAATAATTTATTTAAAAAAAGACCAAAACCCATCCCCGCCTCCAGCCACCCCCGGAGATCTGATGATAATTGCCCCGTCAGCTTTTTTTATCATGATGAGCCAAAATAATGATCAACTGAAATTTTATCAGTGAAGTATGATCAGTGTTGTTGATTACAAGTATAAAATCTCAATTTGAATCTGTGATACTGTAATTACTAATAATTTCAAATTTATAGAAATATTCTGTCTGATCTGGTGGTTCTAGTAGGAGAAATTTAAGCTGCATGGCATCACACCCTGAGTATAAGGACTGCTACGTGTACATGTATCTTGCTGGCAACACTTTTCGACATATAATTAAACATAGACAATGAGGAAATGAATTGTATTTTCTATGGTTGTACAGTGTATTCATAAAATATATTAAATGTCCCAAAATTCACGAAGTACATGGACCAGATTGGACTTTACAGTCAGTCAGTTTATTTTGTGGAAAGAGTTGGCTGTTGCTGAATCATCATACTGACGATTTTTTACGTTGGAAGTGTCTGGCAAAGCAAAGGATTAGTACAGGTTATTCACCTAGGGAGAGGCAATATGTGATTTATCCAGCGAGGGCATTAGCCCAAGCTGTGATAAACACATATTGCCGATCCCGCGGTGAATGACTGGCTTATACCATAAGACAAAACTGAAACTTGTTGTTTGTTGCTGTGGTTTTTCACAGCTTCACTTATTATTCTCCCATGGGAGGATAACTGGACAACAAAGAAAATGGGTTTTATTGCAGTGAAATACTGGCTCATGATTGGCTGACAGAGGTGTCGAATGGTATAATGAATCTAATCTGAAATCTTACGCTGAATTCTGTTTTGACAAATTCAAACAGCCCTGCTATGGTTACAATGCTAAAAGTTTGATCATCCAGGCACTTAATTGGTTATCATAAGTCACTAAGTTTACATTTGATAGACAAATAGTCTTATCTTCCCCACAACAAATTGACCAGCTGTAATTATAAATAAGAGAGCATACTTGTAATTAGAATTCTGTTATTTTACATTTCAGGAACAGCATGCGATACTCGTGGAATTGATCTTTCACCTAATTGCAAATCCAGAACTTTACACTAAAATAGCTTGAAGCAAGGAACTTTACACTAAAATTGCTTGAAGCAAAGAACTTTACACTAAAATTGCTTGAAGCAAGGAACTTTACACTAAAATTGCTTGAAGCAAGGAACTTTACACTAAAATTGCTTGAAGCAAGGAACTTTACACTAAAATTGTTTGAAGGAAGATTAACTGACTCATTGTGTTGACAGAAAAGCTAAAGAAATTTAGGGCTTTTGTTTATTTGATGCTACAGTTTTAATTTGGAACTAATTAGTCCAGGTCGAAGGCTTAGACCTGATATGATTTGATTTGATTTGATTCACTGTACACAAATGAAACAGTAGGATTACACAATAAAGATCACTCTTATTTCCACAGCAGTCCTTTTGATGGGAGTCTACAGAAAGTTCATTGACAGTGATTCAATAAATAAATTGAATAAATATTGATAGTATAAGTACAGACATTTGTTTCTTTAAGGTGACTTTGAGCTTTTTGAAAAAATGTTAACTTAGATCTTGTACTGTCTTTTGATTCTGAAGTTTAAATCACTTCTGGGAGACGGTTCCATTCAGTCGATCCTATTGAGTTGAAATTGGCATCGGCGCATCCATGGGTGGACTTCAAGATGAGGTTGTTATGAGATGCTCTTCTGATGTTATAGGCATATGTGATGGTTTTAAATTGACTGCAAAGATATGATGGTGCTGTTCTAATGAATGTTGTGCATGTGATTAAGCATCAGCTGCGTGGCCCTGTCATCTACACAGGACATGTTAACTCGATCGAGTTCTGTTTGTCCAATATGGGCTCGACTGCCAAGATCTAACATGTATCAGACCATTTTTAAAATTTTGAGCCCCTTGTAGTAGCTTTTTAGGATTTTATTGAGGATGAAGTAGTTGATGCATATATGACTTTGAATGAGTGCATGTACCAATAATTTTTTGGTTTAAAAATTTAGTATTAAAAAAAATACATCAAAGTCAATTTGAAATCAATATTAATGGCAATATGAATGTCAATGTGAAGTTAATGTGATTTCAATATGATATAAATATAAATGCCAATATGAATGCCAATATGAATGTCAACATGAATGTCAACATTTATATCAACATTTATTTCAAAATGAATGTCAAAATGAATGTCAACATCAGTGTCAATATGAATGTCAATATGAATGTCAACATCAGTGTCAATATGAATGTCAAAATGAATGTCAAAATGAATGTCAAAATGAATGTCAACATCAGTGTCAATATGAATGTCAATATGAACATCAATATGAATTTGAATATCAATATGAATGTCAGTATGAATGTCAGTATGAATGTCAGTATGAATAATGTTAATATGAATGTTAATAGGAATGTCAATATGAAGTCAATATAAAGTCAATATAAAGTCAATATGAAGTCAATATGAATGTAAATATGAAGAATAAAAGTCAGGTTGATCGTCAAGTAAATCCTGTGAGATGGTGGAAGCTCTTTACTGGTTCACCAGTAATATTGACGTCCAGTTTTGATTATCATGAATTGCAAAAATCTAAAAGGAAGCAGAGTGCTTTGTCATTGATCATCTTCAATCACAAATGACTGACCCACAATTCAATATTTTGGATAGATCATAATTTTTTCATATGAAAAAATAAAAGCATTCGTCATTGATGACCCCATATTTGTTTTCATCTCATCGGAAGAGCACCCTTGTTTATACAAGCTGTTTTGCCGAGGATGTGCAACATTGTCCCAATGGCAAAGCATATCATGCATTTAACTTACTTACAAGCAGCACCAGATTTATCCGCATTTATCCATCTCTGTCCTATCCAGTGCATAATACAGGATGTAAAGCCTCCATCATCCATCCAACAATTATCCATCTGGCTAGCTACTTGTGTATTTGTCTATCTTTCTATTTAGCTATTTATCTAGTATGTAGGCAATTCCATCGAGGATCTCATCTTTTCTCTTAATTGTTGTGGTTCATTTTTGCGGTGTTGATTTTGTGTTAAACATTTGACTGATTGTTTTAGACTGCATGTTTATAGAACAGTGTTGAGTTTCCATATTTTTATTTAAGAAACAGCTGAAAAAACCCTCCATTTCTCAGACTCTCCCAAAAATACTCTCTAATTTTCATTGCAGCTCTGGTGGGGATTAGGCCGTGTAGTTTTTTTTAAATAAATTTTAATACAGGAAGTGTTACAAAAAAGACATAAATATGCTTTGACACCAGGATATTACAAGTGTAATATGTTGTTTTATGGAATTTCCCAAATATGTAAATTGTTATCATGATAATTGGGATGTTTCTGGTATAAATTATTTGTCAAAATTCTCCAAATAACCCTTCGTTGGATCAATGTAAAATATTTTCTGGTCTAAATAGAGACCATGGACATGGATCCAGCCATAACATCAGTTCTTCTTATGAATTTTTAATGTCGCTTTCCCAGAAAAGTTCCAATATGGCACTTGTTTTTATGGTCTGCAAAATGCATATATAATGCAAAACAGCAACAGTAACTGGTCTTGGGCATTCACTTTGCTTTGGATGTCACAGCTGAAGGTTGACCATAAACAAGGTAAGATCTGTCCCTTTTATTTTATGCACATTCTGATATTCTAGTTTCTACTACCCTTAGACCCTAACAATGAAAAAGACAGCTGCCTACAAGTGTGTCTTGACAATGCCCAAGATGTAGAGAAGTTGAGGACGAAACCCGAAGGTTGTTGTCCGAAATTCTTTAATTTATACTGTCAATATAATCTAGTAAATCTAATAAGATGGTGACCGTTTAATCTCCATTGGACGGGGGGGGGGTGGTTTTATAATTAATTTCTTGCCCAGTTTTGACGATATGAATATATCCTTTTTAGGCAGTTTGTTAGGCAGTCCTGCAACGATAGTTCCTTGTGAGGTATTTCTTAACAGTATTGCTTGATTTTGTTTGAGAATGTCACTTGCTCAAAATTAATAATTACTTTCACTGTCACTATGACAGACAGACATACAGACAGAAATATATATTTGACATGAACAGTGGCGGATACAGGGGGGGGGGCCTAGGGGGCACGGGCCCCCCCTAGACCACTGAGATTAACAATAGTATTTTGAAGAAAATTACGCTGCGACACGGGCCCGCGAATGCCGAAACACGCCCGGCCCCCCCTAGATGACCCTTTCTGGATCCGCCACTGATGAATATACAGTTACAATGAATAAAAAAAACATTGTTCTATTATTTTGATATCAGGAGAGATTCACTTTGCCATGAATATGGCGCTACCATAAATGCCTCCTATACTATTAGAAAAAAAGAAAAAATATATTACACTTTTAATTGCCACAAGTTTATGTCAAATAAATTGAAATCAAGATTTTCTTAAAAATAAGTGTTGAAAGGTGAAATGATAAATGAAGGTGAAGGGGGATAAATGAAAATGGTATGAGAGTAGATGGTATGAAATGAAATGGTCAGCAAAAGAAAACGGATGAAACAATATATTTGAGGATTGACATGTAAAGCAATTTTGTATAGAGCATTGTTCCTGGTATTGATGGATCAATGAATTTTTTATATACAAGGAGAAGCCAAACTCACTAAGAGTTGTGACCTTTTCCAGAATGGAAATTGAAGTACTATTTTTAGGTAGCTGGTATCTGACACTATTTTCGGCATAGGCATGATGATATATAAAATTGATAATTTCCCACCGAGGAAAACTGTAAGCCCACTCCCTAAAATTAAATGGTTGCCCCCTAAAATAACATGATGCAAAATCAATCAAATTGATTTCTACATGTAGCTTATTGTGGGCCTTCTATCAATATTATTACAGCCAATTGAGAAAGGGCTAGTGGTTAAACTTGACTGTTTCAGGACATCACTGATGTCAGTGTCCAAGAGTTACACAACTTCTTGCCAAGGAAGTTATAATTTAAACTCTTGACTCACTTCAGCCTCCACAAGAGTCTACAAGCATAGACTTCATATTCGCGCAGCGAAACGGCCGAAGGCCGTTTCGCAAAGCGAAATTTAGCACAAGAAAGGTTTCAAAAATCTGTGCAGTGATGGTCTCAACATCAATGGTCAACAGCAGGAAATTAGGTCAAGTGGGACCAGCTTCTTATAAATGATTTAGTTTCAAATTTTACAAAACATGACATATTCATATTCAAAAGTGTCTTAAAAATTCAATTTTTGCCATTAATATTCCCTGTTTCTATTATTTTTATGGAATAGCTCATTATAAGCCTTGAAAAGCTATAAATTAAGTTATTAACAAGTGATTCATTTTATTTCAAAACAGACAAGAAAACATAACAAAATTAAGGTTACATAATCTTTGTCAACTGATTATGTAACAGTGAGCAATTAATCTACATGCAGATCATGTTATTGTTTTTTTTATCACTAATACATGATTATGTAATATCAACAATCTAGCATAGACTTTAATTTGGCAGCTTTCAGTGAAGTCTTCCTTTTACTATTTAGCTGATTATCTATTCATTCTTAATCCTATTTAATTGCTATCCTATCAATCTATCAATCTATCTATCTATCTATCTATCTATATGTATCTACATATTCTATTTTTGATCTATTTTATTTTTCTTATAGTTTCTAGTTTAAATTTCTATATATCTGTCTTTCAATTTCCTTGAAACAGTAACATAACTGCCTTTCCTACATTGAATATGGAATAAATTTAATGAAAGATGTGGTAAAACCATAACTTTTTAAGAGCTGCGCGAATTTCATGGCTGTGCCATTTATATATTACCAGTGAGTTTCAGGTCGTTTTAAATGTTATTTTGAAAATAAAAGCACTTTTCTCTAAATATGACAGGTAGCAGCAGACGTCCAAAATAGTTATTCCAGAAGCATCTATAGTCATTCACACAAAGAGTGATGTAAACTCATTCGTACACTAGCTTCCTCTTCCCAGAAGTAACACTGTTCCAATTTGCCCCAGTGCCAATCAGCCCCATCTCCGTCTCCTTTATGTCAGTGTCTGTGCTGGACAAGTAGCTAACAGGTCCCTCACATGGGGTAAATGTGTAACATGTAGAGGACTCCCGCTCTCTCTTCCTGCTGATCAGTTAACCCTTGTGAGCGCCCAGAACTGGGCTTAGAGGGCTGCACTTGCTGTATCTATCTATCTATCTATCTATCTATCTATCTATCTATCTATCTATCTATCTATCAATCTATCCATCTATCTATCTATCTATCTATCTATCTATCTATCTATCTATCTATCTATATCTCATCTATCTATCTATCTATCTATCTATCTATACCTATCTATCTACTGTGTTTTTTCTGGGAGCTGTGAAAGGAAGATAATTCCATCTGTTGAAAAAAATCCTGTTGCTGAGTTTATTTTAGATTTCTTCTTGAATAAGTTCTCCTTTAAATGTTATCAATGTTACAAACAGCTAGAATACTTAAATACAGCATAATCAGTGTACCCACCATGTACTGCACACAGATTAAATCTAAGTTAAATAGTTAAATATATTTTCACACTCTTATTGACAATAGGCCTACTTTCTTTATACAGTTATAAAGCTATGCAGCATGATTGAAATTAAAAATTAACGAAATTGTAAGTAGAGGGGCATGCATACCAGAGGCCAAAGCCAAAGTGTATGCCTCCCAGACCAATTATATGTATTGTTTAAATCATATTGCTACGATGTAAAGTGTGATATTTTTTGATCAAAATAAACTAATCTGCCTGTCTGTCTGTCTCAGGGGCGGACTGGCGGCATTTCGGGTCCCGTGGCAAAATAAATTAATTGATGGGCGGTCCATTATGGTCCCTACGCCTCTACCGTCGGCTGTATTTCCAATTAAAAAAGAAAAATTATAACGGTCTAATTTTCAAATTGTTAATATTTGGTTGGGGCCTCCATATGGGAGGAGGCTGTCCTTTCAAGTTGGTGTAATTTCAACTCATAATAATGAATTTGACAGCAAAATTTTGCTCTTTTCTTAAATTTTTTATTTTTTTACATCTTGTGGCCCCCCCCCCCGTGAGTGGATGGCCCGTGGCAGCTGCCACATTGCCACATAGGCCAGTCCGCCCCTGGTCTGTCTGTCTTTAAATCTAGTGCTTTTTCAAAGTGTCTGTTTTTCATTTCATTTCTTTTAAAACGTTTTCTTTATTCTTCTTACGAGATAATATGGTGGACATTTCCCCAAAATGGACCTTACTGGAAACAGCCCCATTCACTTTCCTTTACAATTCTGTCTTAAATTCTTTACCATACATAGCTGGTCAGGTTGTTGCAGTTGACATTTGTCGTGTACCTACATTCAGCTGCCAGTGGACACCAACGACCTCACAACAAGCCTTATCCATTGTAGATAAATTAACTGTCAATTTGTCATTGATTTAAAAATCTTAACCTCATTGATAATTAAGATGATTAGTTGGCGACTTGTTTTGATAGCATTAAAAGTATATGATAATTATGACCTCACAAATTGCTTATGGGTCATGGGGAATAACATTGCATGGATAGGGGTATGACCCCATAAGGAACATTTCAGTCCAATTCTGCAAGCATTCAACATTCGTCAGCAAAAGCCAAAGCCTCACTTTCAAGAAATAGTTAGTACTTCAAACTAACGTTACCATGCTCCTTAGGTTTGTTGTCGTGCAGGTTATGTTGTGTGTTCTTATTGACTATAGTCATCTGTTTCCAGTTTGATGTCTTGGTCCCAGGAGTGCTGAAGTAGGACAAGAAAACAACAATGGTAAGATGGTTTATCATTTGTATCTAAGGTCTACTTTTGTGTGACTTATGATGTTATATTGTAGCAATATTATTATACAAGCTGCTAAGTTTAAGACTGACATTTTTACAATGATCAAAAGTAGGTTGATGTGTTTTTCGTTGCTGTTTATAAAATACACACAAGCACATGGTAGGATTTCAAATGGCCAGATGTGGTTCCCATGTATAACATGGTTGTTGCAGGCCAAAATGTTGATTGTTACAGTACCTATCGAAATGCTGTTTAAAATCTCAAAATATCGTGAAGTTCATTGTTTTCCTTTACAATTTATTCCAGGAGGAAATGGGGAAAATATCTGTTTTGCTACAACTGCTATTTGGTAAGTACTACTGGGGATTTAACAAGGTGTACTTTAGGTCAAGCATAATTGATAATTAGCTTCTCAGATATTCTCTTTTTCTTAGATCAGTCCGACGAAAAAAATAAGCTCTTGTTTTTTCTTCTTTAATGTTAATTGAATAAATATTGGGGTTAAGGTCAATTTTGCCTTGTAAGCAGAACATTTTAGTCTGTCGATTCGAGAGACAAAAAAATTATTATGTCTTGCCTTAGATTTGGGGGGGGGTTGGGTTGAAGCTTTCAGAAATTATTTATTTCGAGGTAATGGCAGTAATTATAATTTTTCTGATTGTGCAACATCTCCAAATATTTGTTTATAAATCAAGCCAACATCCCTTTTAAAAATACCCCATCAGAAATAAGGAAGAAATCCTCAATTTAAATAAAACTCCAATTTTAGACCTCCCCCTCCCCCCCCCCCCCGACCTGAAAACTTAATGTACAAAAAAATTTTTCCGAGTAAAGTTGCAGTATTTTCATTCGTGAACCTCCGGCCCCATTTGATTTTTTGAATGTGTTCCTGAAATTAATTTTGTGTGGTCCAAACATTGTGTGATTCTTTACAACAGAGGTATAATTATTATATTCATATTATTCATGTGTGAAAAACATTAATTGCTTGGCCTAAACTATAATATCAACATGCGTATTGTGGTAAATAATTATATGATGATGTAACACTATAATTTCAATGGTTACAGATGCTGATGACATGTTGCTTAAAATAGCTACATTATATGTGAGCTTACAGTATGTATACATTATATACACTACGCTGTTTTGGTTTTTCCAGAAATTGACAAAGAGAAATGATATAATTTATGGTTACACTCTTTAGTCATTTTTAGAAGCCATTAAAAAAGTCGTCTGTAAATATCTACATTTTCTGTAACAAACAATCATCACCAATAACAGCTGGAATAATTCCCCATGTCAATTTACGTGAAATGACATAGAAATAACTGTCACTTTAGCTTCTAAAGTGAACGATTTTTAATTCTCAATAATTTAGAAATAGCTGTTAATGTAGCAATCCAGGACTAATGATCATATCTTCCAAGCTGCAAATTGTACCAAATCATAATTAAAATTAATATGAAAAAGGAATTGCTGTTATTCCATGCATCAAGTTTGAGTAAAGCAGCTGTAGTTGTAATGTCATACAGCAATTTTTATACGACAGCAACTGTTATTTCATGCAACAATTTATAATCCAGCTGTAAATGTAATTTGGTGTTCAAAGCATAGTGAAGCTTTAGCTGTAATTTGATTATTTTCATTCCACAAGACCAGTCCAGGTGTAATTGCACCATTAAAAATTCACCTGTAAATGTAATTTCATACAATAATTATCATACAACAACAACTCTAATTTCATGCAAAAAGTTATAATCCAGATGTAACTGTAATTCCATGCAGCAATTATAATCCAGCTGTAACTGTAATTTCATACAGAAATTATAACCCAGCTGTAGCAGTAACACCATGCAGCAATTATGATCTAGCTGTAACTGTAATTTCATGCAAAAAGTTATAATCCAGATGTAATTGTAAACCAATGCAGCTGTAACTGTAATTCTAACAAGAAATTATGATCCAGATGAAATTGTTTTTCAATGCAGCAATTACAATCTAGCTGTAACTGTAATTTCACGCAGCAATTATAATCCAGTTGTAAGTGTAATTCCATGCAGAAATTATAATCCAGAGGTAACTGTAAACCAATACAGCAATTAAAATCCGGCTGTAACTGTAATTGCATGCAGAAATAACAATCCAGTGGTGACTAATTTCAAGCAGAATTTATAACTGTGACTCAATGCAGCAATTAAAAGCCAGCTGTAACTGTAATTCCAACGAAAAATTATAATCTAGATGTAGTTGTAATTCAATGCAGCAATTACAACCCTGCTGTAACTGAAGCTTCTAGCAGAAATTATTAAACAGTTATAACTGTAAACTTATGCAGCAAGACATATCAAGCTGTTGTATTCTTGATGGTTGTGAATATGGATAGGCCTACATGGACCACCCTCCCATTGCAGGACTCGTTTACACTCGCCCTGCCAATAAGCTCTACAAAATACTGTAGATTTCTAAAGCATTGTCAGCTTTTTTCCGGCGTGATTAAATTAATTGTTTATGGTTTTCTACAAAGAAACTCACTGAAACAAAAAACAGGCAACTATGAAACACTCAAGCATTCATTCAATTGCTTTGGGAAATCTCAAACTGTTAATTATGTCTGTCATGCCGGAGGAAAGTTAATCTTTGTTACTACTACAAAAAACAATGTATCATGTGATCAGGGTAGCTTCCCAAGCTTACACTGAGAAGTGAGGATGACCTGGACTGTGTCGGACCGAGACATGGGAAGGGGGGGGGGGGTTTCTTCATTTGAGCGCCTGTGTTTTTTGTTTTTTTTTTCAAACTGGTATTTTAATTTCACCGTTTTCGAGAGCGCGGACTAGAACTCCCCCTTAATCTTTCATAAACACGCCAATCATAATGCAGGGGTTCACTTTAATTATTTATACCCTTTTCATTTTACAACTTTCTGTAATGTTCTTGTTTCAGTCACCTCAGTCATCATTCTCCACGTCAGCGGTCAATGTAAGTTTTATTTTAATTTTTTTAAATGTCGTGGATTTTCTGAAGGAGACTTATACAATCATTTGCGTATGTTTGTCTGTCTGTCCGTATGTCTAGCTGCACATCTAATGTCATTATACTGTAGAGCAAACAATGTTCAGCATAACTATTTGTATTTATATGTATATCAGATTGCCACATAATACCAAAATTGATTGGTTATTGGATTTGTTGAAGTTGTGAAGTGGATACAACAAAATGAGATTCAGTTTGTGGTATTTTCCCTTAGCAGGGTACTGAAAATAGGCATATGCCTACACAAAAACTGGTCACACTTCTGCTCAGAAATTTGACGAAAGAGTCGCTTTTGTAGTTTGACAGCCATATAGGCCTAGCTTGTTTACTTTTGTAATATGTACGCTTGTTATCATAAGAATTCTGGTGAGCAACTTCTATTTAGCAATTTCTCTAAATGAAAATTTGTTTATTTTATGAAGTGTAGGAAGTTGGTTCAATTAGTTATAGAGTTTTTTTTTTACGTAAATATTTTATCGATTTTAATCAAATCATCCATTTTGGACAAGATGATTATTTTTTTGGAAAAGTCCCCATAGGCGTACGGGACAGGCGTTTTGTGGGGGGGCTGTCGCTATTTTGCCCTGAAATTTTAACATTGCACGGATGGGACCAGGGCAGTGGATCTGCCCTGATTGGTCAGGATTTGCCCTGATATATTCCATTTGCCCTGATGCCAGGGGGGCTGCAGCCCCCCCTCCGACCCCCTGCGAAATACGCCAATGAAAGTCCCTTTTCTTTCACTGCTAATTTTCTGCCTTTGTCTATGCTGAGTCTTTTCTTATGTTTGGATTGTGATAGTCTTCCTTTAACTTCAGCACATTGCCCAACAAAATGGACGCACAGGACATGTCCCTCTGGATCACACACATGCATCTGCCCAGGGACCAGACAGAAAGCCAGCTTCAGCATACCCTGCAGTCATAAGGTACAATATTCATTTACAGTCTGTCATTTTGATATAGAAACCGAGAAGAATGTTGCATTGTGAAAATGGCACTTCGTGTGTCATGCTGATGATTTGTCATGATCATACCCAATACTTTCAATTTTAATTTGATTTAAGGAGACCTATCCCGCTTGTTGGTGACAGCCAAACGAAAGGATTATGCATCTGATTTTCACTCTAAAATCAGTTACGACAAGTCAAATGGCCTTCTCTTGATCATGACTAATCAAACAGCCTTTATGTTTCCCATGTTGAAAGTAGAGAAGATGACACTTCATAGGCTATCATGAGTCACAAAGTGAATTTTTCAAAGTGAACTGGTTCTCATTTTTTTCTTTATCAAAATGACAGACTGTAATGCCCACCTCATAAGGGGACAAAATAGCATAAATAGTGGCCCTCGAAGAGTTTTTGTGCAGATAGTGCCGGATATTTGTGCATAAAGATTGTTATGCTATTAATTTTTGATTTCCAGCACACACTGTTCACTTGTGGGAAACCGAAGAAGATCCACAACTGCGAACGTTATTCCCTCTGCAACTCCTGCCAAGGATGGGTCGGTGAGTCAGACTGGGATGTTTGCATCGACTGTTTGGACAAAGGATACGTTGGGACAAAATGCAATATCGGTAAGTGTAATTTCTTGTCTCTTCAAGCATTTCTGAGTAAGTGACGGAGGGTGTATAAAGGAACCAGAGTGAACTTCACCAAAGTTTGAGCTGATTTCATCAACACAGCTAAGACCAGGCTCAAGGTTAATTTTGGCCTTAATATTTTGCTTCCTTGTAAGTGCTGCGATTTTATCACTAAAATTGACCCTATAGTTTTAATTTGGAACTACTGAGTCCAGGTATGAAGCTCAGACCTGGCTTAACTCTGTTGGTGAAATCGGCCTGAGATTCTGACGAAAAGGTAACAAATTCGAGCGGATGATTTTTTTATTTCACCATAAAAATTACAATATTTGCAGTTCCAATCATATGCAGGCGTAAAACCCCGAGGGGCTTGTTAGCCTGGAAAACAATTACGCAATAGGCATATAGCTTCAGACACACACAAGAATTGAATGTACATTAGTGAGAATATATGGGTTAGATCAGTTAATTTCCTTCATTGTGTGTATTAATATAATGTATTTCAATTTTGTTCCTTCCAGATGTAAATGAATGCGAAAAAGAAAATGGAAACTGTGCACAGACTTGTGTAAACACACCGGGAAGTTACTATTGCCAGTGTCGACCGGGATTTCAACTGGCAGATGACAAACATGGGTGTAATCGTGAGTACACTACCACTGTCTACCACCCTATCTATGTGAAATTAAAAATTCTGTCTTGAAATAGTACATGTAATGCCCAATGTTTATTTATTATTGACCACTGATCTCTAATAACTACCCTACTATACATTGCGGAGAGGAGAGTATACGCTTAATCATATTGAGCAGACAGATCTTACTGGTAAAACTAGTTAGTGCCATGCATATCTGGTGGATAATTGTAATTTAAAAAGCATTATATTGGCATAAAGCTGCTCGATCGTCAGAATCAACCTCAGTGATGTTCAGTGGGCAGCATCTCTTGTGATTGCCCAGCAGCCATATGAAGCGCTCTGTACTTATACAACTTTAAAATACCTTAGGCCAATAGCAGTGTCGTGGCACCCCAAAAAGGTGGTGACCGATAGCTGTCAATTTGTCAAATTATACCAATTGTGAATTTACAATGATCAAACATCAGTTTAATCGTTAATTTCAGGCATGTCATGTGGACAACCGGAAAACCCCGAAGCCATGAGAATCACGCCGTACACAGCAACTGGAGCGAAGGACTGGGATTTTGAGATGTCAGTGGTCTATTCTTGCAGCGTTCTTCACCATGAAATAGTGGGCGATTCAAAGAGAACATGTGTTACGACCGATGGTGGAAAAACCGTCCACTGGGAAGGAGAAGTTCCCCATTGTGCTGGTATGTCGAATGGTGCTATTTGTCATGCACATGTTAATATTTTTCTCACTGACCCAGTTTGAAACAAAGAACTGATTATCACTTTGATCTCATTGAAATTCAGATTGAGTTGTCATTAGGCACTATGAAAACTGCTCTTATCATTCATGGTAAAATTTATCCGAAAGTGAGCTGCATAGGGTTCACTGATCAGACCCACACCAAAAAATTTCCTTACAAAATTTAGATTAATATGAGCCTTATCTGATGAGTGAATCCCATGTAGCTTGTAGTGAAAACTGGCCTTAAAAGTTTGAATCAGGGAATTTCAAAATGGCCACCATTTGTTACTCTCTGCACATTCTCAATAGGTCCGAGCATGCTCAGTGAGAATAAGGTCACTCCTGGGCGTGCTTGGTGCCAATTATATGAAGCTCCTCTGGTATCAATTGCATAATCTAGATTCAGACAATTAGGTCAGGGCAAAATTTCCATTGCATTTCCATAGTGGGGGCCGATGTCACCAACATAGCTAAGATCAGAAAGATGACTTGGCTTGAGGTTATATTAAACCTGGCCTCAGCATTTTGCCAACTTGGAAACTTGTGCTACAATTTTATCACTGAAATTGCCCCTGTGGTTTTAATTAGCAACTACTACAATGTAAGTCCAGGTCTATAAGCCTTAAACCTCGCTTAACTCTGTTGTTGAAATAGGACATATATGTTTGTTAAAATCAGGAGGTTGCTCCCCATCAACAGTGCTCACTTTACGAGATTTATGATTAATTGATTATACAATGGAGTTTGCGGGGATACGAACCTTTGATATACTCGACAAGTCAGAATAAAGTTGGATTAAATTAAAAATCTCAGATTAATTTTTTTTCAAAAGGTTCAAATTGAGCTCCTTAAATTGATGGCTTTGCGGTCTGCATATTATCAATAACTGTCATCATGTCGCATTTTATTTCTATTTTTTGAACTAGGTCATGGCAATTTACAGCTGAAGTCAAAAGGACTGCTTTGCCTTTAAAGTGATTTGTGCAAAAATGAGTACTGCTATTGGCTGTTCATGACATTGGTATTTCACAGCCTATTGAAAAGGCTCTCAAGCTGTCATTATTAAACCAATCAAATACCTAGAAAATATGACGTATTCAAGCTCCTCGGCAGTTTTACTTGAATCAGTCCTTTTGACTTCGGCTGTAATTTGATTATGTTTCATTCACAGGAACCTGCCTCCAGGGAGAAAACAGTGCTAGATGTGGAGTTCCAGGGATTGATGCGGTCGCTTGTAGTCAGCTCGGTTGTTGCTACAACGTCACAGGACAAACGTGCCACATGCACGCAGGTAAATCCGAGATCACACATATATGTTTGTTTGTGTTTTACGCCTCTGCAGCACCTTAGTGGGCTATATCGAGGCAGGCGATCGCCGTATGATGATGAGATGAGAAGACTGTGAGTCTGGCACATACCCTATTAATTTATTCAGGGATGCCCAGGGTCTTTCAGTTGCCCCAGCGTAGAACACTAGATACAACCCGCCTCCATTTAATGTCCCATGGGCTCGGACTAAAGTGAGTTCCCGGGGTGAGATTTGAACCCACGCCCTCAAAGCCAGTTGAGAAGCGCACTTACCAATTAGGCCATGGGGGGACTCACACACATATATGTTGCGATTTCACTAATTTGTTTGCAAAGTTTGTTTGAAAAAAAAGGTTTAAGTGTGAGATTTTGTAATACTAGTACATTAAATGGGCAAGGCTCATACTGAGGGAGGATATTGAAGGGTTTTGTGAGGATATTGAAGCTAGGGGTTTGGGAGGATAGAGAAGGGGTTTGGGAGGATGCCTGTACAGTTCGAGGGTAAAGTATGAACTGAAGATACAGGGAAGGAGGCAATTCAGCGATGTAATAACCTCTAAGTTATAATATGTTTACAAAATTTTAGCTTCTCGACATGTCATTTTATTTTGGTCATAGGTCTAGCATATATATATCACTTTCCATGTTGTATCCTTGAATTCAACATGTTTCAAAACTATAATTGTGTTATAATCTGGATAATTCCTATTTCTCATCTACTCAAGGACATCTTTATATCGAATACCGAGGTGTGAAACCTTCACCGCGGGACGAAGTGGAACCGATCATGGTGACTAATGTTAGCAGTTGCAAGGAGCACTGTGAGGAGAAACCCCATTGCCTGTCTTTTGGGGTCACCGGTCTGGAAAACACTATGGTAATCGAGATACTTATTTTGGGGAAAATGGGATGTTTCTTGAAGTTTACCTAATAGGCATTTCACAGGGGAGGGGGGCTGCATCAGAGCAAATGGTG
Organism: Platynereis dumerilii; assembly: GCA_026936325.1. Taxonomy (NCBI): domain Eukaryota; kingdom Metazoa; phylum Annelida; class Polychaeta; order Phyllodocida; family Nereididae; genus Platynereis; species Platynereis dumerilii. The sequence goes on from JAPTHN010000040.1 coordinate 3,387,558, forward strand.
CATCTAGGGAAATCATGAAAAATATTAGGGCAGATTCAGCGCCCTGATCACATCCATAACATTTTTAAATTTTGGGCAAAATAGCAATACTGCAATAGCCTCTTCCCCTGCCTGCGAAACGACCATCCCGTACGCCTTTGGTTGTACTTTTAGATTTGGCAAGTTTCAAATGGCAAACTGGCTTCATCACATCTCTCGTATTAACAAACCTGATTAACTGTAACCTGCTTTTTTTCAGATTATGAAATATTGAAGTCTTGACTTAAATTTTTCATAATCTGGTGCAAAGTCATTGATATTCAAAATATCTATGGAATTTATGTCCACTGTACTTTCTCACTTATTGGGAGAGCGATAGCTTTCCCCTAATGATTGCAGCTGAAATTGACAGGTTGTTTTCTAGTCAAGTAAACACGCACTACATGCCTATTTGGATTATTGAACTGCTGTCAATTTAGGCACAAGGATCTTGCCTAACCAATGGTTGCATTTGTAAGTGGTTGTTGTTAATGTGGCATGTGCAATGACAGCCTGACCAATGGTCACTCCTCTTGTCCAAGAAAAGTTTCTCCGACATTGCAAATAATGGGCAGAGTGGGCTTAGGACAGGGGGGGGGGACTGCACATTGAAAACAAAACTAGAATTTGTGTCGCAAGCGGAACACATGCGAGTTATATGTGTATGTTGTTTTGCCAGATAGATAGATAAGGGGGCGACCATTTAATGGGGCGACCATTTAATATCTCCTAAGAATAAGGGGGCAACCATTTAATATCTACTAAGGTGCTAAGATAACAAGATAGATAGATACATAGATACATAGATACATAGATAGATACATAGATAGATACATAGATAGATAGATAGGATAAGGGGGCGACCATTTAATATCTACTAAGGAGGGGGCGACCATTTACCCCCGGGGACATGGTGACATACCCCCGGGGACATACCCCCGGGGACATACCCCCGGGGACATGGGGACACACCCCCGGGGACATGGGGACACATCCCCGGGGACATGGGGACGTAACCCCCGGGGACATGGGGACGTAACCCCGGGGACATGGGGACGTAATCCCCGGGGACATGGGGACGTAACCCCCGGGGACATGGGGACGTAACCCCCGGGCGAGGGGACGTAACCCCGGGGACATGGGGACGTAACCCCCGGGGACATGGGAACGTAACCCCCGGGGAAATGGGGACGTAACCCCAGGGGACATGGGGACGTAACCCCCGGGGACATGGGACCCCCGGGACATAGGACGTAACCCCCCGGACATGGGGCAGTAACCCTCGGGGACATGGGGACGTAACCCCCGGGGACATGGGGACGTAACCCCGGGGACATGGGGACGTAACCCCTGGGGACATGGGGACGTAACCCCCGGGGACATGGGGACGTAACCCTGGGGACATGGGACGTAACCCCTTTGGAACATGGGGACGTAACCCCCGAGGACGTAACCCCCGGGGACATGGGGCCGTAACCCCCGATGACATGGGCCGTAACCCCCGGGGACATGGGGACGTAACCCCCGGGGGCATGGGGACGTAACCCCTGGGGTCATGGGGACGTAACCCCCGGGGACATGGGGACGTCCCCATGACCCCGGGGACATGGGGACGTAACCCCCGGGGACATGGGGACGTAACCCAGGGACATGGGGACTTAACCCCCGGGGGCATGGGGACGTAACACCCGGGGACATGGTGACAGTTATGACTGAATATCAGGACTTCATTTTTCTTCAAAATGATAGATTGCAAAAAAACAACAATTTATTAGAATTTTTTATTATAGGCCTATATAGGCCTACAAGAAATCGAAATAAAAAATATGGAAACTTGTTTTATTCAACTCGGGAAAACATAACTGTCTAATTGTAATTGAGTGGATTAGTTCACTTGAAGATGACACCTGACCTATTGCTGTTGAGGAAGTTCAATAATCAATGGCAATTAACAATCGACATGGGACACTGCCCTTCTTAAAAAGTGACACAGGGACACTGGCCCTCTTAAAAATCGAGAGACACTGACAGATTGACTAATAAAAAGTGACAAACATTTGATACATTTCTTTATCATTTATGCTTCGATAAAATGGGACATGAGACATTCATTTTTCCTTTAAATTCCAAAATTTGACACCCCATCTGTTTTTGAGACCCATGTATACCCCTATCAACAAAGTTTATTTCAAGAAGGCTATACAAATTTGTTTTGCAGGCTGTATAATCTAGAATTTCATCCAATCGAGGTTGTTTCTATTATTAATTGCATTTAGGCCATCATCAATGATTTCCACTCTCTGTAATCCACAGTTGATTACAAGACCCTGTCTTAAAATAATAAAATCCAGTCTTTTAAGTGGTAGTTTAAAAAAAGGGTAATGAGCATAAATAACCAAGAATTTTTCTAGGAGATTAGGAGAATGCAGACCAAAATTCTCATCATGCAGGCCAAATGCTGACCAAATGCAGACCAAATGCAGACCATTCTATATATATACTTTCGGAAAAATGCCAAATACAGTGCAAAAACTAGTCCCGGGTGCTTTGTTACTGATGCTGCATATATGCAACAGAGTCACAGTTCGCTACATTGAAATATATCTAATGAAAGATACACACTATTTCTTTTAATACTCATTCCCAGTGACGAAAAGGTGACATCAACCTAACTACACCACGCCCACTTGACATGCGAGAGCTCTCCCTTCGCATCGGTCCCGATCGAAACTCTAGTTTATGTACAATCTACAAATAGTAGTCAAACTAATTTTTTTCAGAGGACATGCTACAACTATAATCATACGCGCTTAGATTATATCAAAGATGGGGGATATGGTCCCACTCCGAATTCTATCTATTATGATCAGCTGTTTCTACAAGACGATGTGGACTGGACAGGTAATTGTTTTGTTGGAACTGATTTGTCTGCTGTTTTGCTGCCATTTTGAGAATTTTGATTGCAGTTGGACAAGGATTGAATATTAAAATCCTTCGTCGCAAATATCATCGCCTTTACAAATTTTTTATTTTGTTACTGTGAAGTGGCGGTGAAAGGGCAAATTAAATATGTTTACAGATATATACACTGCAGGCCAAAAGTTTGGAAACGGGATCGGTTGCTCACCATTGGGTTAGTGTTATGCAAATCTGCTTGTGGGTACATGGATTCTTATCCGATCAGAAGAAAATGTATCAAAATAGGAAGTGGGATTATATAGGTATTCTCCATATGAATGGCACTCAATTTCCGAAGTACAGATGGGTAAAAAAAGAGGACCTCTATCTTTAAGAGCAATCTTGGAAATTTAACACCATTTTCACTGATTTACATCTCACGTTTTACATCTCAACTCTTCACACTAACATGGGTTGATTTTGACATGATCAAATAAGTATCCGAGCGCCCAGAAGCTGTTGAGTGTTACACTGCAATGGCAAGCAGCATACTGTTTCCTAACTTTTGGCAGGCAGTGTATTAATTATTATATCCCATGCTATGCTATGGGGGATTCTACTTTTAGTCTCCATTTCATGGCATCCATCAAATATCTCAAACACCACACCTTGCACAATGCTCATCCTTTCCCAACATTCAAAGATCTCCCTAAACTTGTCAAATGTTACCATAAATCAATAAATATCACAACCATTTCCACATCCCAAATACTTTTTCAGCTTGGTTGCTGTGCTTTTGGCCTGCAGCCATGTTTATTTTATAAAGTGAAGTCCACCCCCAGGTGTCTCCACATCCTTACATGTATACACAATTGTGCTCCTGGTGGAAATATTTGGCATAATAAAATTGGAATTCTGGTTGGTATAGGTATATGTGTCGGGCATGGGGGATATGGAGGCAGTATACCTGCTCTTGTTAATACTATAATGAGTGAAAACCAATTTAAAGTCACCTGATATTCATTGTGTCTATTATCAATATGTAACTTTCCGACATTTTTTGAAAATCTTTCAGTTGAAAAGGGACAAGTTCAGCAGCAGTTCCAATACGGTTGGTACAGCACGAAATCAGCGGAGAACTATCTCCCGCTGTTGGCTATGGAAAAGTTCCATCTCATGACTGGGACAAAATGTGCAGAGACTTGCCGTGATTTGGGGTATTCGTTCTCTGGAGTCCAGGTAATGCATTCGTCACATTATGTGACATAATAAAGCAGCCTCAAAGGTTATAAAGGGCTTATAAATATTTTTTTAGTTGGGTAAAGCCAGACTTTTTTCATGTTTACCTCAACCGTCCCAACAGATTTTCTGCAGACAGAAAAGAAATTTAACTTATCCAAAGTTTTTATATCACCATATGAGTTTACAGCAAGATACAAACTGTACCAAACTTAATTTTGCTTTTAGACTAAAAAAAAATGCTTCCGGAGTATGGTTTGAAAATAACATAATTTTTAGAGGTAGTTATATACAATATTTTTTGCAGGGCGACAATTGCCGTTGTGGAAATGATGTTCCTACGGCAACCGGCGAGTTCAAGTCGGACACAAGTTCGAATTCAACGAAGTTCTTGGACACGAATGGAAGTGAGGTGAAGCTAAATATGTATAACTGCACAGGAGACATTAGTCAATCTTGTGGTGGAGAGGATGTGTTCACAATCGGACAAGTGCCCAAGAGTAAGTTGAATTACGTTATTTACATATCTGATGCTCTGTCTAACATGTATATCTGCAGTAAAAATACAAGGTAGATTACTCAATACTCATATTTTTGCTCTCTCTCTAGTGGGAAAGGGTAATCGGTTCCATTTGGTGATGGCAATTATAAAAGTTGCTACGAATTGAACGCTTGGGCTGATTGTTGAGTGGCCTTGCAGTATCTGGGAAAAAGTAGAGTCGGATCATTGTTCTTATCAAATCTCACTGCTAATGAGAGTTATTTGGATTTACACTCTTTCATATCTTCAGGAACAATCAAATAACTGCAATCGACCATGACTAGCAGTCTAGTACAGGTGAATATTATTCTTTTGAACAGATCCAAACTACATTGGGTGCTACACCGGTTTCAACCATGTGCCGATCAGCCGTTGGGACAGGAATGCGAACAAAACTGTCGACGAGTGTATTCAGGAATGTTCTGGCTTGCTATTTCCTTATGCTGCCATCAGGAATGGTGGAGCTTGCTTCTGTGGTAAAGTGTGGCCTCTGGACTCCCATGTCCCCTTGTGGATGTGTGAACCTTGTGTTGCAGACCGCCATGACGAATGGTGCGGGGGTGTCAACTATACCAGCGTATACAGGACACAAGCTGGTAATGTTGCTATTTCATCCTCTTTCATTTGATTTATTTAAAATCCCACTATTCGAAGTGCTGATTCCAATTCTCCTGCAGTTATTGTGACTCCTTTCCAACTTGCTGCATTTCATATAGCCTTCAATACCTTGATCCGCTTTGTTTTGCTTACATGTCAGAATAATAATGAACAGACCATGTTGTGGTAAAATGCTACTAGGCAAGCTAGGAAAAAAGGAGATTTTTGCCAAAGAGCGTTTTTTGGAAACAAACAGAGACCTTGTCAAAAAGGAGATGATTTGGGAAAGGAGTTTTGAGAAACATGATTTTGACTGTTCCTAATACTGTATTGACTTTGATCTTGATTTTAGCTTTTGATCTGACTAACCATGAAGTGTCCCACTATGCCACTAGTCTGTAAGTATTTATTATCTGTAAACTTTGTTTCTTTTATAAATTTAAAAAATACCCTACAACTTAATATGCTGTATGACGTCTTGTATAATAATGGAATTTCACTACAGGTACCATGACGAGAAGACTATCGAATCCTTCGAATTCTTACTTCTCACAGTCTTCCCCTTACTGCGCAATTTTGTCACCAAAAAGTAAGTATCTGGTTCATAAACCTATTAAGTTAACAGTGTCTTGACAGTTGCGACATACTTAACTACATAACAATTATCATAAGTCTGACTGGTGATAGACCTATTTAAAACTAACGCCACAATATATTATATTAAATATTTTTAATATCATTTTTTTTCATATTTGAAGGTTGGTCTTGTCGGCTTCACATCCTTTTCAAACGCCTCAAGAGGACATGTTCTACTCGTCGGGAGACTGCTTAGAGCCATGTGGTGATTTGGACCTTGACAATCAGGTTATTGGCAACCCGAAGTATGTGACGATCAGGCAGTTTTTTGTCAAATACTCTGAGGTTTTGGAGATCCTGAAGGACAAAACTCCTGAACATGTCAACATTTATGCTCAAGTGGTTTATATTGACACCAATCTTGTGCTGAACTATGCTCTAATGATTCGCGCTGGAAGGATATTCATAGACCGAAGCAGTGCGCAGTACATTCAGTTGACCGCCAATGTAATAGACTTGGATTTCTCCGAAACAGAATGGGACAGGGTGGCCAAAGAAGGACCATATCCAGATTTGCACTTTGAACGATTCAGCTACACGTGTGCCCGCATCCTCGTTAGCAGTAAGAAGCAGAGATACATCAATATGGGTCATTCGCTGATCAGGGATCTCATAGTGAGGCATACCCAGGATGAGGAACATGAGGCCATGGTGAAACACATGATGACAGTCAGAGCCAAGATGTTGGGAATAGATTTCACCAACACTAACCATGTGCCCCTCTACACCAAAGACCACTTCATTCAGATATTGGACACCTACTACGAAAAAATATCAATCTATAAGTCTGACTGGAGCCGAATGATGAGCACGAAAGTCTTGTACGACGACTTTATTGACATTGCTGGCAAAATGAATGACATCCATAAAGAGACCGTCGTCAATGAAGCGCTGGTTAGTTTGCGCAATATTGAAGATGCTTATTCAGAAATTTACGGAGCACAAATGAAAATTGAGGAAAATTTCATCAGATCTTGTAAAGAACTGGAGAAAGCCAGAGTTGAAGTAATGAAAGAAATTCAAAAGGAATACAATCGAAGCAAAAAAGTGGCATGGCTGTCAGTTATTAAGTTTATTGGAGACATTGTAAGATTTGTGATTTCCTTGAGTGAGAATATTGCAACCCACAGCTATCATAAGATACCATCGAGCTTTGTCTTGCTTCTGAAAGCTGATCTCCCTCTCAACATAGACTACACGGTTGATCAATTGTCAAGGATAGTAGTGCAGATAGGGATAATCATGCAGAAGTCAAGGGCGTTATTGCAAGAGACTGAATTAGAGTCATACGAGGAAAGGGAACTGATAGTCGATCTGCAAACCATGATATCCATGAGCGTCAACATCGAGAAGTGGAAGGACTTGAAGGCTTATGCCGAGTTGATGTTGCAGGAAATGGATTCTCCTGTGACGTTCGAATTCAAACGAGCTCTTGTCGAATTCTGCGTCTGGGGAGAAGCGACGAGCCAGTCGATGGTGGATCGTGCGGAAACGCTCCGTCAGCTATTGGAAAAGAGATCCGTATACAAACTTCGGAAACTCTTGGAAGAGAGGTCGAAACGAGTCATCCAGGACGCCCGGATTCTTCAGATAAGGATCTTCAAGTGAGGCAAGTCATGCAGGAGCAGATCCAGGATGTGTCCCTGGATCTCAATGAAGTCCTGATCAAATTCTGTGAAGCCTACTTCTTCGAGAACTTGAAAGAATGTGGCAGTGAGTACCGACCGTCATTTGGTGGCTCGATGAGCGACCTGTTGTTGAAGATCAACGCAGCACGCCGTGACAGCCTCTACAGCCGAGGAGTTTCTTCAACAGTCAGTAGATCGACTGTATTGAAGAACAATAACAAAAGCGTCGACTGTATGGACCCGGTCACATGTCCTCTGGCTTACTTAAGCAAGAGTCGCTCCCTGGTTTTAACCATCGCACCGAATCACACTGATTTCATCGACATCGAGAAGTATCGCGTAAAGGAAATATACTTGAAACTCAAAGGCTTAAAAGAAGATCAAACCACACCACGAATGAAGTTCTACCTGAGCAACACTGGCATGTTTTATGACAGGAGGAAAGAAATCTACAAATTCATCACTCGACCCATGAAGCTGGCTTATGAGCGAAGGCTTGGTGATGATGGTATGTATGGATATTTATGCTCACTTCAAACTTTCCTCTCTCTCTTTCTTTCATGTCAACAAATACACTGAAAGACAAAAGTTATGTAGGCCTATATGTTGTGCAGTCAAGAACCTCATCTCTGCGCTCGAGATCAATAGAAGGTTCTACCCAGCACACTCTTCACTTACAATGAACTATAAAGTCTAAAGATAATGATCTTGGGGTTCATTCCAAGGTTACGATGTCCTGTCATCAACAGCAAAAATGTGTTTTCTGGGAAGAGCCATTTAAAAAAGTTGGTTCCATAATTGTTTGTGACCCTGTTTTGGAGTACCTAACACAAAAAAGCATTGTATTGACCATACCCCTCAAGCATCTTGTCTATACAATATATGAATTACTGCTATTTCATACCTTATAATAATGAGTCGTGACAACCATATTCCTGGCTCTGCTATTTTATACCTTATAATAATGAGTCATGGCAACCATTTTCCTGACTCTGCTATTTTATACTTTATAATAATGAGTCAACCATTTTCTTCTTATACTTAGGTCACATCTCGATCCATGCCAACTTCCCTGATGAGATCCACAAAGTCACTCCATTCACAACTTGGGTTATCGAAGTTTCTGACGAAAGGGGTCGACTCGATCTAGAAGGCGTCGAAGAACTTCATTTGAGATTTGATGGAACAGGCATAGTTTAAATCATTCATAAATGTGTGTTTAGATCTGATAGATATTGTAGATAGACAGATAGGAAAATATATACTGTTTATGGTACACAGATAATGAATGTATAGTATGTGTTTTATCAATGTAATATATGGATGCCTGTAAGGGAGCCAAACATTTAATTTTGAATAGGCATGGATATAGACAGATGTTATATAGATGCCTGTAAGGGAACCATCTTTCAAACATTCAATTTTGGATATGCATGGATATAAACAGAAGTTGTTTGAATATTTTGTCTCTAATAGGCAAGCTTTTGTTAAATACGTAATCCAGTCATATATATATATGCGTCTTGTTTGAAATTTTACGAGTATGTCTTTTTTGGCAATTTTTTAAAGTAAAAATATAGTTATTCACGATATAAATGTTGTTTTGTCTACAACCTGTTTTTGCTTCTGTCCCGTAAAAAAATCGCAATGGTAATTTTACAGCTCAGAGACCAACCTGGACCAAGGTTCACATGTTTAGCACTATTGTGGATGAGGCCAGGTTTACAAGTTTGTTTTTTTTTTTTAATATATCTTGCAAAGTTTCGGTGAAATAAATAATGGTCTAGCTTGATTTAGAAATACGAGTATTTGAGGATTTCGCATGCTCAAATAGTTAATCGCTGTCATATTTGCAAATTAAAATTAAGCACCCCCCTCCCCAATTTCCTGATTATTGGTCCCCTCCTTGTCATAAATATAGAATGGTCAACCACTTCATTTTTAGAAAGTGTTAAGACATGGGATTTGATGAAGTAGAATGTTTCAGACTATTGCATTTACATTGTCAGCTTGTTGCAACCACTTCCCTTAATTTCGTTCGAAAAGTCTCTCACCCTCTCAGATCAAATTGAGTATTATAACCATTCTGAATTTCTGTGTATTAGTTTCAATAGTTTGACACCAGTTTTGAAAGTTCTAACATCCGGGAGAGATCAAACAAAACTCCTCTAACCTGAGGTTCGAGCAGGGCGTGGGAGTCTGAGTCGGAGTTGGAGTCATGGAGTCTGAGGTTTTTGGGTGGAGTCGGAGTCGAACTTTGACTTTCAGGTGGAGTCGGAGTCGGAGTCAAAAATTAAATTGGTGACTCCTGACTCCTAAAAAGTAATTAATATAATTTTCAAAAACAGTTACAAAAATGTAAAAAGTGTCCCAAATTTTGCACAAAATTTCCAAAAGAAGTATTTATGTACAAAATTCGATGAAAACTTTATGGAACTACTTCTTCTCCCCTTTCACCATGTAATATTGTTGTGAAATTATGTCGATAAGCGGAGTCGGAGTCGTAATTCAGGAGACCTTAGGAGTCTGGAGTTGGAATCGGAGTCGCTTTTCAGAAAGCCAAAGGAGTTGGGAGTCGGAGTTGGTTACTTAATACCCGACTCCAAAGCCCTGGGTTCCAGACAGGTGATTTTAACAAGCAATCAATGATAAAAAATGATAAACAAGATAATCCAGTCTACTTTTGTAAAAATGACTCTTTAAAGCTGAGAACATTAAGAATATAACTATGGCAGAATCAAGGTCTAATTGCCAAAGATTCAGATACACATGCTCAAGTGGTCCCATCATGGGCAGCCATGCATGTACAATATGTACAGTGAAGGTTCCTTAATAGAAAAACTCAAAATGGGAAATGTAAAAACATTTCATTTCATCATATTGGAGATACCTCTCTCAAAATTTACAATATTGGCTTTGAAAATATTTTGAAACTGATACAGCAATTATGTCAGTTCAATCCGGAAAAAAAAGAAACAGATTAATCATATGTAAAAATATAAAAACATTTTATTTCATCAAATCGGAGATACCTCTCTGAAAATTTAAAATATAGGATTGGAAAGTACTTTGAGACTATTACAGCAATTATTAATATTCAATCAGGGGAAAAAAACAGATGAATTAAAATCTACTCTGAAGAACAGCCACGACAACAGAAATTGTTGCCAGAAAAACGCCACTCTTGATTGCCGAGGCTCCTTGACCTGAAAAGAGTTTTAAAACGAAAGAAAGACGATATCTTTATTATTATCCATCCAATAACTATGTATCCTTCAATTTTTTTTCCTCAGACTGACAGCATGATGTCATGCTGGTTCAGGATAGCTATTGGTCTGGCAGCTCTGTGTTATGTACAGCTGTTGAGCATTTCAGTTTCAGTTTCAGTTTTGGATTCCTAGTGATTGAGCATGATGATACACTGTATCGACCTTCAAGCTGGAATTCGACTGACTGTGAGATTTGGTGAAAGTCTTGTTTGTGTTTTACAGCTACAGTGTACTCACTAAACTCCTTTCCCGGCTGAGTGACATGCATTCTCTTGATGCGTATTGAGGACAGATTTTGGGATCAGATGTTCTTTGTTACATATTTTTAAACCTTCCTCTTCTACTTCCAATCTTTCCAATAACATTCCAAATCAAGCCACACTGGCATTACATGGCATGCTTTGAGTATCAATGTATCATTGACTAAATGATAATGATACTGGAGCCTTCACAATGTTAATTTAGTACAATTTAAGAGCAACTGCTTAATGTCATGCGGCTGACTCTTCCAACCAATGAGAATGTACAAATAGCTTGACATCACCAAAAAAGCCTTGCATGACATAGTTTTTCTACTCACACCTTAACTGACCAATAGCAACACAGTTTCAGCATTACATCAAGCTTTCAGTCTATCAAAAAAATTGAAGGTTACATAGTTATTGGATGGATAATAATATAATTCAAAATTCATATAAGCTCATTAACCACTTTTAAAAGAGATTTTTGAGTGACTCAATTTACTCCTGGAAAACACTTTTATCATTTTTAGTTGAGGCTTCACAAAGAACATCCTAAGGAAATGAATCGTCAAATATATATATATTCTTTTATTGACATTGAAAATATCTGCTACATAGATGTGTCAGAAATGCATGTCAAATAAAATGACTTATTCTCAAACACAACCATCAGCATGCAAACCCTTTTACTTTATAACTTTTCATTGGAATTATACTAAATAGTAGCTGGATGGAAATAACTTACAGACTAATTTGTTCTGGTTTGGACACTTCTTGCACGTCAAATCTTCTCCACAATATTTTCCATTTCTACCAGTTGTCGCAATTGTTGTGCACTCCACACCTTTGCCCAGGTCTTTCGTAGCTGCAAAAAAGTTTATTAAGGAACTCTTTTATTCATAGTCCTGTCGAAGTTGTGAATGTGACGTCACAATATAAAGAGTATGAACATGGGGAGACAACTGATGTAAACCCTAATCACACTTAAATTAAAAAGTGTCATGTTTTGGGCATATTGTCCAGAGGTTGGAGACAGGTCATTGAAACCAACAATCAGAGAAGAGCTGTCATGTGTTGCTACCTAGAGGCAAGTGTGAAATTCTGTGAGCTCCAGCGAGCGGTCCACATAAACCCATTGTGGAGAAGGAGAACTCACAAAAAAATTTTGTCTGGAAGAAACCAGGGCTGTTTCTGAGTGTGCTGATGGCCTTGTCTACTTCCTTAGAGCACCTGATTGGCAAGTCTTACTCTGGTTTACCTCAATGTTGAATAGAAACTTTGTGAATGTACCATGAAATTTGAACTATTTCTTTGGAGCTCAATACTGAAGCATACAAACCTAACTTTTGTGCCAGGTGGCAGCAGCATGCAGTTCTCATTAGACTGATTTTGACCGGACTGACACTGCACATCATAGTCCTGTCAGCATTTTTTAAGAACACTGATATTGTACGCTTTGTCGGAACACAGGAACATTTCAGGGACACCCCTTCCCAAAACAATGAATAACTGAGGGTTCCGTTTGGGCCGTTGCAACGCTTGAAGCTCTTTAATGTGCTTAAAATATGACTCTCTGATTTGTCAGATTACCAGGAGTCAGCCATGTCCCTAATAGTATTAATATTGTTACATTAAAAATCATAAAAAAACTTAGATATTGAATTCAGTCATAATCGTAGGAAATGCTATTCCCTCCCAATTCCTCAAGCTATCGAAAAGTTCCAGAAAAGATGCAATAAATGCAAGTATCACCATACTCTAAAAAATGTCGAGACAAAATTGGTTTTTTAGATTCAAAATGGTTTTTTGAAAAACCAAATTTTTTTTTAAAACAAATTTTGTCGCGACATTTTTTACAGTGCGAAATGCAAAAAAGTTGTCCTCACCATCCTTATGAATGCACATCCGGTCAAGATATGCAACCAGGGTGTTGGCACAGGAACATTCGTCTTCGCGACATGAACCAGCTGAGCACATCTTACCATCAGAACAGTCTTCGCCAAGATCATCTGTTTTAGAAAAAAACGTTACAAAAAATTGAGAAAGGAAAATAATGAGTTATAAAAGATAGAAAAAGGCTGTTGATACTTCAAGTATGCCAATGAATGCTTGTATACACTAGCAATTGCATGTGCTGCGCACGAATAACGTATGTAAATTATATGCACAAAACTCACAAAAAAGAGCCGATCCGAAGTACATACATACATTTTCGTACAAAATTTTTACAAATTTCACACAGGTACTTTTGAGTTACTTTGGCATTTCAGTGCGTTATGGTTATCACAAATGGTTTTAAAAGTTTAGACCTTGCATTGGCCTATCTAAAAAAATCGGCAAATAAGTCAAGATAAAACCCGAAAACCAACTTAACAATTATGAAATCCATACGAAAATGTACGTAATGCTTTACGTACGTAACTTTTCGTATAGATTTCATACGTGAAAACAACAAATTTACGTTCGAAATTCAAAAGAAAGAGTTACGTACGTTTTACGTACTCTGCACAATTGGCCATGAAGAGTGTAAAATCAGCAACAGCTCATTTCACAAAAACAACTGTTTTCAACCCTAACGGTAGTTGCCATTAAAAAGAGGCAGCTTGTTTTACAGTGTAGTTGTGCCACTGGATGCAGCCCAGATCGACTTTTAAAAAAGACTTGCTATTTATACGCACATGGAACACACATTCTGTCATCCTCCTTGTAGGCTGGTTTGCACATGCATTTGGAATTTTTGCATTCCACTGAAACAAAAGAATTATAATTTGTCAAGAGGCAAGTTCAGTCGCAACGTTTTACCTCGTATCATTTTCCATAGATGGTTTCATAATTATAAATGACACCCTTTTTTATTTCTAATCGTATGAAATGAGGATATGAATAATGATTACAGTGAAACTGGAAATTTTTAACAAGTTTTTAATACAGTAGGTACAGACATGACAAAAAATGCAGCAAACATTATTTGGATATTCAGCCAAATTTTAAAGCAGCCATCAGATATTCAGGAGGCAGGCTTTGGAGTTTTTCCAGGGGGTATATAAGGGGTATATTTTTAACAGCAACATGAGACAGAAAACCCCAACGGTCCTCAAGTCATAAATTCTGAATGGCCCCTTACAAAAAAAAAACTCCAAGCCTCCCGCCCCCAGAGATCGAATTTTTGAGTCCTTGGCAGCATGTCAAGACTCAAGTGCATATAAAAGGCAATGGCTACTTGTATACTTACTTGTTACTCCTCGATTGCAGTCAGTATTAGATCCACATGAATCTCCCACGTATTTCCCACACTTCTTCTTCTCGTCGTCAGCACTCAAGCCGTCATTACACAGGCATTTTTTGTTGGAACATCTTGTTGTAACACCTCCGTCATAGCAGTCTGAATTTTCTTTACATTCTTCATCCACCTTCATCACTGTCGAAAATCAAGAAAAACTCGTTACAACATCATTTTACTGATTTCGATGCAAAATATTTGAACTTCACAGCTGAAAATTTGTTAATGTTTACAGTCTGTCACTTTGAAATAGAAAAAGAGTGGACTGTTGCACTGTGAAAATGGCACATTGTGTGTCATCATACTGATGATTTGTCATGATCATACCCAATACTTTCAATGTTAATTTGATTTAAGGATGCTTTGCCATAAATTAGAATCACAGGATTTAAATGCAAAAACCAACACGGATGTTTGAAAAATCCATATTGGTTTTTTGCATTGAAATTTGGTTTTTCAAAAAAACATTTTGAATCTAAAAAACCTATTTGGCGCGAAGTTTTTTAGAGTGTATAACACAGGATCATCCTGGGAGACCACTTTCTCATACACTTACAATCTTTACAGGAGTTTCCAGTAGTTCTTGCTTGGCCTTCTGGGCAGCCACATATTCCGTAGGTACAACCTTCGGGTCGGTCACACACAGTGTCTCCAAGGCAGGTATCGGATTCACTGCAGAAAGATCCATAGGGTTGATCTCTAGCTGAAAAAGATAATGGACAGATGGATGATCGGGGCATTACATCCTTTATTTATGCACATTGTTAGGCTGGGAAGGCCATGGAAGAGGGCACATACCGTACATGAACCGAAGTATAGGATTGGGATCGCCATTTACAGTAAACGAATGACAAGTATTTACATTTAGTTACTTGTGGCAATCAGTCACCTCGTAACAAGCCCTATCCTATGCATTGAAATGACTTGACTTGTGTTGTGCTGGTGTACCCTGGATCAGCTTGGGCAGCTCAACCACCATCTTTTGTGGAGGGAGCTGCACTTTTATTTTTTGGTGACCACCGTATGATGAGATGAGAAGACTGGGAGTCTAGAACATACCCTATTGATTCAGGGATGTCCAGGATCTTTCAGTTGCCCCAGCATGAACACTGGATATAACCTGCCTCCATTTGGTGTCCCATGGGCTCAGACTAAATTGAGTTCCCGGGGTGAGATTTGAACCCACTCCCTCAAAGCCAGTGGACAAGCAGTCTTGACCATTAGGCCACGGGGAACATAATATGAATATAATGAAGTGTCAATTTCGTCATTGGTTAACTTGTGACTTCACTGATGAGTGTTGTTCATCAGTATGTGACTCATTCTGATAGCATTCACAGTATTGGGTATGATGTCATTAATTGCATATGAGTAATGAAGAATGACATGGGGTAGATAGGGCTATGACCTCACAAGGAACATATCAGTCCAATTCTGTAAGCTCTTGACGTTGGTCAACTGCAGATGACTCGACCAGAGCTTGCAATTGAACCTGGGTCTTCGCTTCAGAAGAACCAGCGCCTTGCCAGTTGCTAATCACCATTCCCTACAAAAAAGACAGATTGTCCGATAATGTGCTAAGACATTTTACCCAAAAAAGTATTAGAAATATTTTGTCTGTATTAATTTTTTAGCCCGCAGAAAAATTAATACACTCATAATCAGGTAAATTACCTATGCCAAGTTATAAAAGGACCCTTAATATGTATGCTGTGCTGGGGCTCATCTACACTTGCAGGAGCCCCTTCACTTTTGAGCAATCACCCTCAACTTCATCCAAATGGAGGAAAGGATGGCCACAGGGGGCAGTCCTCCCCCCCCCCCCCCGCCCACCACCCTGGCGTTGGTTCAGCCCCTGATCCTTTAGAGAGACGAAAAAACATTTTCAGTCTGAAAGAATGACATATGATTATACAACACGAAAAAACTGTTCAACGCATGATAGGTTTTCACTGTGAAATATTTCAAAACAAGCCATACCTTCACTCAAATACGTGTTATGTTTTTTAAAAGTCAAAGCAACACCAACCATGCATGTCGAAACAAAAAATGAAAGCAGATCAAAAATGAAAAATAAATTACAAAATTGGCATGGTTTCAAAAGGTGTGAAGAATCAAAAGGCTGCCATAAAGTGGTTGTGAGAAAAACATAATTTAACCAATCCTAAAGCAAACTCCCGAATGTTTAAAAGGTATAATATGTTGTTTTTTTGTGAAAGCTATTATATTCTAATAGTAACCAAATTATCACGAAATATGTTTTACAGTAGACGAAAAAGAGTTCTTACAGAATTGGACTGAAATGCTCCTTGTGAGGTCACAGCCCTATCCATGCCATTTTATTCTCTATGAGTCATAAGAAATTTATGAGGTCATAACCTATGAAAACGAGTCACCAGCTATCAATGAGAGGTACACGTTTCTTTTGGCTCACATGCTTTTACAGTCGATGAATGACAAGTGCTGCTTCAGTACAGTTGCTAATGAATGATTCGTTTTATTTGTGTGGCTCCGTAGCACAGTATGCCAAGTACCAGGCAGAGGCAGAAGCTCCTTTACTAAATGTCTTGAATAATATCCATACACCAAGTAATTCATAAACTCCCCCCCCCCCCAACCTACCCTTCAGGCAGCCTAAGTTTAAAAACGCCCACCGCCATTTTTTTTTTTTTTATCTGACGGTGCCCCAGCTTCTGCCACTTTGCCCAACTTGCCCCCTGTTCCTCCAAATTTATCAGCTAGGTAATTTAGGGTGTCCCAAAGAAGTTGAAATCTGAAATTCATCAGGGCTAACCTCTAAATGTGCTCTGCAGCCCTTCTCTGACTCCCATGTAAAATTTCAGCTTATTTGGAGGTGTTTTAGATGTTGCTCAAAAGGCCCAAAGATAGGTATATGGGGGTTTAACATTGAATTTTCATGCGAAAATGGCTATTTTAGCTTATAGCGCGCTAATTATTGGTTTCAGTCCACCCAAACACATGGATAGTTGATACAAAGATCCATAAATTATACTGCACACTGTGGTACAAATTTTATATTTGTAACTTGCTTGGGTATTGAGGAAATTTACATATATAGGATATATTTATCTATGCGATTTTCTGTGATTTAAAAAAAATTCTTAGATTCTTTCAATAGTCTGAAACAGATTGTAAGAGATTTGTTGATTTTCTTGTGTCTCTGTCATACCATGGAACCAATATGTGATTGTCTCATGTTTATGTATATTCAAAATTAGACTGCAATTAATCTTCATAAGGAAAGGTGATTTACTATAATAAACCTTAATGGGAGTGTGGTTCACAGCAATGAACCTCATGAATGTCAGGTCGCGGAGGAATACAAAATGAGTCCGAAGGTAAAAATTTAATCAAATGGTAAATGCCATGTCTAAAATAAGTCTGTTCAGATCTATAAAATGTCTTTGTAAAGTAATTTTCAAATCAACAAACTTACCACGCGACACTGCTAAAATTGTGAGAAAAAGCGCAGCATTGAGA
Organism: Platynereis dumerilii; assembly: GCA_026936325.1. Classification (NCBI taxonomy): domain Eukaryota; kingdom Metazoa; phylum Annelida; class Polychaeta; order Phyllodocida; family Nereididae; genus Platynereis; species Platynereis dumerilii. The sequence goes on from JAPTHN010000040.1 coordinate 3,405,407, forward strand.
ATCTAAAATAGAAAGTGGATAGAAGGTTAGTGGCATATTAAACAAGAAATTCCTTTTCTTTTTTTAAGAATTGTAGGTGGTTTCAAATTTTCAAAGCAGTTACTGTGTTTGTCTCAAAATATTTACACAAAAAGAACTTTAATGGTTTTTATGACTAATTGGGAAACAAAAAGTGATTTAAAACTGTATAGATCTACTAGTTGTTTAAGAAGCCCGAAAGTGACAAATTTATTTTAAAAGCAACTTTTAGTACCGAGGTGGTGGCCCGTTCCTTAGAAAATTATCTTTGGCCTATTTTGAATCTTATCAATACAATATGATCATTGAACGATCATTAGAATTCAAAAATATGCACATTTACCTTCATTTTGCTAGCAGGTGTTCCTCTGGACCAGTTACCTGTAGATTTACACTTCTCAGAATGACCCAGAATGGAGGTATGTGACTGAGAACAAACATTGACAACGTGGGCAGAATTTTTAGTTTATTTTAACTTTATTCTGACTCAGCTCAGAGGTTGTCAAACTTGAATTACAACAAACATGTTGTGTTAAATGTTGTTTTTTTGCCTGAGCACTTTGCCTCCAAGCAATGGCCAGTATGAGTCGTATGACATGCATTCATAAATTAGACCAGCCTCAATGTTCTCTGTTTTCTTTTTTAAACACTCTAAAAAATTTCAGACAAAATTGGTTTTTTAGGTTCAAAATGGTTTTTTGAAAAACCAAATTTCAATGCAAAACCAGCATGGATTTTTAAATTTGGTTTTTCAAAAAACCATTTTGAATCTAAAAAACCAATTTTGTCCCGACATTTTTAGAGTGTAATTAATGCAAGCGCCTATACTGTGAGAAAATGAAATAAAACAATTTCTTTCTTTTTTTGGGGGTCAGGGCATATTATGACATAAATTGACCGGACTATTCTATATATATCTGTCTTTCTAACTCTTTTAAACTGCCTTACCTACATTGGATATGAGATTAAAATGAAATTTAAGGAAACACTACAAGTCCTTCAAAAACATTTAAGTGCTGCGAAAATTTCATGGCCATGCCATTTACATATTACAGAGAGCAGCTTTAATGATTTCTCTTCAGTCTCATTATTTTTGTGCCCAGGGATTTTTTGGTAGTGGATCCAGACAGGAAAGCCCAGGTGAGAGCAGGAGGGGGACATATATTACGGCATCCACGGATCCCGTTAACACAATTTTACTTCCAGATAGTGCCATTTTTCTTGGTGGTCGGAGGGGGAGGGGGGTTCAGCCCCCCCCCCTATACCCCCCCCCCCCCTCGGATCCACTGGTCATTGCTTTTAAAGTCTATACATGATTGGTCATTAACCTGTCATTTTATGGAGCAACCTGAAGAACCTGCATACTTTGACAGCTCAGAAAGTTTTATTTGTAAAATTATGAGCAAGAATTACAAATCACTTGTCAGTGTCGTCTGAATATCTTAAACAAACAATAATGGAAAACAATTGGTCTCAAATAACATTTCTTCCAAAACCAAAACCATAACAAACAATAATAATGGAAAATAATTGCTTTGGATTAAATACCCCATGTAACAAACAATTGAAGTGTTTCAATCGCATTTAAGGCTTGAAATATTGGAATAGCGGTCCATGTCATAACCAAAGACTAGAAAGTCATTGCGATACATCTCAATGATTTTATCTATGGTCCTCTGCGGGATCGATTTGTAGAGACAATCCACGTTGGTTTTTCTGTTTTGGTTGCTGACTATCTTTAACAAAAAGCTGGAATTCTCCTTGTTGATGTTCTCCATTATAAAGGGCAGATCAGTTTGTATTGTCTCTAATTTTCCAATGTAATCGTACCTGTAAGTAAAAAAAATTGCTTTGTTTTTACTATCAGCCATGCACCACATTGCAAGCACAAAATTTGTAGTGAGCCTTCCACAATGATATGAACAGCGCGAGCAGCAATAGAACAGAACTCATGGGCAGAGACAAGAGGAACATTGCCCAAGGTTACCATGCCATAGCATACTCCAGTGTTTGTGACCGCCATGCGATGATGAATGATGAGACGACTATGAGTCTGTCACATACCATACAGTTAAGTTTGATTATACAGGTGCTGGTGGCCCATGGTATCAGCCTATCAGAATAATACAAGTTGTTCCTTAGGATGTTTAACATGGCATTGTTTAAGTCAAGAGATGGATGGATGATTGGGATTTACGTCCGGCGTTTATGCACTTGGCAAGGGGATCATTCTACAGAAATGTTTCCATTTGGGTGGCAATTTTGCTGTTTTTCAAAATTTGTAAAATGCATGAATTAATCAGTGTGGAGGTCAACAATGGTTGCCACGAGTTTTTCCTCGATTTTAATTTTGGCTAAAATTAATATGCTTTTCCTATGAGTCATTACCGCAACTGTAGCAAATTGTTGTGGTTATGGCATGTTGCGGTAATGACAAATTCAGCTTTGGTATTTTTGTTAAGAGGCAGAGGAATGTGAACTTGAAAAACATTGCTTCATGACCGCTAAAGAAACATTTTGCAGCATTCTTACTTGATAAACGACCGTTGCAGTAATGACACATAATAAACCTACTCACTCAAAATAGGGGTTTTAAATGGAAATAAAATCCCTTTCGTTCATTAGATTTTCTTCTGCAGACAACCATGCTGTCAAGCTGCTGGTGCAGTTGTATAATGTCACTGGGCTGATGACATTACTTGTGTGAGAAAGGAAATGGTGCTGAAAATAGTACTATGTTCCAGTAATGACAAAAAAGTCAGGGACAGACTTTACAGCTAATTTTCTCCAAATTCATTGGGAGTAAAAAATTCAGGCAGGTCCACAAGGTAAAGGACATTGTTCCGGTTACATGCATATTAAAAATATAGCATATTCAGATAATTTTACAGGTATACTGAGGTTTGAATTCGCAGAAACGAGTGCAGGGACATGCAAGAAACAGGTACATGTGTGACTTTATGGAAGCAAAAAATAGTCAAAAGATATAATTTTATATGAATGACAAAATTAACACTGAACATTTTTGTTCAGGTCCAGTTTGCGATCAATAACTAAAAAAAGTGATAAAGAAACATCAATTATTGATTTAATGACATTTGTAACCCAGGGACAGGAATAGGACAATTTCTGTAGAATGACCCTAGGACAGATGGAGGACGCTGCAATGAGGTAAACGTTGATTAAAACTCTCGCCTAGCATACGCTTCTAAAGTTGACTCTCGAAGAGCTAGATTCGAACCCTGGACCCAGCGAATGGCAGTTCAGCACGTTACCACTGAGCTTACTAAACCCTCCCCCATCTTGCTCAAGTCCAAGCCATTGTTACATACTCCCATTGTATACATGACATACTATAGAAGGACCAATGCCACAAGTTGGTAAAATTTGGAATTTCTGGTGAAATTGTCCAAAAAATCAATAAGCACTGATATGCTTCCTATGTGTTATTAGATTCCAAATCCAAAAATTTGAGGTTTTATATGCGTTTTTGTGATGTCTATGCCGCATTATGCTAGTAAATTTAAACATGAATGGGAAGAAAATACTAACTTAAAATGCAGTTTATTCAAAACGAAACTTTGTTTCTTCAACTACCTCTGCAGCAAAGACTTTTTAAGATATCACTCTGAAAGTTGCACATGTTTTGATGAATAATATTCTTAAAACAAACCAAAAAAAAGATTTTTCATCATTTGCCTTCTCATACCTTCTATGGTGTAATAAGCAGGTAATGCCGAAAGCAAGCTTTGCACTTTTTGTCAGCCATAAACACAGGGCCATTATACCATGATAGGTTTGACTAAAAACCATATTGTATATACCAATGGAAAGCTAAGCTCAAGTGTAACAACACAATATCAAACAAGTGAAAATTCCGGCAAAGAGTCTTTATCACAGAGCATTTGAACAAGACATGTCTGAACATACATTTTTTCAAAGTGTAAGAGTGCCACATTTGTTGTCAGTGACAAAGACAGGCCACTAATACCATGATAGGTTACATTTACAACCGCGTTCTATAGACCAATAGAAACCTGGGCTCATGAGCAACAAAATCATATCAGAAAATGTGACTTTCCTTCCTCTAGCCTTCATCAAGAAGCGTGTAATGAAGAAAGGTCCTCATAAATATTGCAAAATGTGAGAGTGTCGCATTTTTTGTCAGTCTCAAAGATAGGGCTCTAATGCCATTATGGGTTGGACTTTCTACCATATTCTATTAATACAATGCCAGGCTCATGAGCATGACAATAATGCCAAGAATGCAAGAATTCCAGCAACAAGCCTTCATCAGGAAGTACCCGAACAAGAGAATATAAGAGCGTCGCGCTGTTGTCAGTCTTACTCAAGCCATCACAGTTTCTGGCACAACAGCCTTAGCCACTTAAAGTGATATATTCCTGACAGACAAGGTCATGAGCAATGCATTGGTATATCAAATTTTCTGAAAATGTTTCGATCAGTGGTTTATCTGTGGCATCAAAATTCACATTGCACTTTTAAGCTTCACCCGGGACACACCAACTGAGGATTACAAAAGGTGTATTAAAAAATATATAGACATCCAATTGGCATTTTTCTGGATTCACAAGATGCCCACCTAATCAGGGAATAGTAATGCATTGCAATTTTTATCCTAAATCCATCCCTTTTTCTGTATTTGAAAGTTGTATGCAGAAATTTTACATGCAGTGTCAAGGCGGGACACCAAAAATTTCCCTAACTGCAATCATGTATCACTCATTATCTCAAGACCAGTGACATATGGATGCAATTGCTGCTATTTACATCAAAGAAGATATTTTTGCCTATCATTCGATCCATAATAACGGCACAAATTCCTTTTTGGGGCTGAGATATGACCTAAAATGTAAGTGCATATTAGCCCAAAACAGAAATTTTACCAACTCACGGCACTGGACCAGAAGCAAATTGTATTTTAACACAATTCCGCCATAACCAATTAGGAGGCATTATGGCTGAATAACCATGATAACGGGTTGATTTTATCAAAATTTATATGTATCTCAAGGTGCACACCCAACGTTGCATATATTATAAGAGTATAGGAAGTTTTTGTGGTAAAATATGGGAAAATATAGGAGGATTTTACCTACTTTATTTCGACAATATAGGAATTATTACAATTAGACTGCGAAATCATAGAAAAATCATGGAATCGCTTCGATCATAAGCCAAGAACTTTGTATCATGGACAAAAACGCGGATAAAATTTTATACATTGGGGGAAGAAAGATGCTAAAACTTCGGATTGCAAAGAAAAATGTCATTAACGTGTGGAATATCCTGAAAATATAAGAATTCACAGGATTTTTTCCAAAATATATAGAAAATCATAGGAGGCAAGAAAAAAATAGAAATTATAGGAATTATATAGGAAGAGTGTGCACCTGATATCTCTACTCAAAATAGTCTGATTACCTGTTGTGACATGGATCTAAGCTATCTTCATATGTTTGCCAATGATCCGATCCTAGGACACGTCGTCTTGGGTGTGCGATGATATAATCTAGAAATTCATTAAATGAAATAAGCTTTGACGAGTTTGTGGCAAAGCGAAACTCTTTTATATTAGCAACAACGTCCCTCCAAAAGTAGTATTTCTTTCCGTATCCCATCCTCTCCATGTTATAAAACGCAGAGGCCAGTCTGGTGAAAGGATCCCTCACGATTGTGAAAATAAAGTAGTCATTTATCAGTCTCGCCATTTCTGAACTGTTGGGAATTGTCAAGTTGAACCTTTCTGTGGCAAGTCCATGCAGCTGAGGGCCAGGGTAATCCCTATAGTACCTCTCCTGAAAAAAAAAAAAAAGAATTTGATAATTCATAAAATGAGAAAGACTCTTACTGACCCATTACAGGTGATTTCATTACCATGCGATTCTGGTCATCCGCCCTGACTGTGTGAATGCAATGCATATATAGCTGCTTGCTACGTCCAACCTATTAAGTGTGCGATGTTTTTTAGTGATCATAAACCAATCAGATTAGGCAGAAATGTGATGTAGCAAGGCGGATAGAGATTGTAGAATCTCGTACTAATGACATCACCTGTAAGATAGCCAGTGACAGTGAAATCATGCTCATTTGAGATTTTCAGCACTTGCCACGAGTACTTCACCGGTATTATTACAAAACAACCCGGGTCAGGGTCACAGTAACAGTATCTTGAGCTGTTGTGTGAATTAGGGGAAAGTTGGGTAATATGGGCAGTAGTTTAATATGAGCACCCTTTGCCAAATGACAGGTGCTGACCTCTGTTGGAATTTGTAAATCTTTGGGACCTGATCATCTTCTCAGCAGACAGTGTCTTGATTGCTGCCATGATATTCAAGGTATTGTCACTGGAACATTTGGTTGTAATTTCTTTCGTCGTCTTTGCTTTGGGAAATTGCCTCTAGTATGTTGTTGACTGTAGAAGATGCCTCGAAGTGATGTAAATTTGGTTAGAGATTCTCTTCCCTTGACTATGAAGTGTGGAAAGTGGCTGCCCATAATTATAGGTTATATAGGCCATGCGGACCATGCGGACCAGGCCTAAAACCAACAATCGTGGCTTCATCTCCAGGGAAGCTACACAGTTTGACAGCAGTACAACACATGGGGGTACAGGATGCGGACCAAATGCGGACCAAAGAGCAAAGCAGGCCACACAGACTGCAGACCATGAGTTTACTCAAGATTAGAAATAAATTATACCAAAGTTAATTCCAACTTTGATTGCCTTGATTAGAAAAACTATTAGCCTTTCTTAATTAGTAAATGATATTGATATGAATTTTGGTCTGCATTATATAAATTTTGGTCTGCATGACTGTTCTGCATGATAGAAATTTTGGTCTGCATTTGGTCTGGCCTGATATTTTCACCCGAGAAATGGCTTGAATCGCCGAAATGTGGCTTCCTGGCACCTAGACAGCTTCGCCGACACTTAACCACTGCCGTGTGAATGGGGCATAACAGGCTCCTTTTCTTTTTAATGTCTTAAAGACCCGAGGAGGTCTCGTAAAAAAATTTTTTTTTTGCTAATTATATTGCTAGGCTGGGGGTCACCTCGGGGGAAGGTTCATTGAAAATTCTATATTTTACAAGGCCCAAAGGGGGGGGGGTTACTACAGGGGGGGGGTACTCACAGGGGGGGGTCTCGTAAAAAAATTTATTTATTTTTTGCTTATTACATTGCTAGGCTGGGGGTCACCTCAGGAGAATTTACATTGAAAATTCTATATTTTACAAGGCCCAATGGGGTCACCGGGGGGGGTTGTTAAAAAAAATTTTTTTTTTTTTGCTAATTACATTGCTAGTTTGGGGGTCACCTCGGGGGAAGGTACATTGAAAATTCTATATTTTACAAGGCCAGAGACGGTCACCTCGGCCAGGGGGGTACTTGCAAAATTTTTTCCTTATTATATTGCTAGGCTTGGGGTCACCTCAGAGGGAAGCACATTGAAAATTCTATATTTTAAAAGGCCGGAATGGGTCACCTCCGGGGGGGGTACTCGTAAAAAAAAAAAATTTTTTTTGCTAGTTGTATTACTAGCCAGGGGTCACCTCGGGGAGTACTTATCAAATTATTTTACAAGGCCCGCGGGGTCACCTCAACAGGGGGGGTACTTGGAAAAAACTTCGAGGTGTGATTTGACCTACTTTTTATGGGCGATTATTTGAATGCTTATGCTGTCAGGAAGGGATCACTTGACTCTACTAATAACTAGTGAAACAAATGTCTACCAATTTTAATGAAGGAGTTATGGGCATTTTTATAAACAATTTTAAATGGCCTTCTTACCCCACCCATCTGGCAAGAAGCCCCCCTATTATGGCAATTTTTTGCAATTTTTTTGCAAGCGCATTCAGCCTAAAAGTTATTTCTTAGGGTTCTTCTATCATTTTGAAAGCATTCTATTCACTTTTGCTGAATTTCAGAATTTTTCTGTAAATACTTTTATTTTTTAATATTTTTTGCGCTATTTCGATTTCGGGCCAAAATTTTTTCTATTTTAATTAGCTAAATCAAGATTTAAGGTAAAGTACACATTATTAAATGGTTCCTGAAGCAGCTTTACCAACTAGTGAAGGGGGCCTCATGCCCCGTATCACTTACATTTTTGGTGCGTTTATCTATTGATAGGATTGAAGCTAGAGGCGTTTTAGGTGACGTCACAAATTTTCAGGGCAAACAGCACCAAACCACAGTAGAAATTAAAAAAACAAAAAAAAGGGGTTGTCAGAAATAGCATTGGACATTTTTTAAAGTATAATGGATATCTGCATTGCTTCACTTTATGACCATCACATAAATATGATTTTGATCATGTTTTTTTAATTTTAGTTCAAAATATAGAGGTCAAATTAAAATATGTGGGTTTGGGGCGGGGACGCCCCACACGATGTGGGCATGAGGCCCCGGAGGCCTCTCACCTAACCCGGGTTTCTTGCCCCGACCTACTCTATTGCAAGGTGGGGGGTCACCTAGGGGGAGAACTTATAAAATTTTATAGTTTACAAGGCCTGAGGTTGAGGGGGTCACGTCGGTGGGGGGGGGGGACACTCAAAAAAAATTTCCACAAAAAAATTGCGACCCTGACTGGTAAAATCATTTCAATGACTCACACTTACACCACTTGTGGTTGAACTAATGAAAGCTTGACTCAAGACTCATCCCCCTCATCATTTGAAACATTTAAGATATGATTCACACTTGCCCCATTTGTGAGTAGAAATTATCAAGCCTGATGCACACTGGCACCAGTTGTGTGTTGCTATAATTCAAACTTGATTCAGACTCACTCCACCTCAGGGTTGAAATAATTTAAACTCGACTGACACTCATCCAGCCATCCCCCGTTTGAGTTGAAAGGATTTAAACTTGACTTACAATTGTTTCACTTGTGAGTAGAAATATTGTAAACTCAACTGACATTCAAACTTCCGAGTTGAAATAATTTAAACTCGACCAACAATTATCTACTCCTTTTCTGAGTCGAAATTATTTTTAAAATCTTGACTAGCGCTCATTCCTGCGGCCAATGTAAATATTTTTAAAAACTTGACTCACACTCAACCCGAAAATAGAAAAATAATGGGCGATTACAGATCCCATGGAAGGTCATGATTATCACTTATACCAAAAAAGTAGAAAAATATCTGGTACCAAGCAAAACCATGACCCTTCACGCGAACATGCTGAAAAGGCACACTTCCTCACTATGGACCAATTAGATTGCAGGATTTTAGCTATTTTACTCTCAAGAAAACCACAACATCCGCCGCAATGCATGAAATTGAACCACTGTATTTTCTATGTGTCCCCCCTCTCCACAACCTCGTGAGTTGAAATTATAATAAACATGACTCACAGTATCATAAAAGAATCGCACATCCTTGGCGGTTGTTGTCAAATTGGGATAGTTAGTCCTGAAAGCAGGTTTGTAGTAGACCATACAATAGAGAAGAGTTGTGCTCATCACTTTTGGGATCCATACAATAGAGAAGAGTTGTGCTCATCACTTTTGGGATCCATACAATAGAGAAGAGTTGTACTCATCACTTTTGGGATCCAGGCGTAGACAACTTTCTTTGAATGATCAACGATGTAGTAACCGCGCCAAGCCTTCCTGAAAAACATTCGTCACAGAAATTATTATGCTTAAATTATGAACATTAGTTAAGGTATAGTATAACACTTTCCCCTTATATTAAAGGTCCGCTAACAAACCAGTTGAGCTAAAGGATCGGCCCCAAAGCCAAGTGCTTAAAAGCAATCTCTTATACCCAACCTACTATATTGTATCCCCCAAAGTCCGGAGATTTTGAAACAATCCAGTCAACAATCTCACCTCATCAATGCCACCTGCCAACACAAGCGGCATTTGAACCAGAGCTCCACGTCCGAGTCAGCCTTAGGCCGCTGCACCATGTAACACTTTCCCAACTAGAGGTCAACACGATAGGGGCATAGGAATTTAGGAAAGGTGCACGTAACACTGATGGCTACGGGATACACAGCAGCAATCTAGGTGCAGTGCTACTTATACAAACTGCTTGCAGTGTGTGATTCACTGACCCTATCTATCTATCTGTCATCTATCTATCTATCTGGTCAGAGCTTTCTTTTGTCTACCTACCTGATGTAAGAACGATGTTTTTTAAAACCTTTATACTGTGGCATTAGATAAACTTAACAATCATAGTTAAATGCTGATTTGATAATGTGAAAATTAATAGCCTATTTCTTAAATTTTTACAGTTAAATTTGGATAAAGATAATGAAATTACATTCAGAAGCACTAATTAATGATCAGGGGGGAAATGCCGACCAATGAAAATTAGTACATAGAAATTCAACATTTCAATTTATTTTTATGACAAATATAATATTATTATCCCTTTCTGAATGGAAATAATTTAAACTGAAATAAAATTTAGTTCTATATGAAATATAATAAGCCTATCCTTTTATTTTGTTAATTGCTATGTATACAGACTTAGACGTTTACCTTTACAATTTATCCTGACACATTTTCTTTAATTATGTAATGAATGACTCAATTAAAACAACAGTGTCATCCAATTCAACTTCACAGTTCACACCTTTTCAGACAACAGACTATAGTATTACTGCATTAAACTTTTTTTCTCTCAAAAAGAAAACAAAATACAAAAATTATTATGTATCTTGAAATATAGATAAGACAGAAAGATCAGATAGATAAGACAGAAAGATAAGACAGAAAGATAAGACAGAAAGATAAGACAGAAAGATAAGACAGAAAGATAAGACAGAAAGATAAGACAGAAAGATAAGACAGAAAGATAAGACAGAAAGATAAGATAGAAAGATAAGATAGAAAGATACAAAGATATACTATGTAAATAATTTGATTGGTGACAATTACTGAAATATGTAATAAATATTTTAATTTGCAATTAGTTAATAATTTTCCAGTCTTGAACCCAGTGCTTAGTGGGTGTTGTTTCTAAAGTTATATGCCTTATTACTGTGGCCAGAATTATCAGATTTATCTTAATAGTTTCAGTTTAATATTGAATATTATTATTTTGCTGAAGATCACATCAATGGAAATCAATAAGTCAACTTCAACGTGAATTCCTGTAAATGCAAGTGACAGTGTTTACATTGCATGCAATGCAAGTAGTGGGCCTGGCAAGTTCTCTCCTGGAGGGTTGATCCCCTGCTACTAAAGTTGCTATAGCAACTGAAAAGGAGGGGGTGGCTCAAAAAGAGGGGGGTAGCAAAAACCCACAGAACGAATTTGACACATGCTGGGATAAGCTGCCCATTTAGATGTTTTGCTCCTAATGTCAAAACTGGGGGTTAAATGAAAAATCTAAAGATGTGACACATTAGGAAAGCATGGTAAGTAATCTGTGTGTGAAGGAGAAGACTGAACATGCCCTCAGGATACTGGGACACAGTCTATAAATATTGGAGGTGTGTAAGAAATTTCGTATGAACTGTTGATTCACTGGACCCAGTGGGTCAGTGAATGATAAAGGTCTGCTATCAAACCAGTTAAGCTAAAGGGCCGGCCCTAAAGCCAAGTGCTCAGGAGCAACCTATAATACCCAACCCACTATACTGTAAAAGGTTGATTTTATTCACTCATAACGATACATTTCCAAGGAGCAAATATCGTGTCAATCTTGACAGAGTGTGATAGTGCAGTTAGGAAAAAGCCCGTGAAAGATCAAATGTTGAGATCAAGATCCAGGATGACAGGCAATTATTAGAAAACGGATTTCAGATTTAGATTTTTTTATCTAACCATAAAAATGTTTGTTAAAATACAATTATATTCTATACATCATGTCACATTAATTACAGTCAAGGCAGCAGTGACTTAGTTGAGGTGACAACGCTGTTGTCACTGTCTCCTTCCTGGAAAAAACATCAATAACAGCAATCGGAAATTGCAAAATATATATATAAAGATTTTGACAAAACTTTAAAGGGCGTTTAGCTAGTATAAAATACAAAAACACTAGTAATGATAGGTGATGAATTTTGATGGAAAAAAGAAAGAAAAACTAGACGTAACCTGTCCTATAGGAGGACTAGAGATTGCCATTATTTACTGAATAAAAAGTACGCAGATTTCCTCATGTGTGGGCCTAATATGCCTAAAAACTGTCAATCCTTTGCCAGTAACAGTGGGTAGTAGGGTGCATTGTTTGCCCTACATCTTCAAAATTCCATGCACTTTTGCAGTTTTGTTCCTGCATGGCACAAAAGTAACCCTGCAAAACTTTTAAAAATTCCAAGGTCTAAGGGCATTGAAATTTGAGAATTAGCTACTATTTTGCTGTTTCGCAGTTGTGAATAATGTTTTCAGTTACTTAGATTGTTGTTGTTCGTTTATTGTGTTTTACGCCTCTGCGGCACCTTAGTGGGCTATATCGAGGCAGGCGATCGTCGTATGATGATGAGATGAGAAGACTGAGTCTGGCACATACCCTATTAATTCAGGGATGCCCAGGGTCTTTCAGTTGCCCCAGCATAGAATACTGGATACAACCCACCTCCATTTAATGTCCCATGGGCTCGGACTAAAATGAGTTCCCAGGGTGAGATTTGAACCCACGCTTTTAAAGCCAGTTGACAACAGTTACTTAGAAAAAGAGCTTTAATTTGAATACCAACATCAATGGTTTCAACCCAGGAGAAGTTCCTTAATGTGAAAAATGTTCAGAAATATAGCCTTCTGCCATTCAAATTAACGCTAATTTACCATGCTCTGTGAACAAATTTATCGCAAAGCACTGTGTGTTACTTACATAGATGACCGCACAAAAGACAGTTTACGTTAAATGTATAAAACTCTTTAAAGTTATTAACTATTGGCACTATTAACCATTTAATTGGCACTACAAGGTTTTAATGCACTGTATATAGTCTTACGCAGTACTTATTTGTAATATATAGTGCACATGGAGTGTCAAAATTATTTTTTAATTAATGTGCCCTGTCGGGGCATATTGGGACAGTCATGATCACGGCTCACATTTTGCTATCTGGCTGCAAAAAGGTGCAGTCTAATCTATTATGCCTTGGATAAAAGTTCAATGGTGTTGGTGATATTCATACAAACTTCTGAGTTGCTCAGTGCTTTCAGCATTAAGCAAAATTAGTAGACGTTAAAAGCGTCCCAATGTGCCCCGGTTCCCCCTACATATTTATGCACTAGGTAGGCTAATCAGGAGAGGAGGAGGATACAGCAATGAGGTGAAGGATGATTGAAACCATCCAACATTGGGTCAGGTGACCTGGCAAGAGCCAGATTTGAACTCTGGATCCAGCGATTGGTAGCCCAGCACTCTACCACTAGACCAACCCTTCCCCCGCTGTAGGGGGAACGGGGACAAGGTGAATCACTTGCCACAGTGAATCAGTGGATTTCACAGGATGCTGATAAGCAGTATTTCTGAAATGTCAGATTTGTAGGATTACTTTGAGGGACACCTAAATGAATCTGTAAAGAAATTTGATGAAGCATGAATTGTTTTGTCAGTATGAGGTAAAGTCTGATTTTGAGCCAAAATTTGGTTACGCACCAGCGACTACAAATGTCTTGAGTGCTGAACTTCTTAAAATTAATTTTTTTTTTCCTACAAGGCAGTACTTCAAAGGAAAAATGCTTAGGTATGTTGTGTCATCATACTGTCACTGTAAACATATATTAAGTACTTAAATTTATTGGCAGGGCACAGTGAATCACTCGACCTTTTTCACTCAATATCTCAAAGATCTAAAGCAGCGTTTTTGTTTTGACAGTGTGCATGTGTAGTGGAGATCTGTACCTTTCATTGACACCATTCATTTTAGGACTGAAATCGTAACTCATTGAGATATGGTAAAACTAAACAATGCTGATTCACTGTGTCCCCGTTCCCCCTACAGTGTACATGTAGAGGAGCACTATAGTAGGTGATAGAATATGAGGTTATATCATGGGTAGGTGCAGTACATCCCTAGTATACTCCCCGAGACCCCAGTATATTCCCGATACCCGAAGGGTCGAGGGAATATACTGGGGTCGAGGGGAGTATACTGGGATGTACTGCACCTACCCATGCTATGACCTTTTTATCCCATGTCTAGGCAAATTTTTCTATTTAATTGAAATTAGTACCACTGCGACATAAACAGTCATCCATCTGTCTTTCAAAATGCCTTGAACCAGCCTGTGACTTATACATGTTATATATATAGCAACTCCATAGCCTATATATAATATTCTATCTATCTATCTATCTATCTATCTATCTATCTATCTATCTATCTATCTATCTATCTATCTATCTATCTATCTATCTGTCTATCTATCTATCTATCTATCTATCTAGCTAAACTGTTAGCATTAATATTCAAAAATAGGATTGGCTGTTTGACAGGTTGAGAAGTAGATTGCTGATTGCATTATGTATAGCTTTTTATAGCCTTATGATTGAGTATTATGAAAAATAAAGTGCTGCTGAACTGCCTACTGTTTTTACCATGACATTAAAATTGTATTTAAAAAATCAGCCTAATATTTATTAACGATTCTATGTAAAATTCAACTTTCAATAAAATATCAGAAATTTATAAATTAAAGTATATTATACATTTCCAAACAAGGTATTATCCCATGTCTAGGCACATTTTCTCCCTGATACCGTGTTTTTTACTGGGCAAATACAGCAGGGAAAAAGTCAGTATCGGGGAGAAAAACCAGTATATGATCAGCTGACCAGTATTTGCCAGGGAGTATACTGACTTTAGATTCATTAACCAATCACAGTGCAGCAATGTGACACACCCACTTTCAGCTCAGCCAGACAAGCCAGAGTTCATGCATGACTGCACAGAAGAAAAAAAATCAATAATCCACCACTTCACCACTCCACCACTGTGCACAGAGTTTTCCTGTGTTTTCATTGTTGGGATTAGACTTCTTGGAGCATGGTAACATTGTATAATTTAATCAAAGCAACTAGAGTCACCAATTTGAATAAAAAATGTATAGATAGAGTTAATTTTAAAATGAAACAAGGGCTCTCTTACTGTATTATTTTTAAAAGTTATAAAATCAATTTCAAACTCACTTAATTCTGAAAACACACAGTTCTGTTTCTGGTTCTGTTGTTTTGAAGTGTATAATATACTTTAATTTATCAACTTCTGATATTTTATTGAAAGTTGAATTTTACATAGAATCGGTAATAAATATTAGGCTGATTTTTAAAATACAATTTTAATGTCATGGTAAAAATAGTGGGCAGTTCAGCAGCACTTTATTTTTCATAATACTCAATCATAAGACTATTAGAAGCTTTACATAATTCAATCAGCAATCAACTTCTCAACCTGTCAAACAGCCAATCCTATTTTTGAATATTAATGCTAACAGTATAGCTGGACAGCTAGATAGGTAGATAGGTAGATAGGTAGATAGATAGGTAGATAGGTAGATAGATAGGTAGATAGGTAGATAGATAGGTAGATAGGTAGATAGATAGATAGATAGATAGATAGATAGATAGATAGATAGATAGATAGTTAGATAGTTAGATAGTTAGATAGTTAGATAGATAGATAGATAGATAGATAGATAGATTAATTGATGATTGGTTGATTTATCAATGTATATCATATATAGGCTATGGAGTTGCTATATATAAGATGTATACATGTAAGTCACAGGCTGGTTCAAGGCATTTTGAAAGACAGATGGATGATTGTTTATCTCACAGTGTTACTAATTTCAATTAAATAGAAAAATGTGCCTAGACATGGGATAAAAAGGTCATAGCATGGGTAGGTGCAGTACATCCCAGTATACTCCCCTCGACCCCAGTATATTCCCTCGACCCTATACTAGGGATGTACTGCACCTACCCATGATATAACCTCATAGTACCAGACAGCTGAAGCTGCTGTAGGTGTGCATCGCAGGGTCGAATCTTGTATCAATAGAAAAATAAGAAGAAGCAGAAGCTTAAGGGGTTTGGGTCTGCAGTGAAGGAAAAATAAGTAGACAATTTCTTGTGAAGTAAAAATAAGGAGAATATTTATTGTGAAGGAAAAATAAGGAGAATATTTATTGTGAAGGAAAAATAAGGAGAATATTTATTGTGAAGAACAAAAATAATCAATTAGAGGTTATAGATTGTCGTGGGTGGCTCCTTGGACAACGAGGCACTCATTTTCCACACCGAATTGCTCATAATTGGTGCCGAAGCAACCCCCAATGAGGAGCAGAACTGTGTCGGCGAGCTGTACAGGAGCCTCAGTGAGGTTCTATTGCTTCCATGTCAAAGTAGCATCGCCCAGGCAGGCTCTTAGACTAGCATCACCCAGGGAGTCCAGAGACAATAAACTACGCATAAGCAGAGCGCAGTGTCTGTGAAGCAAAAAGCATTGTCGGCGAACCATCAAGCTCTTTGCGTCGGCCAATTGTACAGGACCATCTTCGAGATTCCATTTCCTCAGTGCTAAACTAGCATCATCCAGGCAGCCTTTAGCATCCCCCAAGCAGTCTCTAGCATCGCCCAGGCTGTCTCTAGCATCGCCCAAGTACTTTAGTGGTCTTTCAGGCCTTCTAATGCCTAGTTCTCATGAAGTTTTATCAGGCGTTACTTGCCACGGCGATTCTTACTTTTCCAGGAAAGTAGGAGATGATTAAACTAGTTTCAACAATTCGGCGACGATAATTTTGTCCACGGCGCATCTTAAACTTCCTCACCAGAAGTTCCGAGAAGTCACGTGACAGGTTGGTGAAGCAAGAATTTGCTTCACCAAAGATTCAACCTGTTGAATCTTGACGAAGCAAAGACTCATGATGCAAAAGACCTGAAAGACCTTGGGCGAAGCTACAGATTGCTTGGGCGAGGCTAGAGACTGCTTGGGCGAGGCTAGAGACTGCTTGGGCGAGGCTACTTTATCATTGAGTCAATACAACTTCGGCGACGCAACTGCACAACTCGCCGACGCAAAGATTCTGATGAAACGCCGAAACAGCTGTTTGCCTCACCGAAACAGCTGTTTGCTTGGGCGTAATTGAGTATTTGTGAGGTGCCTGGGCGAGGCTACAGGCTGCTTGGGCGAAGCAACAGGCTGCTTGGGCGAGGCTAGTTTAATATTGAAGCAAGGGAACTTCACCAAGGCTCCTTACAACTCGCCGACACAATTCTCTTCCTCATTCGGCACTAATTACGAGCGATTCGGCATAGAAAACGAGTGCCTCGTCGTCCTAGGATCCACCCACAATTGATTATATAAGGCTTCAAAAATGGCTTGAATCGCCGAAATGTGGCTTCCTGGCACCTAGACAGCTACGCCGACACTTAACCACTGCCGTGAGAATATAGCATAAATCATGGAACTTTGCTTTTTCAAGATTTAACAGGTTGAATCTTTGGTGAGGCAAAATTGCCGCTTCGCTAGTTGGTTATGTGACTTCTAGGAATGATGAGGGAGAGTTGAGAAGGTGCGCCGTGGACGAATTATCGTCACAAATTTTTTTTAACTAGCTGAATCTCTTTCCTGGGAAATGTGGAATCGTCACAGCAAAAAAGCCCTGCATCGTTGCCGTGAGACCTTAGCATAAGGAAAATGTGTAAACCATGAAGAAGAAAGTGGCAGTGTGTGTGTCTGTGTCTGTGTGTGTTTGTGCTTTACGTCTCATCAGCACCTTGTTGGGTTATTTAGAGACATCCTTGGTTTGTATCAAGGGAGTTGTTAATTCAGTTTGATTGTTGTTTGTTAGTCATTTTGTTTTTCCTGTGTTTGTCTCGGTTTTGTTTTTTAATTAATTTCAGAGCAATCGCCAAGAAGTCAAGCTGAATCAATACAATAAGTGTTCCATAAAAATCGTCAGTGAAATCATGCTGAGTGACCAAATCAAGTACGTCTTTTTTTGTTGCATGACTGTCTGCTGGCCAACTGCCAATCTTTGTTCAGTTCGCTCCATCAGTTTCTCGGCCATTTTTTGAAAGCCAGCCATTGGTGTTAGACATGCAACTGTCATTGCAAGGTATTTTTGCACAAACATTGGTAAACATTGATCGTTGAATTTTACCATTTGGTACTTTTCCTTGTAGGTAGCGGTGAAGATATTCTCTGTAAGTGATCTGTTCTGGTACTGGCTTGTCTTTTCCTTTATTAACGGGTTGTCGTTCATTTCTTTCACTCGTTCTGCTTCCACATCTGGTGGATGTTCTTCCCTTACTTTCTCTTGACCCTCCACTTTTCCTTCTTCCAGTGATCATTTTTTCCCTCTGCTTTTTCTTCCTCTTCATCTTCTGCTTCCATGGATTCGTTGTCAGCTGTCGTAGTCCCACCATCAGCAGAGTCGTCCTGTTCTTCTTCAATGGCTGCTTCAACAGGACGTTCTTCTTCCATTGCTACCTCAGGAGTTGTGGTGCCAGCCGTAGGGTTTGGTACTTCAAGATCCAGCCGGGAAGTAGACCGTTTTGTGATATTTGTTGTCAGTGGTGTTAGTTTTGCATTAGTTCTTTCTGAGTGTCTGATATTGTCTTCTGTGTTTTCTGTGTGTTTTTGGTGTGTTCTGTTATCCTGTGTTCGAGTTGTAACCTATGTCTTGGTGTAGCATGATGATGAGGTTGTGCATATCCTGCCATAGCAGCATAGCTGGGAATTCCAGAGTGCTGGTCCACGATCCTTCTCGCCTCCGGAAAAATATCGCTTGGGTTGCCTTCAACGTTAGGATTTCTTTTTCTTTTGTCCACTGTCTACACTTTTTGCTGTAAGAGGGATGATCATCATTGCAGTTGACACAAAGAGGAGGGGATGAACAAGGTTCTTCTTTTGATTGGGTGTGGTCCTGGGAACCACAGTGTTCACATACTTCTTGTCTTCGGCACCACTTGCTGAGGTGACCGAAACGTTGACATTTGAAACACTCTCTTGGATTGGGGATGTAGGGTCTCACCTTACATTGTTCCCATATAACTCTGACGCTCTCAGGAAGAGTTGTGTCTGAAAAGGTCAAGATAAGAAGCTCTCTATCATCTCTTTGTGGGATTCGATGAAAGTGTATGACATCGGTGTAGGTTTCAAACCATTCTTGTAAGTCCTCGTCTGAGTTTAAATGGCTAAGTGAGGAGAAAACCACTCCCTTGGAAGTATTCAAGGTCTGATCTAGCGTCCAAAGGGAAAACATAGTAAGTCACATTTTGGAGTTTCTGAGATAATCCACTTTCCAGTTCCAGTTCTTGCAGTAAGAGATAGGCTTACTGGGATTTGTCAGTGTCCTTCTGGGGTAACGGGCCACTTCTTCAAAATCTAAACTTAATGAATATATAGAAACATGTCTCAGAAGTTATATTTTGACCTTAACTCAATTTGACCCAATTTGTGACTTACTAGGTTTTCCCTTTGGACGCTACCGATGAGGATCGACTATTGCCAGTGCACCGGCAACATCTGTCAATCCGAGGAGTTTCCGAGTATGGTCGTCGTTTCTGATCTGCAATAGGACGGTTCCATCTCTCTGCAAGCTTGTCTCTGAAGGTTCGCCTACTTCTTGAAGTATGGTCTTGTAGATGGCAAAGGAAAATAGCCTGTTCGTATGTTTAAACACTATGTACCTGTGTCAGTACTCTGACTTGTGTGTTGTAGTTTGTCAATTAAGAAGTGCTGGGTCGAAGCAGTCATCCGAGGATGACCACTGCCGTTTTAGTCGAAACTGTGAATTGGAAAGAGAATATGCCTTCATCCTCCGACATGGGTCGCAACCCATGGCAAACAGGTTGCTCCTCTATGCGTCAAGGAGACATGTGCAAGCACACTGTCCCATGTTGGCCACTAAGGACAGAGAACATCACCTTAAGTGTTACCACCCACCGCCACGAGTAGGCCCGAGACCTGCGGGGCAGAAAGTGGCAGTGAGGTGAGCAGTGAGGCCAATCTATAATATAATGGTGAAAGGGCAGGCGAAAAGGCAAGGTGGCATAAACTACTGGCATATATATATAAAATATTCATTGAACGTATTGCTCTGTTGTGTAGTAATTGCTGAATGATACCTTGGCAGTGATGATGTTGAACCAAGACAAATTGAGCAGCCATAGCAAATTATTTTACCTCTTAGTTGGAGCCGTAATCTGGTCACAAACGCTTTTTAAGAGACTCTTCCTTGAAAGTTGAGTGGGTTCTAGCATTGGTGACACTCGGTATGCAACTTGAACTTCCTGGAAAAAAAAACCAACAACGTAGATAGCTTGGTTATTTCATGTACAACATAGGCGTAGAAACTAGGGGGGGGGGCTCCCCTAACTATATAACAACCTTTGCATTAACATTTAATTCGGACAAAGATTTGAAAAATTCTGACAGAAAGCCCCTAAATAGATCTATATCTCCTACACCTATGGTTTACAATGTATGTATTTGGTGAATCATTCCCCATCCCTGCATATAAATTGCGGGTTTAAGTGCGCAAAGGGAGAGATGGATGGATGGATGGATGATTTGGGCTTTACGACCTGTATTTATGCACTTGGTAGGCTAATTAGGACAGGGGAGGACACGGCAATGAGGCGAAGGATGATGTATTCCGGGAATATCGTATGGATTCCATACCTGCATTCCGGGAATACCCTATAGATTCCATACCTGTATTCTGGGAATACCCAATGGATTCCATACCTGTATTCCAGGAATACCGTATGGATTCTAAATAAGGATACGTGCACTTTGGGTCTGGTGGTCAAACAAAAATTAAGAAATTTAGCAATCAAGCTACAAATACACACACACACACACTGTCTATATGCAGGCCTACAAATTGGCCAACCTTCATAGAAATAGGGGCACATATATGTAGTTCGGAATTTATGTACAGGTAGTGTCTCCAGGCAATAGGAGGTCTGATGGGATCCCCTTTGCCTTTCAACAAGTTTTTGACCAAGCCAAGGAGTTTAACTTGATAAGTGTGTTTGTTGAATGTTTGATTGTTAGGGCCAGCTACACTGTAATGCGCTCAAAACAGCAGTTCAACAGAAAAGTGTGATGTTATCATGCAGATTGGGGATTGTAACATGTTAGTAACCAGATTATTATTAACTGTTGGTCGCAGGATTTCACTTAATTTGCAAACAAACCAGATAATATGTCATTTGGTGGGCTTCCCCAATGAAAAAAAGTCCTACCCCCTTATCGTAGTGCCACCTACTGATAAAACCTGTCGTAATCCCCATAGGGAGACAGGCCTGTTGGAGACAAGGTCTTTGAGATATTCACATTTTCGTAAAGGGGGACTTACTTTTGTTGAAATATTTAGATAAAATAGAAGATGCAAAGTAACCACTGATGCAGTGACACCATGATTGGGTGACATGCAATCAACACTCTTAACGCTAAAGGTTCTTTATGGTATATATAAAGAACCCACAGCCAAAAAAAGGTTCTAAACTTTTTAGGGTTCAATTGAATTTAAAAGGTTCAATACTTGGTGGGAAGGCCCTATGAAAAACCCTATGCTCCCCTGAATGACAACAGTCTGCAGTACAAGCGAGCGAGCGAGGCTGCAGACCTCGAGCGGAAGTACGATGGGTGTCCCAAAAGTTCTGACCAATTTTTTTGGCAGACCTTTCTATTTGAAGTAGCTGTATGAAATTTTCACAGAATCAATTTCAGGTATTTCACTATCCATTTTGAAAATATGGTACCTGTTCGAACATTTTAAATAACTTTTCTGTTGCCATGGAAACAGAAGGTCAGTGCACCGAGCGTAGCTCAATATTTTTGGCCACATCCAAGTGTCTAGGCTTGTAAATAACGAAGGAATTTACTGTAAATATGCAATGGATGATCATGAAAGATATTATTTGGAAACCTAACAGTACAGTACAACCATCTTAAAGTGGCTCAACATAGTGATCCATAGTGATCCAGAGCGGTCCTGATAAAGAGTGATCTGTAGTGATCTGAGATGATATAACTCTATCTGTAGTGATCTACTAATCCACTATTAGAGAAAATCAATCATGCCAATTACTTAGGATTATAAATCAAAGAACAGATAAAATCCATCTGACAATTGAAAATATTGATTAAGGGAACATATCCAGAAGTTATTTGTTGCAGAAAAGTAAATTTTATAATACTAATTTTGATCAATAGGTATAGATCACAACAGATCACTCCAGATCAATCACTCCATATTAACCAAGATCGCCATGGATCACTATAGATCGATCGGTAAGTATCGATCCAAACCGACGAGCCACTTTTTGATGGTTGTACTGTATCTCAAAGTTTTTCATTTACATTTAAAGTCACTGTGAATCAGTTTAACCCATGTGCTGAGGCGATCACCCGGGTCCTCCAAACTGGGCTGTTCCTCAATTGTAGAATTTCAGTGTGTGTGGAGACTGCTTCATTTCTCGTTATGGCTATTATTTCTTTAATTTTTGAACTGGTATATACATTTTAGTATCACTCATAGTTACAGAAGGCCAAATCTGGTAATAAAAGTAGATGAGATTTGGTTTTGAACCTAAGGTTCTTGAGCACTGCCTCTTGACAGCAGATTGTTTCAGCCAAACCATCTCAAGCGCTGTTAGGCAACTGCTGGAAATCACTTTTGGTAATTGCCTCAGCTGATCAGGTTGAAATATAAATAAATTTTTATAATCTAATGTAAGATATCTTGAAAGACTGCAAGCTTATCAGGAAATACATTTTCTTGCAATCATTTGCTTTTTTACTATAAATTCTCTGATTTTTAACACAGTTAATTTGCTGAATTTCGTCTGAGAAATTGAGCTGCGCTGCTTTTTTCAATATAGATGGTCAAATACCTGAAATTTATTCTGTGAAAATTTCATTTAGCTATTTCAAATAGAAAGGTCTGCCAAAAAAATTGGTCAGAACTTTTGGGACACCCCTCGTACCTGTCATTGATAGACACGGTATATCAGGGCTTGTTAATCGATTTAATCCATCTATATACTAGCATATGACAAGTCCAAGAAATGCCCTGGACATGTGTGTTTTGATTCTATTAAATTTGACAGTTGTCTATGAAAAACAATTTATCAGATTCACAGTGATTGTTGGGTGTTGTTAGTTCTATAAGTTGCAGATTCTTATATATTTTTATCTCATGTCTAACTGCTAAAAGCAAACATAGTAACAAACAATGTATAACAGTTTGTGATCACTGCTACGGTTGTATTCTAATTGGAATTTGTCATGTGACTGGAATACGCTCCCACTATTTTGTAAATACTTCGCATGCCAGAACATTATCAAAATAAGTGAGATGTACAAGGTCAACTATTGCATTTTCACCATATCTGTATGTTATTTTCAAAATAGCTCTGCTCCTGCAATCTCCAAATTCAAATTGTACCGTAATATGGGGTGAATCGGGACGCTGGGGTGAATCTGGACAGAAAAGGAATGTGTTTTATTTCTTAAACTACAACTACTTCTACATAACCCAGGTTCGTAAGTTTTTGCACAATTTTAGCATATAGTGTAGCGTATATCATGGTCGGGTTTTATCATTCTAACTGCAGGCAGTGAGGAGCTGCAGTACTTTATGTTTGGCCCTGCAAAAACTTTGCTCATATCACAAAAAGTATTAATATTCGAGCCAACAAAATAGCAGGAAACATTTATAACCTATATTTTGTATATGTGGTCATGGGTTCAGATCCAGGGCAATGACAAAGTTTTGGAACCAACAAAAATTACCCCACTCATTTTCATTTCAGTGTACAAGCATGGCCTTATAAAGAATATTATTGAAATTGTCATCATTAATATTGGATTTAGTTCAGAATTACCCATGTATGGCGTAATTAAAATAAAAAACATAGGCTGCGCGGCAGCATACCCTCGGCTATTCAGCGGCCATTCTGCAGTCAGTCGGATACATTGGCCTACCGGGGGCAGGACCAAAAAAAAAGTTAAAATGTGTGCAAGGAGACAAAAAATTTCGGCAGATGATCAAATTAACATCAAAATCAACTGAAAATAAAGTTTACAGTAATAATTATATGCTTACAGCCTATAAAGTGGCTCTCACACCTTGACAACCTGAGGAACGTCCTGGTAACTTATGAGCATTGTTTTCATTAAATTTTGTCAATTTACAAAAAAATAAAAATTTTGTTAATTTACAAAAAAAGTTGGGGAAAATTGAGCAGAAGCAGCTATATAAAATCGCAATTTCAATCGTTTGTTATGGTTGGCAGGAAGGAAAAAGATCCATGGAAATAGGCTCATGCATTAGAATGGCCGTTTTTTAGTTTACCTGGGATGGATGGATGGATGGATGTTTGGGGCTTTCAGTCATTAATTAGGGTTGAGACACAGAGACTAGACGATATGGAATAAGCACATGCATTAGAATGTCCATTTTTCAGTTCACATCAAAAGTCTCAGGCACCTGAGAGGAAAAATGAAGAAGCCTCAGGCCTGAAATGGGAGGTCCAAAACAGACCTGGAATTTCTCAAAAATGTATATATAATTATATGTATGACAATTTTTGAAAATGCTGTTTAATGCAGGATTTGGGAAAATGTGAAATGAAATGTGGATAAATCATTGTATTGAGGGTAAAATTCCTTGAGTCAAACACTTATATTCTGTACATTTTTAAAAAAGTGATGTTTTACTTGGCCTATGGGTTATTGATTGTCAACCAGGGCTTCAAATTAAACTTTTTTTACTTAATCTAACACAAAATTGGCAATTGGGACAACACAAGATCTATAGGCCTATTAGTCACTAAATTTCTGAAATAAAAAATGACATAGGGTATCTTTGACTCGGACAGTTGTCTTCTAAAAACATGAAATCAAAGACACAGGTGCTTTAGAGTCTCCTCTTCTATTAAAAAAGGCCATATTATAGCACAGAATGGATTAAGCTTACTCCTAACTGAATTACAAAAAAACTGAACTCAGATTAATACCATGGGCAAGCAAAAGATGCCTGAAAAATCATGAAATTCTACTAAAATGCACTAATTTCTGACAAAAAAATTATCAGAAAAACGGGGTTTTGGCCCCATCTTTATAGCTGTAAAAAACACACTTTTGTTGTTCATATCATGCTGATATTTTTGGCATAGATAAAGGACAATTCGGGCTACAAATTGCTGCCAAATATCCTATTATAAGAGCTCTTAATGAGCCTGTGGAGACTAACAAAAAGTGTCCCGACTCAAGGTAACCTTTCCTAAGTGTCTGACTCAAGGAAACTTACCCTATACATGTTATGATAATTTTTAAATTACAACTGTTTGTATGAGCACCTATATAAATTATTCTTCTTAAAGGCACCTGTAGGCCTACTCTCCCCCTACCCAGCTGCTCAACCCCCTCCCCTATAGGCATGAATTGGCTATTGTCTGCTGCACCCCAATCACCTTATGTAACATGATGTAATCTGAGTAAACAATGGAGGGTGCATTACTTCACACCTCAGATGTGTATGACAGTGATGAGAGGGGGAGGTCAAATATGAAACATCACTGAAAATCAATGGTTATCAAGATATTACAATTTAAATTATATATAAATTATATAAATATGTATACAACTCTGCATGGTTGTGCATGTTACATGGCCCATAAGCCTGGATGGGCAATAAAAGTCATATCTCATCTTCTACTGATCCTAGGTTTGTCTGGAAAATGTATAAAACAATTTTGAGTCATTTTTGTCTGTATGAAAGTCACTTTTCAAATGTTAATATTTCGGATTTCGTTAAAGACAGTGGCTTGGAATAGTATTAAGGCCAATCTTTCATCTTGGGTTATTTCTACAGGCATTTAAAAATGCCTTTCCATTTGGTGCATAAGCTTGATGCAGCTTTTTCAAAAAGCTACAACTCAAAAACTATATTATAGATCTACATGCTTCTAATATTGGATTTATAATCTTATCTGCTATAGTAGCTGAGATAGCAAGGCTAAGTACTGGTCATGTGCAATGATTAGTTCCAGAGATAAAGGACATCACAGTTGGAAAAATCACAATTTCACAGATTTTCAAAGACAGTTTTACCAACCCAGTCATATCTAGATGGCCAGTCTCACTTTGTATGGCCTAAGTCTCCCACTTGATGGGGAGAGCTGGGCCAAAATGTTTACAATTTTCATATGGCTTTAGCTCATATGTTCATGAAAATATATATCAATGACCCCCTACAGATCTGTTCTTAACTATTTCTAGATGCAATCAATGTATCAAGCATGTTTGTATAATCATAATGGTCAGGTGCAAGAACGTAAAACTTGGCCCAACTCTCTCAAGCTTCCTCACTCTTTCTGGCTGAGGGAAAGTGTTTTTAGATGAATGCAACGTCCATTTCTCTATTTTATATGATGTTTTATTGTATTTAATTTTGAGAAATTCCCAGCCATAGCATTCAACCGAGTCAAGACACCGAAAAGAGATGTTGCAATGAAATAAAAGGGTCACCTCATTGCTATGTCCTCCTCCTGTCCTAATTAGAATACCAAGTGCATTATAAAGTACAAGATGTAAAGCCCCAATCATCCATCCATCCATGATTCTCTGGGTGTATTAGATTTTATAATAATAGGTGATCAAACTATCTATCTATCTATCTATCTATCTATCTATCTATCTATCTATCTATCTATCAAACAACTAATCAATAGTGCAATATGAAAATCTATTTGCTTGGATAAATTAATTAATCATTCATTCAATCAGTCCAATCAGTCATGCAATCTATCTATCTATCTAAGTATCTATCTATCTATCTATCTATCTATCTATCCTACCTCTATCATCTTATCGTTAATTATGAATAGAATAAAGGCCTGCCTAAAACAGAAATGAGAGATAGGTTGTCTATCTATCCAATCTATCTATTTTAAATATTGAACTAAAAACAATGAGCGGTCTACAGATATGTTTTAATACGACTAATACATTTACTAGTTAACACCAAAAAGGTTAAATGCTGTCCAAACTTGACTGTATAAGTACAACAATAGCTGAAGAAGCAAAAAAAAAGAAAAAGAAAAAATAAACCTGCATGAGACACAAGAAGCCATATCTCAACTTCTACCTGGCCTATATTTATGATTTAAATTGGAAATTTCATTATAATTTTTTAAGATTAAAAAAAAACTAGTTACCAATGCAGTTTGGACTTATTTCTAAGAAAAAAGGGAATTTTATTAAAAGATAGGGTGCTATTCCACTGCTTCTGTACCCACCCCTTTGTTCTTGGGTTTGACCATTGGAGAGGATTAGTGACATCATGTTACATAATGCCCATTCAACAAAAGCTGCACCCTCTTTCCCCAACAAAGCAGTGACACTTATTGTCTTCAAGGTGCTAAAATATGCTTGGGATGAGTTTTGTTATTAATTAAATTCAGATTTATCCAACATTAAATATCTTTGGATATAAAATTAAACATTGACATTCATAGAAATAAGGTTTTGTTACATGCCAAGTAAACTTCTAAATAGGCTTGTATTTAGTGGAATCATTTCTGCAATCATGATTTGATCACAAATATCATTTAGTTTTTAAATGTATGCAATTTTATAAATAAAAGCAGGCGGACATTGATTTAATTTCTTTCTTTTAATTTACATGACTGAGGTAGATTTGAGCAAAAGGGCAACAAGTGGGGGTTTTGAGATTTCTTGTGAAAAGTTTAGAACTATATATATGTGCATGAAGCATATTTGTCTATATATGATATTTGATAAAGAACAGTAAAAAGTAAAATTTTGACATGTTTGTAGAAATTTTGACTTACCATGCAAAAATTGATTGATATGTGATTATCTAAAAATCTGCAATATTTATTAAATTTTGCAAATATTGACCTCTGGTCTGAATTAAAAAGATTCATATAGCTCAAAATTAGCATCATGATGATGTGATACACTGTCATGTTTATTTTGCTTAATATTCCAAAGCATAGTATGACATCAGAAATGAAATTGGGGAGGAAATAGACATTGGAGAATTTTTTTTTTTTTGCATTTTAAATCTTGAATTTCCATGTAAAAATTTTCAATAACTCATTCAGGAGCTGTGAATATTCTTTTATAAATTTAGTATGCTTAACTATAATATACTTTAAATTCAATCATTATTATCTTTGCGTTTCAGACAGAAATGTTGGAAAATTGGCAAAAATCCTGATTTTTTTCTGGATTTTGTTTTTCATAAAACATTCACATGATTAACATTCCAACTGAGTTGAGATGTTTAAAGAGCTATAATTTAGACACCTAACTGGAATATATCATAGATGTAGCTGCAAAATTGACTGAATCATGCAGGTTTAAAAAATTTGTAATTTATCACATTTTTAATGAATGTCCATAAGTCAGTTTTTCTTAGAGTATTTAGACCCCCAAAAGACACATCTTGGGTATTTAATACATACCACATGCAAATTTCAGTGACATAAGTACAACAGTATTTGAGTCAATCCGGAAAATGATAAAAAATTATTTTTTCACATTTTTCAATAATTGTGAGAAAAGTATTCATGTTTGAAGGATTAGACCCCTAAAAGACACTACTAGGATGACAGATACAATAACGTCTGAAAAATAAAAAATATACGTGCCATAGTTTTGGCATGACGCCCAATACACAAAAAAATAATTTTTCACATTTTTCAATAACTGTGAGAAAAGTATTAATGTAATGCTGATAAGACCCCTAAAAGTCAAAACAAGGATGACAGATACAATAATGTCCAAAATATGAAATATTTACATGCCATAGTTTTTTGGGGAAATTTGTCCCAAAGTAACTACAATACCCGTCGGCAATGTATACATTGCCGAGGGTAAAAATAATTTTAACACTTTTGTGTCATCAATCATATTTTTAAAAATATGCAAATTTTACATGTAATTGAGGTCAGATTTTTCTCAAAATTTTTTTTTGAATGTCAAACATATTTTCTAATGTTAATTCACATGTAGCAATAACCTAAACACGGTAGGAAGTGTTATTTTATAGAATTAGAGGACTGTCCCGATTCACCCCAAAATAAGGGGTGAATCGGGACAGTGGTTTTTCATGAATAAATCATTGAAAATTAAAGACATCTTTAATTGCTCCTAGGGACAGCTGGACCTTAAGTTTGTACATTAATAGGCACCATATTTTGATTTATAAGATGATTTGTGACCATGCTATGACAGAAAAACCCTCAAATCTGTCCCAATTCACCCCCATATTACGGTATAGAGTGGGTCGGGGCAAAAAGCCCAGGTTAGGTGAGAAGCCCCCCCAGGGTTATATCTAAACTTACATTTTTGGTGCTTTTTCTTATTGATAGGATTGAAGCTAGAGGCTTTTTAGGTGATGTCACAAATTTTCGAGGCATTCAGCACCAAACCATAGTCGTAATTAAAGAAACAAAAAAAGGTGCATGGTTTTTGTAACTTTGATGAATTCTTTGAAAGTGGTTGTCCGAAATAACTTTGGAAATTATTAAAAGTATTATGGATATCTGCATTGCTTCACTTTACGACCACCACATAAATATGATTTGGATCATGTTTTTTGCATTTTAGATCAAAATATAGAGGTCAAATTAAAATACGTGGGTTTGGGGCGAGAGGCCCCACATGGTATGGGGCATGGGGCCCCCTTCACTGAGACCTCGAAGCTGCTTCCGGAACCATTTAATAATGTTTACTTTACCTTAAATCTTGATAGAATAGCTAATTGAAATAGAAAAAATTTTGGCCAAAATTGAAAAAGGGCAAAAAATATTGAAAAATAAATGCATGAATAGAAAAATTCTGAAATTCTGAAAAAGTGAATAGAATGCCTTAAAAATGATAGAAGAACCCCAAGAAATAACTTACAAGCTAAATGTACTTGCAAAAAAAATTGCCATAGGATTACAATAGGGGGGCTTCTTACCCGATGGGTGGGGTAAGAAGGCCATTTTAATTTTTTTACGAAAAGGGCCGTAACTCCTTGATTAAAATTGGTAGACATACGTTTCACTAGTTATAAGTAGAGTCAAGTGATCCCTTCCTGACAGCATAAGCATTCAAATAATCGACCACAAAAAGTAGGTCAAATCGCATCTCGAAGTTAAGGGGGGCTGCATGCCCCGCGCTACTCTACGCTTTTATTGTCTATAGTGTATTATTGGTATTCACAAGCCTGCTGCAGACCCTGCAGACTGACGAAAGTAAGTCGAATTTGGTGTCAAATTGGAATCTAGGGCAGTAGGACTGTTGCCCCTAAGGTCCACGCACCCAGCAGAACTCAACAGGACTGTGCTTGGTTGCTTCAAAAATGCATGTGTGCGAGAACGTGAAATAGTGCACCACTAGTGAAATGTTGTAGCCTGCTCGCTGAGGCTTGCAACTAAAGCAGACTGTTGTAGCCTGTATGCTCCCAACTTGAGAGAATGGGGTTCCATAGTGGGAGTTCAGTGCAGTGGCGTAACTGGGGGGTCTCGAGCAGGCAGCCACCTGGGGGAGCACGCGATTATCTGGGGGGGGGCACCCTCTATACTAATTGTATATTTTAGCCAAAGTTGGAAAGTTCATATGGGGGGCACCTGAGGGGCACAGGTTCAAAATTGGGGGACACGTGCCTCCAACCCCAACCCCCCCTCCCGTGCCCCACCATAGGGACGCCGCTGGTTCAGTGCAGCTGGATTACCTAAATGTTGTTTTTTTTTGCTGTTGGAACCCTTTTAAAGTTGAGTAATGAACCTTTTAAGGTTCTTTATCTCTACCAGCTTATATAAAACCTTTTGTTGAGTGTGAAATTACACATAGCGGAATAAAACGCACATTAAATACCTGAGTCCTTTGTTCTTCGCTTAAGCAGTAAATACTGAATCCGATAATGGTAAGGGTGGTAAGAATGGATGCTGGTACAGCTGCTATTTTCATTTTCGATTCCCTGAAAAAAGAAATCACACTAATTTTGTCGATAGATGATATTATGGCAAGTGAAGCACTCTCAAGGTTATCTGCGCTCATGAGGGTTGATTGATGAGATTAAAGAGAATGCAGTTGTAAGTCTTCCACCTGTTATGCATTTACCCATTCTTTTGTACCATGAAACCCCTATTATTATCGTATACTATAATACTCTTTGTTATACGATGATAAATTTTGAATAGCTGTTTACATAGTCACTGAATATTTGGTTGTTTGAAGATTTAAGAACATGTCCATATGATGTATTTAGGTTACGTAAATGGTGATGTTTTGATATAGCAGTTCACAAACTTTGTATATTATTTAAAAAGGTATAAAGTATGATAATGATATGAGATGAGTTATAATACAGATAATTAGGAGACCCACCAAAGACAAAATTATAGTCGCTGCTGGTGAGCCACCTGATGATTGTAATGTATGAGGTAGGAGGTGAAGATGAAGTGAGGTAGAAATGAGATGTGGTGGAAATCCCAGCAAGTATTTAGCCATATGAAAATCTATGAAAAATTAACAAGGAAATATAAACTAAAATGGAAATAAAAATAATAATAGTAGATCCAAAAAAAAAAGGAAAGGAAGTCATAAGTTCCTAAAATCAGTTGTCTATTCAAGCATACATAGCAATTATTACGTTGACAATCTGTGGCATAATTATCAATGAAATTATTCTTAACGTACCTGACAAAACCACTGATGATGTGTGTGAAGATTTTGCTTCTGATGATTGACGGAAAATTATTGAAAACAAGAGGAATCCTGTATCTTAAACTATTTCTTGAAAAACTGTGTCTTAACTTAGGAATTATTACCATGCCTAGTAGAAAAGTCATGGTTTTCTGAGAATTTAGTAAATGTATACAGAAGAGAAAAATACAGGTAGTATATTGTTTTCAGGTTTGTAGCAGAATTTTAGATCATGAAATGCACATAATTATGTCAGTTGCTTTAATCAAACTGAAGTTCTTACAAATAGGACTAGTATGTGCATTATACTTTGCATTAGCAATGATACGAACAGCCCTCTTTTGCAACCGAAAAAGTCTATGAACCTGTGAACCCCAGAGTAAAATCCCATAATTGAAGTGGGAAATATCACTGATTTATATAATGTTTCTAAGATTGTTTGCGGAAGAATGTGTTTTAATTTAGTCAAAATAGCCATACTTTTTGAAAATTTTGAAAGAAATATGAGAGATGTATTCTTTCCAGTTTAGGTTACTATATAAAACTATTCCCACAAAATTAAATTTTTGACCCAATTAATTCTTGTGTTGTTTATTGTTAGATCATGAAGGACAATTGTGTTGCTTTTGTTGGGGTTACCGAAAATCATAGCTTTAGTTTTATTGATATTGAGGGATAGCTTAAGTTGCAGTCAATGAAGAATTTTATTTTATTTATTTATTAATAGTCATTTGAGGTAAATGTGTCTTAAGTCGTCAGCCTAATGCAAAATTGGCCTAAGTCATTTTTGGCAATTTTTGGCAAACAGCCAAAAACTGACTTAGGCCAATTTGTTTTGGAACAAAAATGACTTGGGTCAAAGTTCTTTTGGGGTGTAGCTGTGTTATAAAGCAATTCTCCATAAAATTTATGAATGAAATGCGAGGAAACAACTTCAATAAAATGAATACTCACAATTATGACCGAAAAATATTGGTGGGTGATATCCGCTTAAATCAGTGATAACGAAATTGGCCTAAGTCCAAATGGCCTAAGTCAACAGGACTTAAGCCATTTTTGCGAAAATTGAGTTGGTGTTTTGACGGATTTATTATTAATTTAGGAGTCCAATTTTTTTTAGCACATGTGTTATCATAAGGGCCTTCCTATGTTACCAAAAAGGAAAAAAAGCCTGAGTCTAACCAATTTTGCTTTAGGCTGACGAAGTGTTGTTTAGAGGGTGGTATCATCAGCATAAATGAGGAACCACACTAAACAGCTATCCCACCAGGTGGCAGCACTATCAATGTTACCAGCTGGGTAGTCCAGAAAAGCATGCAGCTGCATGATTTTCAAGACACAAACAGACCTGTAGACTTTAATATTCATCCCACTTGCAAAATTTAAAAAGCAACATTGAGGAAATAATATTATCCTACCACTAGACAAATCAAACTTGTTGTTTCTATAAAATTTTTCGTGCATTCAGTAAGTGAACTTGATTTAGCTTTTTTTTTTCACTTTTGGGAAAAATCATTGCTCTCGAATGGTTAGAGTTAGCAAGATGGTTTTGATGCCAAAAGATACCTATATTACAGGACTACTGGAAAGGAACATTTCATGCTCCTAACTCAATCAGTTTTTTTAAAATTAAGCATTAAGTCTCCCGAAAATACGATTTTGGGGGGTTTTTTGCGACATTGTTGTTTCCAGGGGTTAAAAGTCTGCTATGAAGTTTGCGAATAAAATATAAAACCAAATCTATCATCAAGCACTATACTTGCAGATTCAAAGTAGGTAAAAATTATTTTTGAGAGTCCAATGGTTGCCAATATGTGACGAGATACATTTCAACATGCACAAACTAAATTGTGACGCCAAAAGGCCGATTTTCTACTTTTTTGAGACATTCTTGTGTTCAGAGCTTTTAAAATCTGCTATAAAGTTTGATAAAAGAATTTCAGACCACATCTATCATCAAGGAATATACTTGTTTATATATATTGTAAAAATGTAAAAAATTATTTATGAGTGTCTCATAGTTGCTGAGATACGTTACACCATTCACAAACTTAGTTATGACGGCAGAATGCCTATTTTTTTTTTTTTAGATATTCTTGTGTTCAGAGACAAAAGTTGGGTAAAATAAATTCAAACCAGATCTACCATCAATGACAATATTTGCAGACTCTAAAAAAGCAAAAATTATTATTGACATGCACAAACTGAGTTAATACCCCAAAATGCCGATTTTTTGACATATTTTTAGACGTTCTTTTGATCTTGAGGGGAGGGGGAGCTATGGATATTTGGTGAAGTTTGTTTCTACCTGTAGCTAGGGTACCGTAATGTTAAAAGGGTTCGTCCCGGGGGTAAAGTCCATAGCCCCCCCCCAACTATCTGGTCGGCCTCTAAGTTTGAGAAAATAAATTCGAACCAAATCTTTCATCAAGGAAGGACTAACACTTGCAGATTCTAAAAAAACACAAAATTATTTATGAGTGTCCAATACTACGGGCAATAGTTGCAAATTAATGACGAGATACGCTACACCATGCACGAACTGAGTGATTGAAGCCAGGATGTAAATTTTTTAATGATAAGAGCTTTAAAGTGTGCTGTAAAGTTCTGAGAAAAACAATTCAAAGGAAATTCATCAACAAGGACAATAGCAGATTCTAACAAGAACCCATGGGTCCCTAAGTCGAAAGGTGCTCAAACATACAAGATGGTTGTTAAAGTCCCGAAGAACAGCAGAGACCTCTTACTGGAATATCAATTTTTTATGGGAAGTTCCGGCAAAAACTCCCACCCCCCCCCCCCCCAGTCATGAACGGTCCCTTGTTATGGCATCAGAAGCAATTTTCAACATTTTTGGAGACATTGTTGTGTTCGGAGGTTGCAAGTCCGCTATAGTTTGAGAGAAAAATTTCAAAGCAAACCCATCATTAAGGACACTAAGTAGTACTTGTATTCTAAATAGTTGCTGATTTATGACGAGATACTATTCAAGATTCACAAACTATCTTATGACGCTGGAAAACCAAGTTTTGACATTTTATCTAGATACTATTTTGTTCAGAGCGTTAAAGCCAGACAAGCCACATCTTCAACTTTCTCCTTACAATGTAAGTCACATATATTAACTAGTGTCATATTTAGAGCAAAATCTGCTGATTTCCACACATTTGTTTATGTTATCCGACTTCCTAACACATCGTCAGTGAGGATGCCAGATCGCAACATGAAGAGGACAATGTTGCATAAAATAGGTCTCTTCTTCAAATGCAGTTTTTCGCACAGAAATAAATATCGTTGATAGAAAAAAGTGAGGACAACATGAAGGAAATTATTTTTCCAAAATATTGACCAAAACCAGTTAGCACCAAATGATCATATCTACATTGCATTAAAGTTATGACAATGTCGAAATGTTTGTGAAAATTACACAGAAGCATGCGACGTTGTGGCAACATCTTCTTGAATGTTGTGTAATTCAATGTTGTGTTCACATTGTGGCAACATTATTCCTACCATACGTTTTTATATGACCAACATACCAACCCTTCACCAATAAACAACATTGTCTTTATATTGTGTGCCCTTGGGAAGTTGCCATTCCAAATATTATCCATTGTCTATCTGGGTGTCAAATATAAATAATTGCCCATTGAGGAGGAGGAGAAGGAGAGGTGGAGATGGGTGGTGGAGATGGGAGATTGGAGGGGAGATGGGAGGGGGAGAAGAACTAGATTGGAGGAGGAGATGGGAGGAGGAGGAAGAAGAGGAGGAGGGAAGAGGAGGAGGGAAGAGGAGGAGGGAAGAGGAGGAGGGAAGGGGAGGAGGGAAGGGAAGGAAAGGAGGGAAGGGGAGGAGGGAAGGGGAGGGAAGGGAAGGGGAGGAGGGAAGGGGAGGAGGGAAGGGGAGGAGGGAAGGGGAGGAGGGAAGGGGAGGAGGGAAGGGGAGGAGGGAAGGGGAGGAGGGAAGGGGAGGAGGGAAGTGGACAGGAGGTGATGATGGAGGAGATGGGGGAAGGAGGAGATGGGAGAAGGAGGAGATCGGGGAAGGAGGAGATGGGAGAAGGAGGAGATCGGGGAAGGAGGATATGGGAGAAGGAGGAGATGAAAGAAGAAGGAGCTGGAGGAGGATGAGGAGGAGATCGGTGGAAGAGGAGATGGGTTGAGGAGATGGGAGGAAATTAGAGAAGGAGGAACAGGAGAAGATGGGTGGTAGAGGAAATGGTTGCAGGAGGAGAAGGAGGAGGAGATGAGAATGAGTAGGATGTCTGGAGGGAGTACGGGGAGATGGGGGAGAAGTAGGAAGAGTCTTATAAGAGATGCATGTATGCCTGCATGTATGAATAAACAAGGCACTCTTGAAAATTATAAATCATTTTTTAATTTCAGGTCAATTGATAAAAAAAAGTTCATAAGAATAGAATAGAATATTACTTATTGATAACATTGAAAATTTCCAAAATTATTTTGAAAGGAGAATTCCAAGAATATAACTTTGTTTTACTGTGATTATGAATTTTTTCTAAAATCACAATATCATTTGTGTAACAGTGTTCTTCTGCCTTTCAGATAATCATGTGATAAAGCAGTTGAAAACATTGCATGTTCATTTCCACCACATATATGTATAGGTTATTCACCATGTATAGGTTATTCACCACGGGAGAGGGAATATGTGACTTATCACCCGAGGTGTGATAAACACATGTTCCTGATCCCATGGTGAACCTGCAATACTGGCATGTGATTGGCTGAAAGAGGTGTCGAATGGTATAAATGGTTAAAAGCTACCATATGATTACCAGTTTTTACTGGGACAAAAACATATATGAATTAATTATATGATTCGTTGTTGCAAATATACCCTTATTTATCAAGTGTTATGCTTCAGTTGCAATAGCCAAAAAAAAGTGATATATATGTCTCAGTTTGTGTCATTTTGCCATGATTGTTGAAATGTATCTCATCATAAATCAGCAACTATTGAACTCCCATAAATAATTTTTCCAATTTCAGAATCTACAAATATTGTCCTTGATGATTGATTTGGTTTGGGATTTTTCTTCAAACTTAAAGCAGAGTTTAATGCTCTGAACACAAGAATGTCTAAAAAAAAATGTAGAGAAAATTGGCATTCTATGTCATAACTATGTGCATGCATCTTGCAGCATGTTGAAACCTAAACCATCATAAATCAGCTACTACTGGACCCTCCAAATTAATTGTTACATTTTTAGAATGTGTTAACTGTTAAGTGGTGTTCCTGATGCTGAATTTGGTTGGAGATTTTTTTTCAACCTTAATGGAACTGAATGGAAGAATTTCTAAAATAAGTCGAAAATTGGCATTCTGGTGTTATAACTCGGTTTGTGCATGTTGAAACATATCTCATCATATATCAGCAACTATTGGACTCTCAAAAATAATTTTTACATTTTTAGAATCTGCAATTATATTCTTTGATAATAGTTAAGATTTAACATGTCTTTCTCAAACTTTATAGCAGACTTTTTACCGCTGAAAATAGAATTTCTCAAAAAATCTAAAAAAAACACCATTTTGGGCGACTTAATGCTTGATCCTGAAGAAAACCAATACAGCTAGGAGCATGATATGTTCACCTAAAGTTGTCCTTTAATATAGGCATCTTTTGACATTAAAACCATTCCTCTAACTCTAATCATTTGAGAGTAGCATATCTTTACTTCATTGAAATGTTTATTTTAGTCAGTTTCGATACAAATGTTTAAGTTTATGATTTTTTTGTGTCAAAGTTATTATATTTGCAATGCTTTTGATAAGTGGTTGTGTTAGGCATAATGGTGAGCTTCATGATGCTTTTAAAATTTTGTCAATATGTCCACTGGTTGCTGAGAAAATGGACTAAAAGAGCCAGTTCATCTCCATAGTCTGTGCATTGACAGTAAACTCTTCATGACGTTATGGTCACATTGATGGTGGCGCCACCTTGTGGATATCCATTTAAGGCTCCCCATTATTGGATAAATTTTATTGGTGGCGTTAGCAATATCATTTATGTAGATAAGAAATAAAAGTTGACCCAAAATGGATCCTTGTGGAACCCCTGTTGTAATTGGAAGATAATCAGAGTAAGTGTCAGAAAAATTTACAAATTT
Organism: Platynereis dumerilii; assembly: GCA_026936325.1. Lineage (NCBI taxonomy): Eukaryota > Metazoa > Annelida > Polychaeta > Phyllodocida > Nereididae > Platynereis > Platynereis dumerilii. The sequence goes on from JAPTHN010000040.1 coordinate 3,443,248, forward strand.
TTTCTATTGCTTAGATAACTTTTGAAAAGCAATAAAGCAGTTCCACACATTCCATTATATTCAAGTTTACTGATTAAAATATTGTGATTTAAAGTATCAAATGCTTTTGAAAGATCAAGATAAATATTTATTGGGATATTGTTATTCTCTAAATTAGTGACCAACCTGTCTACCATTTCTAATGTTGCAAGTTCAGTAGAGTGATTTTTTCTAAAGCCGTATTGACTGTCATAGTATAAGTTTGTTGTCATTAAAGTATTTGTCAACTTGGTCATGCATTATTTTTCCTATTACTTTAGAGAGTGAAGGAAGTAAAGAAATGTGTCTATAACTTAGAATACTGTCAATATCACCTTTTATAAATATGGGAGTTACTTTTGTGATTTTCATTTTATCAGGAAATATCCCTGTATAAAGCATTGGTTGATTATTAATGTTAATGGTTCAATTATGATTGGGGTAATTATCTTTAGCAATTTATTAGAAAGGCCATCAATGCCTCGTGATGTCTTAGGTTTCAAGTTGTTTATAGCCTTAGTTACTAATTCAATGAAAACTTGAGTGAAGTGGAAGTCTGAGTTTGGTCTAGCCATCAGATAGTCTTCATACGTCCTATCTTCAGGTGGATTTATTTTTGATGCCAAATTCTGTCCAATACAAGCATAAAAATTATTGAATTTGTTGGCAATAACATTTGCATCACAGGTCAAATTGTTATTTATGAGAAAGGGTTTACTGAGATTGTCATTTTTATTTTTATTAAGAATGTCTTTTATTGTTTTCATGTACCATTTAAATCTTCTAGAGTGTAGATTGTCTATCCTCGGATCCATACACTCTAAAAAATTTCAGGACAAAATTGGTTTTTTAGATTCAAAATGGTTTTTTTTTATAAACCAAATTTCAAAACAAAAAACAACATGGATTTTTCACAACTGCTAGTAACTTGCATTTAAGTGAGATCTAATGCAGCTAGAAGCATAATTATTTTTTGTTGAATTCAGTAACTTCTATTCTACATTACTTTAAAGGTTTAGCTTCCCAGCTTTATCCAACAATTTTCTAGGTTGTATTCAGTCAACTGCGTCTAAAATTGTCTTTATTTCTTTAAATTGACATTGGCACAGTTATGGTACTGTAGTAAAAAAAATGACTAAGTGCATTTATTTTAATTATTGCCATTTGTTTGAATGTAACCTGTCAATGATGCATACAATTTTTTTTTTAATCCATATGATAGTTTTCTTAAAATCTAATTATTGCCAAAACTGATACATGCAAAATCTGCAATTAATTAGTATAGTATGTTGCCATGACATAATATAACATTGTATTGTTGTCATGCATGGGGGGGAGGTGTTATAAAAACAATTATTGAAAAACACAATAACATAATTTGCATGTAGCTCTGAAGAAAGACATGGTTCGACCTTATAAGTTGCACTCCAGGATGGTTGGACCAACAGTGCAGCTACAGGATAATGACTCTCTGGTTAGGAAAAGACTGGCCTGCATGACACACAGCATCACAAAAGACAATAGCCATGTTTTGTACCCTGAATTTCAGAGGTTACCCAGTGGCCGCAGGTGGAGGGTACCGCGTGCCAGAACGAATAGGTTTAAGAACACGTTTATTCCGCAGTCCATTAATGTGCTTAACGAAATTAATTGATTTTTAGTAATTGTATGTACATGTAAGTCAAGCTGGGAACATAAATTTCATGTTCTTCTTAATGTGATCAATAAATACTATTCTATTCTATTCTAATCTATTCTACATTAATTACTCACTGTTACATAATCATCAGTTTAGAAAGATTATGTAACTTTAATATTTGTTATGTTTTCTTGTCTGTTTTGAAATGAGATGAATCAAATGTTAATAATTTAATTTATCCTGAAAAGGCTAATAATTAACTATTCCTTAAAAATTATTTGTACAGGGAATACTACTGGAGAAAATTGAATTTTTAAGACACCTTTGAAGATGAATATGTGACGTTTTGTAAATTCAAAACTAAATCATCGATAAGAAGCTGGACCCACTTGACCTAATTTCCTGCTGTCGACCATTTAGGCCAGTAGAAAAAGGCCCAATATCAGCCATAACCTGGACCACTTCATAACAGTACAAATTTGGTACCGAATGAATCCTTGAAATCTCTAGTTTCACCCAAAAAAATTCCCCAGAATTCCCATTCGGAGAAAATATTTTTTTATTCAAGTTTCCATGGCAACACTCGCAGAAAAATTATAACCCACAAATGAACAACATTTTATTGAATAACTTTCCTTCTGCTTTGAGGAACAAATTCAATTTTGGCACACAATACCTCCATGACAACTCTCTCAGATGCATGCAAAAATTGTGTTTTACATTGTGCGTGTGTGTTGCTATGGTAACAGAAATATAAAAAATCTGCAATTTTTTAAAAGACGGTCTTAAAATGTTTGATGGCGAGAGAAAAAATAAATATACAAGTAAAAATGTGGTTATGATAATGATAGAGCATCTCTTTGTGGACAATCTTAAACAAAAATATTGGAAATATCTTTCATAATACAGTCACTATAGAGACTGATTTAATGTTTGTTTAAAATTACTTTTATAAACCTGAAGCTAAGGAGGGGCATGTTCCCATGGTTTCTTCAAATTCATTTGATGAATGGACTTAATTTTGATATAATATTCATCTCTGAATGCAATTAACAATTTAAAAGTTTACCGTTGCCATGGAAACACTGCTGTAGCCAGTTCCATAGCAACAAACCTCAAATGCATCTTTCTGATCAAATGCATAGCCAATGGTTTTTACAATTTGATCATACATCTACCCAACCCTATTAAAAAGGCATTTGAACCTCAGTATTTTGTAACAGAACACCCTTAACTTACAAAATGACAAAGGGTTGCCATGGAAATCACAATAATATACCATAAACTGACAATGATAATTAAACTAATGATTGAAACAAATTCATAAATACTGTAATTGTACAAAATATATTTGACCAATTTTCATGTATCATGCATCAAAAGATAGCTGATAATGGCTTCTATTATTTAAATTTTAAATTATTGTTGCCATGGCAACCAGTTATCAGTAATGTTCAGTTTCAACCAATTTTGGAAAACTTCATAAAATAAGTATTCACCATATTAAATCATTAATATCCATGACAAATAGGATATAATTCATTTATTTCTAATCATATTATAGATTCTGAGATATTTTTGTATAAAATTGATTGGAATGAAGTTTATGATGGCAAGAAATTTGGCAATATGATGATTCATAATATGGACTTCAAGGAGATTTTCTTTGAGACATTATGAGCAAAAAAGGAGTTTCTAAGGTTTGAAAGGAGATATTTTATCGTATGATACTATAACAAAACAACCCAAGTCAGGGTCACTGAGTAACAATATCACAAGCTGTTGTGTGAATTAATATCACTCGAGCCCGCAGGGCGAGAGTGATATTAATTCACACAACAGCGAGTGATATTGTGTGAAGTGCCCTGACGCGTGGTTGTTTTGTTTTTATCACCTGGTTTTACCTCAAATTTTCAATTATAAAAAGAGACTATTTTCAGCCATTACAAAAATGTGACGTCGCCATGGAGCAACAATGGATGTGACATCACAATATCATTGCTTTGGCCACTGTTTGGCTTGTGACATCATCAGGCATCTGAAATGCCGGTGATGTCACAACCATTGTTAAAAAATATCGCCCTTGAAGGGTGGTATTTTTTACAATATCATAGGCCCTGATATTTTTACTGTAAACAGTAATATTCACAGCCAACCAGGTGATAAATCATTTTAAAGCTTGAGTAAAGATCTATCTTTTGCGAAGAAAATTTCTGGTAACCATGGCAACAGAAATGGTATATCAGGCTAATCAGTCATTTTTGGGGCCTGAGATTCTAATTTTTTTATGTAAGAAGTGCAAAAATTATCATGAAGATAAGTTCAAAACCATATAATTTATACATAATATAATTATATTTGATACTTAGTAGTTAATGACATGGTTGCCAGGGCAACTGAAAAATAATGAATATGTAATGCCAATTATTATTACAGAGAAAAGACACTGAGGAAAATCAAATACTACTTGCTCCGTTTTCAGAGGTGGCCGTCTGACATGTAAATCTTAAGGTTTATTTGAAAATTGGCAGAAGGACGTAATGTTTGCTTGCTTTTCCTGAACAATTGCAATGTGATTTATGATCGGGAAAGATTTTCATTATTTTATAAGCGAGTAATTCCAATTTTTAGCCCTCCCTTCAAATACTTTCATGGGAGGATGAAAAGGACTTTCAATATGAATATGAAAAGCAATGGTCCTACGCATTTCTTTTGTACTACACTGCTCGTAGGCGCATACAAAGTCTGCAAATAAATCAACATGTTACTTGTAGTAATTGCTTGGATCACCAGACTGGAACCATGATTTTGTGACAATTTTCAAAGTACAGTAGTAGTGTAAACTTATTTTTTGATGCACACTGTAGGCTACCAGCAGTACAAAGCCGTGGGTATGCTATGACTAAGCTATGTATTTTGACACCTCTATGTAGGACAGCACTTTATGAATAATGTCATGATATCATAAAATTGTAAAAGAAATGGTACAATTATATGCGTTTTACATGTACTGCAGATTTTTTTAGCAAGACTAATTTGAAAAATAATCAGAAAAGTCCCAAGTCAAGATGACTGTCATGAAATTATCTGGCACAACAAAGAACATTAAAGATGGGTTCACCTTAAACACTGAGATTAGTATCTTGCATTGCTTGATTTTTGTGGCTGCACTAACTGTATCATAACCCAATTATGATTATGCATTTAGCAACTCTCTCATAACGATATCTATTATTGAGACGCCAATATACACTGAAAATTAAGTTTCTTTTAAAGATGCCTGTCTGTGTTCCTTGATTATTTCTTTGAAAAAACTTTGCTAATAATAATGCAGACAGATTAGCAAGAAAAACACAAATTCTGATTCTATACAAATCTCTGATGTTTAGGGTGACGTTTGTTGAGCCGGACACCTGGATTCTTGACAATTAAAAAATGTGAAATAGTATAATACAACCGATACAACCCATAGGCCAAGCAGTATTTCAGAAATACTGCTTGGCCTATGGGCTGTATGGGTTGTATTTCATCAACCAGAGCCTCAAATTAAATGTTTTCATTAACACTAATAATATATGTAAGTTGGCATGGTAAGAGACCTGAATATCGGGTGAATTCCCTGAAACAGAAAAAGGAAGGAGGTATCCTTGAGTCAGACAGTTGTGTCCCAAAAACCTGACATTTAAATATATAGCTGCAAAATAACTTTTCAGTCCCTTGAAAAGGGGGAGGGTTGGTCAAGTGGTAAAGCTTGCTGGGCTGCCAATTGCTGGGCCCAGGGTTCAAATCCAGCTTTTGCCGGGTCACCGGGGTGTATGTTGGACTGCTGTTTCAATCATCCTTTGTCTCATTGCCATGTCCTCTCCCTGTTCTAATAGAATACAAAGTGCATAAATACTGGACGTGAAGCCCAAATCATCCATCCATCCAGTCCTTTGAAAAGCCTAATTTGAGTAGAAAATGGCGCGACGTCCTTCCTAACTATATTTCCTAACTATGTTTAACAAATTGAAGTTAAAATCAATACCATAGGCCAGCAAAGGATCCTTCAAATGTGACAAAAATTCACTAAAATGCACAAATTCATGGCAGAATCATGAGGAAAACAGGGTTTTTACCCCTTCTTTATAGCCATAAAGAAACCACTAAATGTGTTCACATCATGCTGATACTTTTGGAAAGGCATAAGGAGGTCTTTGGCTACAAGTTGGTACCAAATAAAGTTGTATGGAAGATCTTTTAAAATTAGCCAGGTCAGCCCCACTAATAGTGTCCGACTCAAGGTTACCTAAATCTCTAAGTGTCCAACTCAAGGAAACTTACCCTACAATTCCAAACCAACAAACATTGAGGAATTAACTTGAAAATCAGTGATAATTATAGGTTATTCACTACGGGAGAGGGAATATGTGATTTATCAACTGAGGGCTTTAGCCGAGGTGTGATAAACACATATTCCTGATCTTTTGGTGAATAACCGGCTTATAACATGAGACAAACACTCAAGCAGTCAAACATGAAGCGATAAGTGGACATCAAAGAATATCAGAATTATCGCCCTGAAATACTGGCATGTGATTGGCTGACAGCAGTGTCAAATGGTGCACCACTGATTTTGATGATATGCCTGGTGTATGTTTTAGGCTTATTGCTTTTAGGTCCAATATCTTGCTGTCGAGAAAAATCTTGAGATTTTTAATTGAATCACTAAAGTCAGATTGCTTGGCTGAAAAACCTCACAGTCTATCCAAATCTTCTTACTAATATTAAAATAACAGTGTCCGGTATTTATCTCAGTTCCTACTTAATACCTGGCCTTCTAACTTTCCCCATGTCTTCCTCTTACTCATAGGGAGACACTGCTGCATTTTCATCCAAAATGCTTTCCTCTAAATGTCCTAATTAATGATAATTAGTTTTAAGCTGTTTTGTATACAATACACAAGAGGGCAGCAGCTGCACAATCTCTACCATCTTCCTTTGACCCAAGGTTATAATAACACACACATTCTGACAGATGATAATCCCATACATGCGCCTAAAATGTTACAACTCCCCCTCTTAAAACTATTTACACGGGCAATTATTGCTAGTTGGTTTTTAAAATGAAGCTCACATTTGTCCTGTTAATTAATTTCTAGTTGCCATGGCAACTAAGTTGTCAACTAATAAGTATCCTAAATAGATAATGTATACCATTGTATGCTTTTGGAGTAATCTTCATGCTAATTTTTGCACTTATTACATAAAAAAATGAGAAACTCGGGAACATAACTGACCAAAAAAAAAACAGGACTGATTTGCCTGACTCAACCTTTCTATTGCCATGGTTAAAAGTAATTTCATTGCAAAAGATATATCTTTACTCAATCTTTAAAATGATGTATCATACGATAAGATATCTCCTTTCAAACCTTAGAAATTCCATTTTTGCTCATAATGTCTCAAAGAAAATCTCCTTGACTTCAATATTATGAATCATCATATTGCCAAATTTCTTGCCATCATAAACTTTATTCCAATCAAATTTATACAAAAATATCTCAGAATTTATAAGGTGATGTGAAATAAATGAATTATACCCTATTTATCATGGATATTAATGATTTAATATGGCAAATACTTATTTTATGAAGTTTGTCAAAAACCGGTTGAAACTGAACATAACTGATAACTGTTTGCCATGGCAACAATATTTAAAGTGTAAAAAATAGAAGCCATTGCCAGCTATCTTTTGATGCATGACACGTGAAAATCGGTCAACTATATTTTGTACAATTACAAAATTAAGAATTTGTTTCAATCTGTAGTTGAATTATCATTGACAGTTTATGGTATATTATTGTGATTTCCATGGCAACCCTTTGTCACTTTGTAAGTTAAGGGTGTTCTGTGAATAAATACTGAGGTTCAAATGCCTTTTCAAAACCACAAATACATTGGAAACATTATTACATGACTGCAATCTGTAGAAACTGTCTATTTTTTGCCCTATCTTAGAAATTGATGATGTTTTGAGGCATTTGTTACCATAGAAACAAAACAAACAACTTGTTTTAAGTTGTAAAACTAATTTACAGATATAGCTAATAGGGTTAGGTAGATGTATGATTAAATTGCAAAAACCAATGGCTACGCATTTGATCAGAAAGATGCTTTTGAGGTTTGTTGCTATGGAACTGGCTACAGCAGTGTTTCCATGGCAACGGTAAACTTTTAAATTGTCAATTGCATTAAGTCCATTCATCAAATGAATTAAAAGAAACCATCGGAACATGCCCCTCCTTAGCTTCAGGTTTAGAAAAGAAATTTTAAACAAACATTAAATCAGTCTCTATAGCAACTATATTATATGAGATATTTCCAATATTTTTGTTTAAGATTGTCCACAAAGAGATGCTCTTTTAATGTCATACCCACATTTTTGCTTGTATATTTATTTTTTCTCTCCCCATCAACATTTTAAGACCGTCTTTTAAAAAATTGCCGATTTTTTATATTTCTGTTACCATAGCAACACACAAGCACAATGTAAACCACAATTTTTTCATGCATCTGAGAGAGTTGCTCATGGAGGTACTGTGTGCCAAAATTGAAATTGTTCCTCAAAGCAGAAGGAAAGTTATTCAATAAAATGGTGTTTATATGTGGGTTATATTTTTTCAAGAGTGTTGCCATGGAAACTTTAATTTAAAAAATCTGGGGAATTTTTTTGGGTGAAACTAGAGATTTAAAGGATTCATTCGGTACCAAATTTGTACTGTTATGAAGAGGTCCAGGGTCAACCCCACTGTTTGCTGGCCTAATTGATGTTGAGACCATCGATGCACAGATTTTTAAACTTCTCTTGTGCTCAATTCGCTTTGCGAAATGGCCTTCGGCCATTTCCCTGTGCGAATATAATACAAGGCAATTTGACAATGTACATAAACATGTAATTCAGCTAAATATATTGGCATATAAAGATTACCACTTCTACAATAATCTTGATGTAAGGGTCATTCCCTAAATTGTCAAAGTGGATGTTCTGCATTTAATTAACAAAAATTTTATTTTTTTGCCTTCAGTGATTAAATGTGTTGTTAGATAAGGCTCTAAAGAGAGCTACACTCTAAAAACAAGTGTTTAAGAAACAACACCAAAATAAACACTTTTTGTTACACTTAATGCGCGCGTTAAAGTTTTTATGATTTTTAACACATTTTTAAAGTGTTTTTGATTTTAAACACATTTAAGTGTCTTTGATTATAAACACAAAAACGCTTTAATAGCTTGTTACGCTTTATATAACTAAAAAGTGGTTATAATAAATTTTGATTAACATTTTAAACATCAGTAAAAATACAGTGCACATATGGCCCCACCTCCCTCCATCTCTGCCCATTCCCCAGTGCAAAGTGCAGAAAAAATATTACATGCGTTTGAAATCCATAAATCAGATATACTGCAAAATGTTTCTGATAAAAATGAAAATGAACAATGTATAAATGCATGTTATGCTGTGCACAGATACTGCCATTAACATGTTTTTTTAATAAATGCATATTATGTAGAGTGTACGTAAATACCATTTAATCTAATTGCAGTTATACACCATTCTTTGCTATTAAATAATATTATATACTGGTTGTGGATGATGAGAAGACCAATATTGGTCAACTCAACATCCACTATTTGTTATATTCTGTGCCAAAATTTTCTGACTTATACATGTTTGTAAAATATAAGCTGATCGTTTTCAAATTGAGATTCTTTCTATAGTAATCTAGCTAGGAATCTGTCTGGCAATCTATCTAGCAGTCTATCTATTTATCTATCTAGCAATCTATCCAGCAATCTATCCAGCAATATATCTGGCAATCTAATCTAGCTAGCTAGCAATCTGGCAATCTATTTAGCTTACAAGTAATCTATCTAGCAACATATCTAGCAATCTATCTAGCAATCTAACTAACAATCTTTCTAGCTATCTATCTAGCAATCTGTCTATCAACATATATATGCCTATCTATCCAGCTATCTATCTTCTTTCTTAGTGAGACAGCTTTTAAGATTATCTTGATTTTTATCTTTTTAACCCAATTAAGCGTTTTTATTCCTTTTTGTAAACATAAATAAATGTAACAAGTATATTTAACTATACATTGGTGTCCAGTGCATTGCTGTCAGGTCATCTTGCTTAATTGCTGCTTGTTCAAATAGATTTACTTCGATTGGAATTTGGTCAATTGGCCTTGATTATAATTAGCACCTTGATAATAGAAGAGGTACTGTGTTTCCTTCGATGACAATTGAGAATGTGATTGAATGAAGTCAATTCAATCAAAGACAAAATCGATATAGGGGTTATAGCACACCTTTAACTTAATGGGCGATAATAATACTTTCTGCTACCGAAATTTGTCATGGTAGTGACTAGTATTAACTTTTTTTTTTGTAATTTTTTTTTTCTGATTTTTTGGTGGTATTGAGAATCATGACCAACATCAATAACACGGCAAAAAGCCCTACTTCCTGTCTATTGACCAATCAGAGGGAGTTATTCTGGCAGGAAGCAGTGAGGAGATAGACACAAGAAACGTCACAAGGCGTTGCAACGGCCAAAATGGAACCATTAACTTTTCATAGTGTACATGCCAATATCGTTATATATTCTGCACCAAAATTGTTAGCCAATAATGTTAAGGGAGATCAGTCACATGCCACGCCAATAAATAATGATAGTGGAGAGTGTTATTGGCACCTTTTAAAGGCTATATTGGCGTCCTCAGCAGTGGCGTAGCCAGGGGGGGGGGGGGCAAGGTGGGGCCATTGCCCCACCTGTGGCTACTCTTGCCCCCCCCCCTCTTGCTCTGGCTCTGGAGTAAAAAAATAATAAGCCTGAAATGTCCAGTGCATGACCTAGTTTTACCATTCTGCTTAGGATGCCCTCTACCAAATAGTGTTTCAAACGTCGACCAAATTATTTAGTGGGCCCCGAAACACCATCTGGACTCTCCTGAATTTGTCAAATTTATTCAACCATACAGTGAGGCCTTCCATGAACAAGCTCTGTAAAATTGGAGTGACCATCCCAGTGTCCAATGCATCTTGTGAGTGAAGATTCTCTGCCTTAAAGAATATGAAAACCTTTTTGAGAAATTTAATGGCAGATGGAGGCTGTCAAACTTAGGAGCCATCCATATTGAACAACAAAGGTCAAATTCATTTCATTTGGATGAGCTTTTAGACATATTTGCAAACAGTAACGGCAACAGAAGGATCATGCTTCTTTAACTCATATCAGAGACTAATGTTGCTATTCAGAATAATTCTATGTGAAATTTTGTGTTTATTTTGTTATCACAAAGCTCTGTTCTAATTAAGGATCAAGACAATTTTTCATTATTCTATATAAATGACACTCATTACATTATTATATATATACTAGAATTACCCAGTGATAAATGAATAAAGAAGGAGGACTGCAATTGTAAATATTTTTTTTGTTTGGGGGGGTGCGGTAATGTCGCTGAGACACACAGTGATGTGAGCAGGACATGCAGAAACATTGCTGCAGTGTGGCATTGAAGCCAGGGATGAACATCGGAATTTATATTGTTGAATAGGCCTACTTTATGCCCTTGCAGATCTATGGGATATCTATCTATCTATCTATCTTCTATCTCTATCTATCTATATAATGTATCAACAGATCCATTATTTTCAAAAGACAGGAAAGATCAAATGGATGATTAAATTTGTAATTGTCTGGTTGGGTGGTCGATAGGTGTGAAGGTAAATTATGTTTCACAAAGTGACACATTAAGAGACATTCAGGCAATATATTTTTCCCTATTTAAAGTCCCTTTGCAGGAAAGCTAATTTATGTAGGCCTAAATATAGGTGTCATTATATTTATCATGTGTGTAGTGTAAGCAATAGTGGTGCAACAGTGAACTCATAGATAAGCATTAAAATCACACATAAAAGAGTATGAATTCAGAGGAATATAATGTAAAACATGAAAAATAAATGGACTTTGAAGCCAGTCTTAAAAAGAAAACAGTATTAATTCATAGGAATAGAATGTAAAACATTAAAAAATGCAAGAATTGACTTTGAAGCCTAGCTGTCTTAAAAGGCAAGTTTCTGGACAATTAAAAAAATAAATTATAGTGATTCTGTTATCAAAGTGCTAATTGCCATCAATGTCTGGAAGTGTAAATTATAATGGTTCTTTTATCAAAGTGCTAATTGCCATGAGTGTCACCAATGAAACTGTTGTGTGCACAATTCAATCCAATCGAACAAAGCAGCAATTGGAGACACTGAAGACAGCTATATAAGCCAAATATCATGAAAGAAACAGAAATGGACATTAATTAGGTAAGACACACAAATAGACAGAGAATTACAATCGTTTTGTGCAGTTTGGTTGCCGTGAATGAAGTACACAAAACGGCGGGAAATGCTGGATCCAGCCTGGATCACAACAAAGTCTTCAGACCGGAAGTATAATCACGAAGGAATGGCGTGGTTGTTGGGCATTGCTTGTCCTGTATCAATGCATGTACATTTGAATCGAAGGAAAAGGGGCATCATTAATTAGCTTGTGAATTCATCAGAAAGGCATGTATGAAAAAAGAGGAAATATGCACATTAGATGGTGTGGGGAGTGGCAGGGCTGTTGAAGGTCGTGGACAAAAGTGGACTGTAAAGGCAGGCAGAGGCTGATCTAGATACTGGGGGAGGGGGCTAAAAAGAGGTGTGTTTGAAATGAGAAATTTGGGTGGTTTGGGTGAGTAGTGTGGATATGGAAGTCAAAAATGTTTTGATGCATATGGGGGGTGGTGAATGCGAAAGAGGTGAAAATGGGTGATTTTGATGACATTAGAGGTGGGACCTCAAGTGATGAATGTGCCACTGGCTTTACACTTTTATTTAAATAGATATATATATATAATTATATTTGTATGAGCGCAGCTCATGGCTGCCGAAGGCAGCCGTGAGCGAAGCTCACTTAGCACAAGGACAGCTCATTCTGTGTGGTGCTCCTGTGTACAGTGACTGCCTGAACAGGAAGTGCCTGTAGTTGCCATAAAAGTGGAGCTAGTAGTTTAGTCAGAGTTTAGTTTGGTAAATAATTAAAATAACTTCTAAAAAGGCTTTAAAATTTCAGTCTTGTCATATAACAACCTCCAATGACACATTTCAGGGATTTAAATCGACATGTGTATCAGCATTGGAAGTTATTATTTCCATACCCCTGATTGTAAGAAGTGACTGAAAATTAAAAGTCAACACAAAAGTTAATGACTCAAATAGCTCACCAAGTAAGAAATCATAACAACACTTAAGGCTAAATAATCTTCATTAGGGTAAATGTGGGTAATATCACGCACCTAGTGCGTGATATTACGCTGAAGTGTTTCTGTATAGCTACCATTTCTTTGGTGTTATGACCATTATGACCAAAAATGAAACTTTTGATTGACATTGAACTCATGTGTCAGAAAAATGTCAAATTCCTTTGGTCTACAGCTGTCAGAGCACTTGGCACTTATTTAAAGTCACTATAGCCATTTAAGCATATTATGTGGTAATATCACGCACTTCTGTTTAATATCACGCAGTAGTAGGTGTAAAACCACCCAGGTTTATTATCTGATAAAGATGGACTGCATAATAAGGAGCATTGATGGAATGAAGTTTTATCCAAATTTTTTTGAAAGAAACAATACAGCACTCCACAAGACTATTATTGGCTTGCTGAAGTTGATTCCTGGCATTAAAAAATGAATGAGGCCTACAATAATAATGTTACTCTCTAAATGATTTCAAATCTGAAGAAAGATGCTTGTTTGCTGAAGACCAGCTCTCTGTAAGTGCAGACTGCAGAGCGTTGTGCATGTATTGTATATTACAGTGTTTCTAGTGAATATAAATTATGAAGTTAACCTTACCAAAATACCCTTTGTGATAGTTGTATTCAAAATGATAAATTAATTACAACAATTAGGAAAGAATCATGTTCGATTCCAGGTGTGAACAAAATCTAACTTGAGCTGTATACATTTCGGAATCTGCAGACTCAAAGATTATTCCTGAGATGCGGCTCAGATGCCTCCATTGCATGATTGCAACTTGACCATGTACTATTGAAATACCTTAATAAGTTACAGCGTGGTTGATGAAACGAGAGCCTCTTTGAAATAAATTTACAACAAACAACTAGGCTATATGCAATTATGCAAGGATTCTGTTATTTTAACTTTTTGTCTGATCCTTTCCGATTCTCACTGATTCTATAAATAGTATCTATCTGTCCAAAATGTCCATCTATCCTTCTATCTATCCATCTATTTAACTATCTAGCTATTATCTATGTTACAGAGTTAAGAAGCTCTGCCACTTACACCTACAATGTATCATATACCCATCAAAACTTCAACAAATGGCAAAAGACCAGTTAGATTTGACATTGTCAAAAAGGAAAAAAAAAACACTTCAAAGCAGCTCAACAGAGCTTTTAAAACAAGGATTGTAACATAGTTTGTGTTGGCTTGCAGGGCTGCACTGTCCTTGCATTGTACATAATATATTGAGTCATTTAAGAAGGGGGTGCATTGTGTGATAGTACAAATAACTGTTTTAGACGAGATTTATTTTCTCTGAAGGTGAGGGAAATTCTAAAAGTTTGATTGCAGGGCTCAACAGAAAGATGCTGCTATAGTATCACTCACACAAAAAGGCTGTTATTTGGTGCGTGATATTACCCAAATTTGCGTGATATTACCCCTAAAAAGTGCGTGATACTACCCCTGAAACATGAGTGATATTACCCCTGATCAGTGCCCATTATATATACATGAATAACAGTGGCTTCATCAAGGCTAACATTCTGCAAAATTGATTTTTGAATTTCCAATTCAAACCTTTGTCACATCATAATATTCCACTTGATCCATTACCTAAATGGCAGCTGTAATTGTGTACCTTTTACACCATAAATTTTACATAAAATTACATTAAAATTGAGAAAAACTACCCAAATTTCTTAAAATCCCCCTGCAATCTTGTCAGGGGCAATGTCAAGCACAATGTGCTATCAGGTAGTGTAAAAATGATCTATTGCACATTTTTCATTTCTTAAATGGAATATTTCACAAACAGCTTGAGCTTGTAATATCAATGAAGTTAGGTGCGTGATATTACCCACATGCGTGATATTACCCACTTTTACCCTAACTATCAACAAATGATGTTACAGTCTAATAGTAAACAGTCATCTCTGAATAGCTATGGTTTTATTGATCTCAGTTATGTAACATCAACAATTTAACATAATAGATCCAAATTTAACACAGATTTGAATTACACAGCTGTCGGTGCAATCTGTCTATCTATCTATCTATCTATCTATCTATCTATCTATCTATCTATCTATCTATCTATCTATCTATCTATCTATCTATCTATCTATCTATCTAATCTTAACTATAGATCTGATCTTATCTACATGTATCTATTCTATCTATCTCCCCTTTTGCCCAGTAGATAATGCAGTAGTTCTATGACAATGATGCGCGAATTTCATGGCAGTGCCATTTACATATTAAATAGTTTATAGGCCTTGTCTGATGAAAAATGCAATTTTTCTGTTCTAGTGTGATTGCATTGCCTAGATGATGATTGCTATATGATGAGAATTATAATTTTTTTTGTTTCTCATTCAGGACTGAAGATTTTCATTGGGATAACTGAATTCCTGTTTGATAGAAATGTCACTTTTCTAATGCTTTTCTACATCAAAGGATACAATCATCTAGATTCATTATTTAGTTGCATTCAGTTACGCAAATTTATGTGAGATAATAAGAAATACCTTGACATTTAGCAACAAATGATATGCAAATACAACATACAAATTTCATGCACTTTATGTTCAGTTTAACATGTTTAGTGATGATGAAAATGACCATTTTGGGAGAAGTGAATTTTATCTTTTAAAAAAGCCGATAAATGTCGATAAAATTGGCCATGTATCTTGCCCCCCCCCCTCAAAAAGTACTGCCCCACCCATTGCCCCACCTGTGGCAGAGGTCTGGCTACACCACTGGTCCTCAGAGCACATGTTCTTAAGTTAATGCACCAAATTCCTAATTATTGTTGAAGGAAACACAGCAACTTTTCTATTATCAAGATGCTAATTGCTATTGCTGACAATTGACCTTGTCTTGTCTTGTCTTCAGCTATTCCTCCTCTTCTTTCAGGAGCACCCCTATTTAAAGGGTATGTTCATAAAATATTCATATTTATATTCAAAAATTGTTAATTGGTGCATATATGTATATATAAAAGCCATTAAAAGATCAACCAGAGTATCTAACATCCTTTAAGAGCATCTAAGATCCTTTAAGAGCATTTAAGAGCAACTAAAAGTGTTAAAAGCGTTTAAAAGCTTATAAAATTCCAATTGAAACTTATGTCACTTTCTAAGTGAAACTTCATGCAGTCTACACAGATCAATCCATTTGAACGAAAACAATTAAAGCAAGATAGATCAAGATGACCTGAATGCAATGCACTGAACAGTACAATTGTCTGCTGTTTAGAATTGGAAATAAACAGATAATCTTTAAAACTTTAAAAAGAAATCATAAAATGATTTAAGCATTATAGTAAAATATATAAAAGTAGTTAAAGCCGTCCATCCATTTAAAAACTGTTTTTTTTTTCTAACACTTAAATTACAAAACAGCATAAACCAGGAAAACTAAAGAGCCTGCCTCTTTGAGTAGGACGAGAAAGATGATAGATATACAGATAGATAGATAGAAAGATAGATATATAGATAGATAATTAGATAATTAGATAATTACATAGATAATAGCTGGCTAGATAGATAGATAGATAGATAGATAGATAGATAGATAGATAGATAGATAGATAGATAGATAGATAGATAGAAGAAATTCAAACCAAAAAAAACTACTTATTTTATTTACAATATGTATAAGTCTGAAAATTTTGGTGTAGAATTTAACAAATAGTGGATGTTGAGTCGAGTTTTATTGGCCTCAGCAGATAATATTTCTGCTTCGGCCAATAAAACTCAATATTGGTCTTCTCAGCAGATAATATTTCTGCTTCGGCCAATAAAACTCAATATTGGTCTTCTCAGCAGATATTATTTCTGCTTCGGCCAATAAAACTCAATATTGGTCTTCTCACCATCCTCTATCTATATATTATTGGCGTGGCACGTGATTGATATCCTGTCACTGAATTGGCTCACAAATTTTGGTGCAGAATATATAGCATTTAAATATATCATTTTAAGTTGTGCTTACCAGTTATAAACCGCTCCAGTGAAGACTTAAGTCTCAATGAATGCTTTCCAATTCTGTTTAGTACATAAAGCCTGATTTCATGGTTGGTTGCTTATATGTTGTTTTTTGTCTGCCTCCTTAAAGATTAACACGTATTAGTTAGACACCGATTTGGAGGGTTCTAACATGCATTTTTGTCAGTTAGATCCCGACCGAAGGGAGGGATCTAACTGACAAAAATGCATGTTAGGACCCGACAAAGAGGTGTCTAACTGACTTAGACATCATATGCTTCTTCTAGTATTTGTTTTAACTTATAATTTTAGCAAAATAAACCATAATCTCATTGTTTGTTTGCTGTTGTAAACAATGCTAATCCTTAGCAGGGCGCTAACATGCAATATTGTCAGTTAGATACCGGTTTTTCCAATGGTAGAAGTATCTTGGTGATGTCTAATATGTAATAGATAACGCCCGCGTTTGTGATGATATGCAATAAATACGAGGGCTTAAGGCTGAGGATTATTGCAAGAGAAATGTTTTTACAGCCGAAAGGTCTACATGCCCGATATGCAAATCGGGCTGCTTTTTGCATGCCAGACGCTAAATTTTTTTTTTGCCAATGTCCCTCACAAAATATCCAAAAATTGCAACCAAGCCACATTTTCTACTGAATATTTCCAAGAGTTCTAATGCAATATGTTAGAAACTTTGTCATAATATATTTGACAGGCATCTCTTCTACATCAAATAGTGACCAAATAGTGCCTAAAGATTAGAAACTATTTGGATACTATTTGATGTAGAAAAGATGGCTTTTTTGGATTAAAATGGATTTGGTTTATTGACAATTCAGATTAATTTGGTCCCCGGTTTCCACCCCAACGTGTTTGGTATCGTTAGAATCGGCTTGAAGAGACAATTCCAACGGTATCAGAATCATGAAGATTAAAATGGTTGCCAATTTTTTCTCAAGGATTAAAATGGTTTGTGGTTTTGGCGTTGGTTCCAGATTAGAATGGTTCCGGTTTTAAAAATTGCCATGGCGCAACGGTATATAAAAAAGTCCGTGAAGAACCCCCCACCCCCTGGGGTTTCGTGAAGCAGATATTGATAATTTCTGTTCAGATTCATTAAAAAATTATTTCCCAAATGACGTGAAAACATTTTTATGAAGGGGGTGTAAATCCAATAATATTGACCAGCAATCAAAAGGCACTGAAAATGCTTGCAAACAAAACAATCATTGCAAACGAAGTGATGTCAGGCCATGACATCACTTCATGACGTAACTTGATGACGTCACAGGCCGGCCAGTTCATGAATGCCAAAAAGTCGCAAAACCGAAAATATTCTTGGTGCAGAAAATTATTTCTTAAAAATTGCACTTTAATGAATAATGCAATCGTCATGAAACTGCTACACAATGTAGCCAAGTGATGTCTGCATCTACGCTGCGAATGGCGTGAAGATACATTGAACAAATTTTATTCGCCAGTCCTTTAAATTTAGACATGTGAAAGATTTGTTTTTCCTCGGTCAGAGTGCTGTATAATAAAAACGGTTAACCCGAAATTAATGCCGTGTTCAGCGAAGACGCAAGAAGAACCCAGGAAGGTGCTATATCATGGTCAATTCCACAGAAGTGTACCACTTATAGCATTTTTTAAAATCTTAATGATCATCAAATGATTCAGAGTAACAAACCATTATGGTCTCTACTGCGCAAATCAAGTTAAATTTTGCAGATATCATGTTCCGTTTGGAAATAATCAACATTTTTGTAAAATCTGTTCAGATTTTTAGGCAAAAAGAAAATGGAAAGAAGCAGCTGCTTATTATCTTCTTACTGATCACACATACATCACAGAAAAGCAAAGTAATGTTTTTCTGGCTTGCAAAGGTACTGGGCAGTTGTTTTGAAAACATATTTACTGACACTTATGTTGAAGACGATTCACACTTCATTTATGTAAGACATTGCCTGTACATTGTCCCGAAGTCACGCTCAAACATGATAAATTTATCTCACTCAGTGAATTATCTGTTTTCAGCAGACATTTTGTCATTGCTATCTAGTACGAAGTGACAGATAACAGGACATGAATTGCCTTGAAGGTTATTCACACTCGTTTGTATGACAAATGGTGTGTAAACTTTGTCCCGTCAGTCACGCTGAAACGTGATAAATTGACCACAAGCAGCTAATTACTTATTCTTGTTGATTTAATCTTTATTGTTTTGTGTAAAAATGCACATAAATGAATGTGGATTGTCCTTATTAATTTCCAATAATTCTTAGGACAAAAAAAAAGTACTGAAATCCTGTGCCTAAAGTCACAAAAATCCCACTTGGACCATCGTAAATTTTTTGATGATGGAAGACTTGTTACTGAGCTGTATGCCAGGGTCTATTAATGTTGAAAGGAATATAAGAACATAACGGTCAGGTAAGTTTATATGGAATACAGATTGAGCAACTCATAAATATAAATTTTTGAGAGTAGATTTCATGTCATCAATAATAAAAACAACCAAATGTTTCACAACGCCTGAACTAATTGTACAGACTCATATCAGTTGGTACAGCTTAGATAAACTCATGTTTTCATGCCAGAGTAATAATTATTTCAGTGCAGATTTTCATATTGTAAGTTGGTTAGTCAGCTCAGTTGGTAGCACCCTGACCTGCCGATCACTGTATGGTTGCAGAGTCACGCTCATTTCTCTCCCATTCAATTTTGTCCATGGATGTCTCCTATCCTAATTTGTCTACCAAGCACAAAATTAAAAGATGAGATTCGGTCATTAACCTGTACCATGTACGATGTTAAAGTGTGTCATCAGAGATGCTCATTTGACAAATGCAACTGAGTGAAGGATACGGAAAGGCCAATAAAACAATCTTATATTGCTGTTAATGGCTATCACTATTATTTTAGATGTAAACTATCATCAGGTTTATGAAGTTTAGGTCAAACTTGTTTTAATATATTACTGCAAATATATACAATACCTCATGTCTGTGTATCTCAAAATTTGCTATCTTGAACCTATAAAATGTATTACATTGATAATGCATGCTTTTCTGATGAATCATTGTGTTACCATAACAGCATATTTTATCAATAATATGAATCAAAAGTCTTTTATTAAATACTTCTGAGATACTGTCCCATCAGTCACAAAGAGGTGTCCCATCAGTCACAAAATGAATGAGGTGCTGCTGGAGAACAATTGATCCACCAGTCTAAATGTGGGCCTGATTTGAAAGCTTATCTCAATACAATTACAATTCACTATGACAATAAGGTGTGGCATGTGAACTGAGATAGTAATTACAAGTTCAGTAAACTAAAAAAAAAGCGGTGGTCAAAAAAGTCCCATCAGTCGCAAGAGCATATTTGACCTCATATCAAAACTAAGAATCAAATTCAAGGGAAGTTTTTATAATTTTTTGCAACTTTATGGACACAGCAACAAAATGGCACAACAGCAATACCTTCCTCTGATTCCTTCTAGTAAATTTTGACTACTATTAAGATGGAAAATACATTAATTGTCCCAAAGTCACGGTGGAATTGACCTCATGCTATCAATTTCAAGACTTTAAACTGCAAAATTGAGGGAGCTAGGTAATTTTTACTGTCATGGAAGTATTTTTTTTCTGTCTTTTTTTTTCCCATGTCAAATGATCCTAATATTTTTGGGATACCCCCGGGAATCCCCGCAAAAATTGGGTTAATTAAAAAGACCTTAACCAGTTATTTGTTGATACAACACAAGCTAACACAATTTTGTCCGGTTAACTAACACAGAAATTCAATAACACAGGCTAGAGTTAACCTACATGGAGATAGACAAATATTATTCAAAGGTCTAAGTGATATTTTATTCCTAAGTGAAACTAAACTAGATAACTCCTATCCCAATGCCCAATTTCATGTCAATCAATAATACTCCATTCATCGACTTGATAGAAACGCCCATGGTGGTGGCCTAATATGCTATGTGAAAGAAACAATACCGCACAGAAGCAGGCCAGATATTGCAGTGAACAGTAATGGTATTGAAACGATAGCAATTCAAATCAAAACTTCAAATAAAAATGTATTCGTCTTACATGTTTATAGACCTCCAAACATTCACATTAGCTTTTTGAGTGATGCCTTAGAAACTATGCTAAACAAGTGCCTGTCCGAAAGTGAAATTGTTTATATAATTGGAGATTTAAACATAAACTTTGCAAAAGCTAATAACCAGCTTTCAGAAATCTGCGATACATATGACCTTAAACAGTTGATAAAAGATCCCACCTGTTTTAAAAGTGTCAATCAGCCAACTTTGTTAGACATTATTCTGACAAATAGTCCAAGATCTATTAGACAAACCATAAATCTATCCTTAGGAATCAGTGACTTCCATAATTATATCAGTGCTGCAACTAAAGTTTTCTGCCCGTCTGATGAGCCTAAGGTAATACATTACAGATCTTTTAAAAATTTTGATGAAGACTGCTATAATAAAGATTTGGAAACTGCGCCTATCCAAGTATCTCAAATATTTGATGACGTCAATGACCAACTATGGTTTCATAATTCTTTATTGCTAAACATTGTTGACAATAATGCACCTAGAAAGCAAAAACTTGTAAAATATAGACAGCTACCATACATGAATAACAATTTGCGCAAAGCTATCAATGTAAAAGCATCTTTAAGAAGAAAGTTTCAAAAGTCAAAATGCCAAGAAACCTGGCAACATTTTAAAAAACAAAGAAATCTGGTCAATAAACTGAAGAAAAACTCCCTACGAAAGTATTTTGATGAAAACTGTAACACTCAGAAAAGTAAGGGAAAACACTTTTGGGATGTCGTTAAACCATTTATGACCAATAACATAAAATCAAGCAATCAAAATATTACATTATATGAAGACAACTGTATAATTAACAAACAAATTGATGTAAGTAACACCTTCAACAAATTCTTTATAAATGTAACAAATGATTTTTGTGCACCAAGTGAGGTGAAGCAAATGACAGCTGATCAGGTCATTGACCACTACAAAGATCACCCAAGTGTAAAAACAATCAAACAACACTCTAACAATGGACAACAATTTAATTTCTCCCCAGTTAATTCATCAACAGTTCTAAACAAACTTAAAATTCTACAAACAAACAAAGCAACTGGCTTTGATCATATTTCTCCAAAACTTCTAAACAAAGGTAGCAACAATATCAGTGTAACTCTCACTCCAATTATTAATAGATGCATAGAAACCAATATGTTTCCTGACTATAATAAAAAGGCTGAAGTAACTCCTCTGTACCAAAAATCTGACCAACTGGCTAAAGAAAACTATAGGCCAGTGAGTGTCCTTCCTTCCGATTCAAAAATTTTTGAAGGAATCCTATGTGATCAACTTATGAATTTTATGTCAATTTCATTGTCAAATGATCTGTCTGCTTACCGTAAACTTTTCAGTTGTAACAATGTACTTGTAAAATGTATTGAAAGTTGGAGAAAGTCCATAGACAACAACTGTAATGTTGGATGTATTTTGATTGATCTTTCTAAAGCATTTGATAGCTTACTGCATGGACTTCTAATAGCCAAACTACATGCCTATGGTATTTCGTTGGAGGCATGCACACATATCATGAATTACCTCAATAATAGAAAGCAAGCTGTAAAATTAGGAAGTATACGGAGTGAATGGCTAAACTTAAAGACAGGCGTCCCTCAAGGATCGCTTATGGGCCCTCTCCTATTTAATATTTTTATGAATGATTTCTTGATGGACTTCGAGAAGACTTGTGAAGTATATAATTATGCAGACGATAACACTTTGTCATATTCCCATAGGGATCTCTCGGTTGTTAAAGGTAAACTTGGAGAATCTTCAGCACAAGCGTTAAACTGGTTTAAGGCAAATTACATGAAAGCTAATCCATCCAAATTTCAGGCGATATGTTTCAGTCGTGATAACAAAGATTTTGAAATTAAGGTGGAAAATAACATCATCAAGTCTGAGGCTGTAGTCAAGCTATTAGGTATTCACATTGACCAAAAGCTAAACTTTAGTCACCACATTTCGGTAATATCGAAAAAATCAGCTAGACAAATAAATGCTTTGCAAAGAATGAGCAAGTATGTTGATTATGAAGGTAAACTGAGAGTATACAAAGCTTTTGTGGCTTCCAATTTTGTATACTGTTCTTTAGCCTATGATACTTTCTCTCTCGGCCAGTGTCGAAAAATTGAAAAGTTAAATAAAAGAGCCTTAAAGCTGGTATGTAATGATTATGAAAGCACTTATGATGACTTATTAATAAAAACTGGCAAAAACATCCTGTATGTAAATCGTAGAAATAACTTAGCAGAATTTGTTTTCAAAGTACTTAATAACCTATCACCACCCTTGGAAAGTAACTTTTTCATTAAACAGGTGTCTCCCTACAACATGCGTGACAGTAACAGACTAGTTCTACCAACCTTTAACACTATTCAGTTTGGAAAAAAGTCAATAAGATATCAAGGTTCCTCGTTGTGGAATTCTCTGCCCGGTAACTTGAAATGTTTTCAAGAATTTTGTTCATTTAAGTCTGCTTTAAGAAAGAGCAATTGCTTGAAAAATTGTGATTGTACAAAATGTATACTATGTCTCAGATATTCTCTGTAAAGTATAATGATCTCCGCTTAAGTGCATCTTTAAGTTTGTAAACTTTCTTTCAAATTTCATTAACTCATCTGTATATATATTTCATCTTGTTTTGTTATTTCACATTGTCGGTTAAAAGCTTTATAGCTTGTGTTATCTGTTTTTATGTCATCACCGACTTGAAATAAAGTTTTATCTTATCTTATCTTATCTTATACAATCCAGTACTGAAGTCACAGGCCCTTCTCCTTGGAGTAGATCTATATTGATAATATATCTTCAGATTCACTAAAAAATATTTCCGAAGTATTCCCTGGTTTTCATGATTTTCCTATTGATAGTCTGGGAGTTCCACGGCTCTGAACAGGACAGCCTATGTTTAGCAACAGAGAAATAAGCTGTTTCGGAGCTGAAATTTGCGATGTTTTGCATTTAAACAAATGAAGTTTTCGGCTGCTATTCTTAGACAAATTCTGAAAGGCAGGTCAAAAAATTCCAGTATTGACTTAAGTATTCCCTCGCTTTCATGATTTTCCTAATGATAGACTGTGAGTTCCATGGCTCTAAACATGGCAGGTTTTGCAACCGAGAAATAAGCTGTTTCGGATCTGAAATTGGCGATCTTTTGTGTTTATACACTGAAAGACAAAAGTTATGCATATTTTGTGCATTCAAGAACCTCATCTATGTGCTCAATATAAGGTTCTACCAAACACATGCTTCACATAAAATAAACCATAAAGTCTAAAGATAATGGTCTTGGGGTTCATTCGAAGGTTGAAATGTCCTCTCATCTGTAGTATCCCCTACAACATCCAGAAACATGCCTTCATTACAATGGAGGGTATCTTGAGATTCGGTTGTTTTTCTTGGTCCAACACCTCTTCGTTTATTCCTTGTAACAGGCAGCTTTCTTTGATACACTTGACATCATGCAGTCTACATCATTAAGCTGGGTTTTCACACCTGCACCATTCCAATAGTTTCATCCCTGTCATATATTCTGTAATTGGGGAAACAATAAATTCAGTTTTAAAAGAATTGTGTGCTTGCATGTTTAAGGATTCATTTAAGCTAACATGAAATCGCATACCTGCAAATGGTATGGGTCAATAGCAAAAACTGCGTTTTCTGAAAACTGCCCTTTGTCGGCCATTTCTAAAACCGAAAATTTTTCCTGGTTCAGCGATGTATTGTTTGTGACCCTGTTTTTGGGTGTCTTACACCATGGAACCATCATATTGACCATACCCCTCGAACATCTTGCACTCCCAACATATGCATAACTTTTGTCTTTCAGTGTACATACGACATTAGACTTTTTGGCCACAAAATAAATTATAGAAAATTTCTGAAAAGCAGGTGATAAATTTCAGATGTTGACTGAAATATTTCCAAACTTTCATAATTTTCCTATTTATTGTATTTGAGTTTCAGGTCTCTGAACATTGTATGTGTTGCAAAAAAGTTAGCAGCATGGCGCACATGAAAATCTAAGTATTTTATGTTTACAAAATTGCCTTATTGACTGTTAATAAAATCGTAGATAAATTCTGAAAACCAAGTGATGAAATTCTGATGTTGACTGAAATGTTTCCCAACTTTCTTAATTTTCCGATTCATAGTATTTGAGTTTCGGGTCTCTGAACATTGTATGTTTTGCAAAAAAGTTAGCAGCATGACGCACATGAAAATCGCAATCTTTTGTGTTTAAAGAAATGGCCTTATTGTCTGCTAAACAATTTTTTAGATGAATTATGGAAAGCAGGTGATCAAATTCAGGCATTGAATGACATATTCCCAAACCTTCATAACTTTCCTGCCAGTAGTAAGAGAGTCTCAGGACTGCAAACCAGTGATGGTAACAATTTAATTCATGAATTTAATTAATTCGAGTTAATTCAAAATTTAAAAAGTTGATGAATTGAATTGAATAGACCATGTTGGAAAGATTCAATGAATTGAATTGTATTGAATTGTATTGAATTGAGATAGAAATTGAATTGAGGGTTTAATTCAATAGAACAAAGAAATTGACAATACCAGGAAACTTTCGATTGGTATATTTGATTGTTTTTGATAAGGCAGATTTTCAAATGAGATGGTTCCTTCATTATTATTATGAATAATTTGTATAGGCCTAAAGTTGCTAACATCATTTATTTAATATGGTTACCATAGCAACAGTTTCTGCATTTGACATATACAATTGAGAAGCATCTCTACCAATGACCTTAAGTCTATTTTAGGTACCTATCCATCTAGTACATTTCATATGAAGAACTGAGAGCTGCCAAAAAAATTCATTTAAAAAAATTGCCAAAATCTGATATATTTAAGTTGTCATGGTAACCATAACTGAAAGTCCAAAAAAATTACTTATAAAATATTGAAGCATTATGATAGACCATGATACACATCTCTGCCAAATACCAAGTTGTTATGACAACCTGTTTTTGAACTACAGCCAGTATAAACAGATTTGCATGTACATGTATTTAGATATATATGGTTCCCATAGCAACAGTTTTTGGAATAACACCTAAAATTGATAAACACTGCAAAATATGGTTCGGAGAAAAAACTATGTCAATTTTTATGCGCCTACTACATTTTATCAACAACTGAGAGCTGGTAAAAAAATTAAAAAGACATGAAAATTGTCATGGCAACCATAATTAACATTTACAAAAAATTATCAAGGTGTTTCAAAGCATCCATTGCAAATATACTAGGGTTGGTTATATAAAGATCAATATGTTCATGGAAGTCTGGCATCCTCCCTAAAAGTTGGGGAATATAATATATTTTTAGTTGAGAAAAAAAAAATTGAAAATATGTTTAAATCCTGATCCTACACTGAGGTTTTTGCAGACATGTTTTTCCCTAATATTCGCGATTTCGCGAATTTTGAGGTTTTTTCATCTACCTCTTTACTGCTAAAAATCAATTCAAATAAACTTCAAACCTCTTATTTTAATCAAGAACAACAATATACATAGGTAATGAATTGAATTTTTGAGAAAATTTGAAATCCTGAGTTTATCCTCATATTTATGAAGACCTGTTTTTCCTTAATTTTTTGCCATTTTGCGCCTTTTGACTTTTTCATCTACCTTCTTTCAGTAGAATATAATTAAAACACAAATTTACACTGAGTCTCATGGTATTGGATAACAGCAACATTATGTATAGTGTATTGAAAGGGAAGTCAACAAACCCCATTTCAGTTAGTGCTCAATAACTATTTAACCCTGTTCTGGCTAAGTAAAAACTTATCCGAGATCCAAGTCTTGTAATGTTTTGTACATTTGTGATTATCAAACATTCTGTTGCCCAGTTAAGCACACTGTAGTTAATCAATTTCAGTAGCAGTGTATTTGCATAGGTTATTCACCACGGGAGAGGGAATATGTGATTTATCACCCGAGGGCTATAGCCCGAGGTGTGATAAACACATATTCCTGATCCCATGGTGAATAACCGGCTTATACCTTGAGACAAACACTCAAACAGTCAAACATGAGAGGATAACTGGACAACAGAGAATATGGGGATTATTTCCCTGCAATACTGACATGTGATTGGCTGACAGAGGTGTCGAATCGTATAAATTATAAAGTAACAACTATTCATATGGGACACTTAGAAGTATTTAATTGGCAGCCATGTTTGTCTTTAAAGTTGCATGACAAAAAGTCTGTTTTTCACCATATTTCTGGATCAGTTACATACCTAATTTCAGTGGCTATACCCACTTGTCTAAGGCCAATGAATTAGATGTACTGACTGCAAAAAACTTAATGTTGGCAATGTTAGAATTTTCAACATGGCTTCAAGGATAATAATTCGTTTTGACATCTCCAGGAACCAGATAACCACAGGATTGATCTTATCATGACTGAAACCCTGTTTAAAGTGCAGGGTATCAGAAGTACTTCCATTTGACGATATTGCCTGATGGCTAAACACCACATGCCAAGTCATACTCAGCAAGGGACGGAGTTTATGAGATCTTTAACTTCTTGAATGCATAATACAGTTATTAATTAGTGCAATCATCTTGGATTGAGTTAAATCAATATGTACCTTGATGATTGTGCAGGTTCACTGGAAGTAAACCAACCAATTAAGTCTGTTTATGATGCAGCCAACAGACAATTATCAGTAATCAGTACCTTGTTTTTATTGAATGGTAGTGATAATTAATGAATTATGAGGTGTATCCTAATAATAACAATTCCATTTCAATTAAAAAATAAAAACTATTGCGACATTGCAGAAAAACTGATATTTAACTCTATATATTGTCACACCAGCCGCAGTTTAGAAAGATCTCACCAAGCTTTATGGTTGAGCACCCTAGAGTATAGTGGATATAGATCTATACATGTGACCTCAACATGTACATAAAATCTGGAACATTTGGTATTAATTTCTCCATGTAAGGACAGAAAAAATATTGGGACTGTGAGAGTTATGGTATATACAATATACTGAAATTGTCCACATTCAAGATACAATGTTTATTAAAATCAGTTAGCAGTTCAAACAAGGTAATTGTATTATGGTCTCATTTGATGAATAGAAATTCAAATTGTTTCAAATTCCAAAACTTCTCGGTTTAAAAGCTAGAATTCTACATATCGCTATTACTGTTTGTGGTATAGTATGGAATAGCATTGGCATTTCTATAATGACCTGATGCTACCTAATAAATTATATTTGAAATTATCAGCAGGACATAGTTTACACTTTTAATATAATGCAATTTAGTCAACTTGTTAAAATAGTGCAATATAATTGCATGGTCCTCAGTAATAATTCTTTAAAACAGCAAAATATATAGTATCATGTACAATTACAAGATTTATACCAAAGCAAATGTGTGACCATCTGAGAAAGTGCTTGTAAAACTAGGACATGTTCGTCAGCACCTCATAAATGCTTGTCTATGTTAAATTTTGATGATAACTTACAAATTTGTAAGAAAATGTCCAAATTTCTCAGCCTAAAATGTTGCGAAAACGCCTAATTAATGGTGTAAGATAAATGTGAGTGTTGGGCCAGGAAAGAAACATCTGATCATCCAAAAAATGGTACCACAGTGTTTCTTACTTCCATGCACAACTTTTGAGGAGGATGCCAGCAAAATTTCGGTCATATAAGCAACCCTACATATACATACCTGCCAAAAATCAGATGGATGCAACAAATGGTTTTTGAGCTATGGCTGAAAACATATTTAATCCTGGTTTTCCAAAAAATCTGACTTGTTACCATAGAAACCAATTTATCTAAAAACTGAAACGAACAACATGCACTTTTTTTTCAAAAAAATTGAAGCCAAGAGTGTCTACTTTCACCAAAAAAAATCCTAGACCACTGTTCTTTCGGGACCAGTAACTCCAGTTTTAAGCCACTTTTTGAAATTGGCTCCCTGACTATATTGCTTTTAAAGTTAAATTTATACATGATTGGTCATTAACCTGTCATTTTATAAAGCAACCTAAAGAACCTGCATACCCTGACAACTCAAAAAGATTTTCTTGGTAAAATGATGAGCAAGAATTACAAATCAATTGTCAGTGTCGTCTGAATATCTTATCAAACAAACAATAATGGAAAATAATTGGTCTCAAATAACATTTCCTCCAAAACCAAAACCATAACAAACAATAATAATGGAAAATAATTGCTTTGGATTAAATACCCTTTGTAACAAACAATTGAAGTGTTTCAATCGCATTTAAGGCTAGAAATATTGGAATAGCGGTCCATGTCATAACCAAAGACTAGAAAGTCATTGCGATACATCTCAACGATTTTATCTATGGTCCTCTGCGGGATCGATTTGTAGAGACAATCCACGTTGGTTTTCTTGTTTTGGTTGCTGACTATCTTTAACAAAAAGCTGGAATTCTCCTTGTTGATCTTCTCCATTATAAAGGGCAGATCAGTTTGTATCGTCTCTAATTTTCCAATATAATCGTACCTGTAATTACAAAAATAAAATGCAAGCACTTTAATCAGTGATTATACAATTTCTCACTGATGGGAGTGGTATTCCGATTAATTGGTAGAACATGTCAAGAAGAAGAAGAAGAAGAAGAAAGCTGATGTATTTTCGTACTTTTAAATGGAATAACATGTTAGGCCACCAGATGTTTTTCATCTGAAGTTCAGTTAGAGTCGAGACCATATGCTAAATTTGAATGAGATTGGCGTGGCAGGATGACTTGTTAAGTGTTCACGAGATTTCACAAAATGTTTTGGCTAATAGTTGGTGCGGTGCAGTGGCGTATTTGGAGGGGCCTCAGGCCGAAAATTAACATAGAAGAGATAGGAAAAGCCGCTGAGTAACCCCATATTCACTCCTTGTAATGCACCCCCAGGCAATTTCTAGATACGCCCCTGTTGCTGTGAACCACTTAAAACTACATGTATGATTTAGTTTGCTTACATATGCTAATAGCCTATGTTATCAGACTATCAGGATTTTGCAAGTTGTGGCGTTTCAAATGTGATTGCTCAAATCAAGAGATGATGGATGGATGATTTGTGCATTGTAAACCCTGCCGCCGGCAGTTACTATTAAAACAACAGTACATGCCATAAAAACAACGGTTTTATGCCATAAAATGGCACTTTTCTGTATTTGTTATGGTAGCTGCTGTTAAAGTAACACAGCAGGTTTTACAGTGTGCTTTTCGTCCTGAATTAATGCCCTTGGCAGGCCAGTTAGGATGAAAAGCAGTGCTATAGAAATGTCTTAATAATAA
Organism: Platynereis dumerilii; assembly: GCA_026936325.1. Lineage (NCBI taxonomy): Eukaryota > Metazoa > Annelida > Polychaeta > Phyllodocida > Nereididae > Platynereis > Platynereis dumerilii. Next base: position 3,473,667 of record JAPTHN010000040.1, read on the forward strand.
TTTAATAATAAACTCACTAGCTATAGAAATGTCATAATGGCAATAATAATACTGATCTGATCAGCATTAGAAATGTCATAATAATAAAAATCTGATTACCTTACATGACAAGGATCCAACTCCTCTTCATAGGTTCGCCAATGATCTGATCCCTGGACTAGTCCAGGATGCGCGATGATATAATCTAGAAACTCATTAAATGCAATAGGCTTTGACGAGTTTCTAGAAAGGCGGAATTTTTTAATATTGGCCACAACAACTGTCCAGATGTTGCCCTTCTTTCCATACCCCGCCCTTTCCATGTTATAAAACGAAGAGGCTAGTCTCAGGAATGGATCCCTCACTATTGTGAAAACAAAATAGTCATTCATCAGTCTTTCCTTATCTGTCATGTTTGGAACTGTCAAACCGAACCTTTCTAAGGCAAGTCCATGCTGATGAGGGCTAGGGTGATTCCAATAACGTGTCTCCTGAAATAACAAAAAAGGAGAAATATTGTTAATTTGGATTTCTCCCCCCCCCCCTCCTATCTTTTAACATGAAAAAAAAAGTGTTGTGGCACTTATATGTCCCAGGTTTTTGTCCCCTTATTCTTGAAACTCGAAAGTCTGTTTGACTTCGCAAATTTGTTTATCTGCCAATCCCATTTCGGCCACATTAAGTACCATGTGCCTCCCAACATTTTCCAATAAAAATAATTTTCCCTCTAATATACAGTTGCGGACAAAAGTATTCATACAGCTAAGTATTCTGCACATAACTGGTATTTACTCTTGTTTCAGGGATCCGAGGAGTAAAATTTCACTTTTAAAGGGCCACACTCATCAAAATGACAGTTGGTCAATTCCACCGTGACTTTGGGACAATTAATGTATTTTCCATCTTAATAGTAGTCAAAATTTACTAGAAGGAATCAGAGGAAGGTATTGCTGTTGTGCCATTTTGTTGCTGTGTCCATAAAGTTGCAAAAAATTATTAAAACTTCCCTTGAATTTGATTCTTAGTTTTGATATGAGGTCAAATATGCTCTTGTGACTGATGGGACTTTTTTGACCACCGCTTTTTTTGAGTTTACTGAACTTGTAATTACTATCTCAGTTCACATGCCACACCTTATTGTCATAGTGAATTGTAATTGTATTGAGATAAGCTTTCAAATCAGGCCCACATTTAGACTGGTGGATCAATTGTTCTCCAGCAGCACCTCATTCATTTTGTGACTGATGGGACACCTCTTTGTGACTGATGGGACAGTATCTCAGAAGTATTTAATAAAAGACTTTTGATTCATATTATTGATAAAATATGCTGTTATGGTAACACAATGATTCATCAGAAAAGCATGCATTATCAATGTAATACATTTTATAGGTTCAAGATAGCAAATTTTGAGATACACAGACATGAGGTATTGTATATATTTGCAGTAATATATTAAAACAAGTTTGACCTAAACTTCATAAACCTGATGATAGTTTACATCTAAAATAATAGTGATAGCCATTAACAGCAATATAAGATTGTTTTATTGGCCTTTCCGTATCCTTCACTCAGTTGCATTTGTCAAATGAGCATCTCTGATGACACACTTTAACATCGTACATGGTACAGGTTAATGACCGAATCTCATCTTTTAATTTTGTGCTTGGTAGACAAATTAGGATAGGAGACATCCATGGACAAAATTGAATGGGAGAGAAATGAGCGTGACTCTGCAACCATACAGTGATCGGCAGGTCAGGGTGCTACCAACTGAGCTGACTAACCAACTTACAATATGAAAATCTGCACTGAAATAATTATTACTCTGGCATGAAAACATGAGTTTATCTAAGCTGTACCAACTGATATGAGTCTGTACAATTAGTTCAGGCGTTGTGAAACATTTGGTTGTTTTTATTATTGATGACATGAAATCTACTCTCAAAAATTTATATTTATGAGTTGCTCAATCTGTATTCCATATAAACTTACCTGACCGTTATGTTCTTATATTCCTTTCAACATTAATAGACCCTGGCATACAGCTCAGTAACAAGTCTTCCATCATCAAAAAATTTACGATGGTCCAAGTGGGATTTTTGTGACTTTAGGCACAGGATTTCAGTACTTTTTTTTTGTCCTAAGAATTATTGGAAATTAATAAGGACAATCCACATTCATTTATGTGCATTTTTACACAAAACAATAAAGATTAAATCAACAAGAATAAGTAATTAGCTGCTTGTGGTCAATTTATCACGTTTCAGCGTGACTGACGGGACAAAGTTTACACACCATTTGTCATACAAACGAGTGTGAATAACCTTCAAGGCAATTCATGTCCTGTTATCTGTCACTTCGTACTAGATAGCAATGACAAAATGTCTGCTGAAAACAGATAATTCACTGAGTGAGATAAATTTATCATGTTTGAGCGTGACTTCGGGACAATGTACAGGCAATGTCTTACATAAATGAAGTGTGAATCGTCTTCAACATAAGTGTCAGTAAATATGTTTTCAAAACAACTGCCCAGTACCTTTGCAAGCCAGAAAAACATTACTTTGCTTTTCTGTGATGTATGTGTGATCAGTAAGAAGATAATAAGCAGCTGCTTCTTTCCATTTTGTTTTTGCCTAAAAATCTGAACAGATTTTACAAAAATGTTGATTATTTCCAAACGGAACATGATATCTGCAAAATTTAACTTGATTTGCGCAGTAGAGACCATAATGGTTTGTTACTCTGAATCATTTGATGATCATTAAGATTTTAAAAAATGCTATAAGTGGTACACTTCTGTGGAATTGACCAGTTTCATTCATTTTTTTCCTTATAAAAGAATGGGCTACTGCAAGTGCATCCTGTCAACCTTAAAAAAATTGGTTTTAAGCACAGATCAAGAAAAATATATGAACTTGGGATTTGAGCAATATTTTGTGTCCCCAAAGCATGTTCAGTCAGCTGATGAGTGACGTAGGGTAGGGTGGACCTCCCCCCTCTCCAATTAATTGAACAAATTTGAGGTGTCCACCTGATATGCCTGTGACAAACTGTCAAGGAATTAAGAAATATGACTTGATATGATATTACTAGCTGGGAATTTTAAAGTTGGGAAGAGGCTCATTTGTGCAAAAGACAATAGGTGTTAAAAAACAGAATAAAACAATTTACAACTTACAATCATTCAGCCATGTGCTGAAATCTGATTGGTTGATTCTCTAAAGGTTCAGTGAGTAAGCAGTGACTGATTTGGACCACAATTTGCAAGACCAGACCGCAAAATGTGTGATATAATGATGAAGCAACACCCACATGCAGCATTCAAGATACACAAATATATCTATCTATCTATCTATCTATCTATCTGTCTATCTATCTGTCTATCTATCTGTCTATCTATCTGTCTATCTATCTAGGGGGGAGGGTTGGTCTAGTGGTAGCGTGCTTGGCTGACAATCGCTGGGTCCCGGGTTTGAATCCAGCTCTTGCCGGGTCACCTAGGCCTATGTTGGACGTCATTTTCAATCATCCTTTGCCTCATTGCCGTGTCCTCCCCTGTCCTAATTAGCCTGCCAAGTGCATAAATACAGGACGTAAAGCCCCAATTATCCATCTATCTATCTATCTATCTAGCCTGTCTGTCTGTCTATCTAGTCTGTCTATACACGTGTGTCCATCTTGAAATTCTGTCTATCTAAAATACCAGTTGCTGCCATCACTAGATGCGTTCTGGACTTGGCAAATATGAGGCAAAATAGCCAGTGCCAAATAAAGTCAAAAGAACCAGCCAATCAGCACCCCAGAATTTATAATTATTCATATGGATGAGAGCTGGGGCGGAGTTGGCTGTCCAATAGACCTTATCATCACAAGCACTTGAAATATTTTACTCAGTTTCAGCTTGTCTCAGATTTACATTGTCAGCTTTTTAAGCTTCATCTCTTTGTTCATAAAACATTTCACAGCTAGGCCTCACCATTCTTTCATACCTCCAGAGGTCATAGAAGGTCAACTATTTGTTTATTCATTACCCAGTCCTATGTGACTTGCTCAGTTTCTCCCTACAGGAGTCGCTTTTGCTTGTGCCAAAAATTTGGCCAAAAGCAGTAACTAAAAGAATTTTTTTCATGGGTTTATTTTGGGAGAAATTTTAAAGGATCACTGTCATGTTTCTGTTAATGGTACATTTGAAGCTCTCAACTAATAAAAAATTTGCACTATTGTGTGTCATTGCCCTAATCAATTATCATTGTCAAACACTGTAAACTTAAGCATATCTCAGTTTTGAAGTTCAGGGGGCACACAAATGTAAAATTTCAGCATGACAAAACTATTCATACAGCTCGAGCACACTAGGTATAAAGAGCACCAAAAGCTTGAATTTCTGTTCAAATAATTTATAACTTTCTGTGGCTTCTCTGGATAACCTCCTTCTAAAGAAGTTCTGAGTGCTTTTTGGGGTGTTTTTATCTGTATTGTGTGACCAATACCATCCTATATCGCTAGTATGTATAATGATACCAGCAATATAGGGTGGTATGGGTCACACAACACAGATAAAAACACCCAAAAAAGCACACAGAACTGCTGAAGAGGTTATCCAAAGAAGCCACAGAAAGTTACATATTATTTGAATACAGATTCAAGCTTTCGATCAACTTTATACCCAGCGTGTTGCAGCTGTATGAATACTTTTGTCCGCAACTGTAAATATACTGCCGCCGTTACAATAAAATAAATAATTTCCCACCAAGGAAAACTCCAAGCCCCTAACCTGATTATTAAATTGTTGCCCCCTAAAGCTTGACTCTCACTGATCTCCATTGTGAGTTGAAATAATTTAAGCTATCAAATATTCATCATGTTTCCGAGTCGAAATGATGCTGGACCCACACTCGCCCCACTTGTTGCACTGTAGCGAGTTGAAATTAGTCAGACTTGACTAACTTTTTCAAAAAAAAGTAGCACATCCTTGGCGGTTGTCGTCAAATTTGGGTAGTAAGTCCGAAAAGCCGGTTTGTAGTAGACCATGCTGTAGATCAGGGTAGTGCTCATCACTTTCGGGATCCAGCCATAAACGACCCTTTTTGAATGGTCGACTATGTAAGTGTTCCAAGCATCTCTGAAAAGTGTGGTTCATAAAAATGATTATGGATGTGAATATTAGTTTAGTCTGCATTAGGCTGAGGGCGATTTTGCTCACGCATGATGATTGATGGAGCTAATATCCTGTAAATCTTGTCCAATTCTTATATAAATGTACATTGAGGGATTGTGCCTTATACGAGGACTTTGACAGGCGAAAAGGCAATTTTGGTTTCTCCTCAAAAGATATTTATATCCCAACCATTCCTTTTATGTCAGTATGGCAATCTCTGTTTTAAAACTAACTTTTATTTCCTTGTAATATTTTGGGCTTCACATTCCTACCTTCAATTAATCTTTATTTCAACGAAACATTTTTGCCTGGTAACTCTTGATTTAAGCCAACAAGGCCTGCTTTTTCTGCATTGAACTAACAAAACAAAAACGTTCTATATAACATTCATCATTAGTCACTATCCACTTTTTCCTAATCTCACTACTAATTCTGAATATTGATATATCTTTTTCTTGACTTCCATGTTTTCTGCTCATAATAGGCCTATTCCCAAATGACAGCATGGCTTCACATCAAATATTTCAATAGCACCGTACAATTTATTCTTCCTCTCTTAGAAATTTTGTCACACAACACTTTTATCCTGGAGAGTAGCATGTACTTGCCTGATTGCCTTTTATGTACATATCGTTTATCACGGGTAAATGCTAGTAGTAAATTATTTTACCTGTTCACAGGAGCCTTAATCTGGTCGCAAACACTTTTTAAGACACTCTTCCTGGAAAGTTGAATGGCTGTTATCGGTGACACTCGGTAAGCCATTCTGACTTTCTGAAAAAAAAGCATAAAATTAGATACCTTGGTTGTTATACTACAATAGATATATCTGGGGCATCATTCCCCACCCATCAAATTTCACAACACCCCCCCCCCCCCCTAGCAAAGGAAGACAAAGGCGAATATTACATTGAATAGGTAGATTTTTAGCATACCAAATCCAAGAAGATACCATGTAACAATGAATTTATGAGGGCTGGAACCATTTGCCAAAAATGTTGTTTGCAAAAAGTTTGTCACAACTCTTTCTCAAAACACAGACATTTTTATTAAAAATACAAACTCAAACCTGCACTGACTTAATCTGGAACTTGGACTTCGTGATGCAAAATTGTTCATCAAAAACTGCCAAACAAACTTGAAAAAACTGAACAATCTGGAAAGTTTCAATGACTCCCCTCTTCGCTTTGCTGTAGAATTAGCTAAGGACAGCAATTCAGCCATTTTAGAAACTGATTATATCAAGCAAGAATTGCAAATGGCCCAAAACTCCCCTTCATCAAAAAATAGTAATCACCAGTGACAGTGTAAATCACTATTTTTTCAGTGGGGCAAATCTCTGTCAGTGTTTGGGATTTTGCAGGGGCCTTTTGTGCTATTTTCCCACCACGTTGAATTATTGAAAAAAATGGCCTGATATCTGGTGAGGTTATTTCCTAACAAAGGTGTTGCATGACATAGTAATCTATATTTAGGGTCTTTTGTGTGAAATGAATAATTACTGCTACCATTTTATAAATTTTACAGTTTAGTAGTCCATGAGCCAGAGGGTTGGTCAGGCTCACTCAAAGGGAGGAATTCTCATAGTGATTTTATGTTAGCCCTATTTCTCTAGTTTCAGAAAATGGGTGATAGCAATCTGTATCTCTTAGCCTTCACCATGCTATCACCCTGTTTTTGAACATATGTTGAAGCCTCGGAAATTTCCGTTTTTTGGGTTCCGGTTAGACTTATATCCATAAAAACTGTTGTAACTTCATCAATATTGCACTAAACTGCATGAAATTTGATATGTGACATCTTCACAATATACAGAAGACATATCTGCCACAATCAGAGCCATTTGCATCATTCAATGTTTGCAAATAAAGGAGTATTTTTATCTCAAGTTGCACGCCAAAATTAAAATATAATTAAAACTGAAATCTTCCTGTAACTTTGGTATATCACCAAGACATATTTCATAAAAAATCCAAAATTATTTCATTTTAGTAGCAGGATGCCCTCTCAATCATATGGCATAGTCTCGGCCATTTTGTACTGACATTAAGGTGATATCAAGATGTTTATCATAAGCACTTCATGTCCGAAAATTGCTTAATTTTCACTATTCTGAACAGTTTGTTGCTGATATTCTCAGTTTACTTGCAAGAAGAAGTCAATGCTGTCAATTATAATTGATGAAATTGTTTGATAAATTACAGAGCATGATTTTTAGGAAAAAATTATTGATTTTGTATAATTTAAGTCACATTTTGAATACATAAATTTAAATTTTGACGAAATTTAATACAAAAAGTTAGAACCACACAGGTATCTCCTGATGAATGATCAGTTCAGAATAGCTGAATTGCATGATAAATGCATGTTGACGATCCAAAATGGACAGTTAGTTAGTTTGTGAGCTTGTTTGCATAATTTTCTTCCTATAACTTGGATGTGAGGTGACATAATATGAAGTTGCGTTGCATTGCTTGACAAAATCATCTGATCCTCATACATCTGTAGAACAGTAGCTCATACAGCTGCCAGGTGGTCTCATTGGTCGGCTTTTTGCTTTAATGAAGGACATAAATCCTATCTTGGCATGTCTGTATGGCTGAAAAGGAGATAGAAACGTAGAAAGGACATATTATAGTTCAATGTTGCACTGAAAATGGAACATAAGCATACCAAAGGAAAAAGAACATCCATTCCAATAGCACAAAGAGAAGGCACTTAATCCCAGCCCAAGGAACATTAAATGGAGGCGGGTTGTATCCAGTATTCTATGCTGGGGCAACTGGAAGATCCTGGGCATCCCTGAATTAATAGGGTATGTGCCAGACTCACAGTCTTCTCATCTCATCATCATACGGCGATCGCCTGCCTCGATATAGCCGACTAAGGTGCTGCAGAGGCGTAAAACACAAACAAACAACAAACAAACAGCACAAAGAGAAGGAGGTTGTACCAGACATTGATCAGACTATTAGGTCAGGAAGCAATCCAAGAGACAACGCATGCAAGTCAGGAGATAATTAACAGGATGGTTAGACAAAGGCGGATAAGGCACAATCCAGATGTGCTGCTAATGACTGCAAGTAAATATAAGGCAGGCACCAGGGAAGAGGTTTTCACGGAGCATTGTCGATATACCAAGTAAAGAGTTGGAATTTTCTAAATTAAGAGTCAATATCTCTGAGATGCCCCTGTGACAGCACCGGGGTTGTCCCTAACTCAACAGTCTCCCACCATCAATGCCTTGACAGCCTGTATACTGGGGGAGGCCAGACAAGCCTGAAGCTACAGGTGGACAAGCAAGGAGGAATCCACAACTTCCGTGAAAAACCATTTGCTTTTGAAGCAACAAGGCAGAAGATCCTGCATTTGGATGATGTGCACACACCAAATCCTATGAAAAAATGGGCAAGAGATGAGCACCCACTTCCAGAGAGCTATGATTTTGCAAGGAGCAAGCTCAAGTGGAGAAAGGCATTATTCAGGCAGGCCAAGAAGAAGATTCAGAAGCTTGAGGAGAGTGATAGCATCAACTGGGGTGGCCAGACAAGCCTGAAGCTACAGGTGGACAAGCAAGAAGGAAACCACAACTTCTGTGCCCGCACCAAATCCTGTGAAAAATGGGCAAGAGAAGAGTATGCACTTCCAGAGAGCTATGATTTTGCAGGGGAGCAAGCTCAAGTGGAGCAAGGCATTTAGCTTGAGGAGAGTGATAGCCTGAACTGGGGGGAGGCCAGACAAGCCTGAAGTTACAGGTGGACAAGCAAGAAGGAAACCACAACTTCTTTGAAAAACTATGTGCTTTTAAAGTAACACGGCAGAAGACACTGCATTAGGATGATGTGCACACACCTGATCCTGTGAAAAATGGGCAAGAGATGAGCACCCACTTCCAGAGAGCTATGATTTTGCAAGGAGCAAGCTCAAGTGGAGAAAGGCATTATTCAGGCAGGCCAAGAAGAAGATTCAGAAGCTTGGGTGGTGATCTAGAAACTTGAGGAGAGATTAAGGAAGATGCTTGGAGTAGTCCCTCTGTCAATCCCAAAAGAGAAAAAGTATTGGTGAAAGCTTTGAGCAAGACCAATGGTGGAATGGAGTCCAGAAATATTGTCTGGTTGAAATTACAATGTACATGTATGGCTACTGACTATGTATATCCACCAAAGTGGGGCTGCATAATCTATGCAACTGAGTGTACATGGTCTGAGGAATAGCTATGTTTTGTAACAGCTACCAGTATAGAGACTGTGGGCAGGCCAAAGTGTCATCCTTAGCCAGCAAATGTGACCAGACGAGAGGCTCCAGGAGGAATAGTAGGAGCTGAAACCAAGGAAGCAGCTGCTGAGAGTCTAAAACAAGCTCCAAGCAAACCTGATGAAGGCTAATGGACACTTACATAAGCCAACAGTCTCCTGTAACAATTTTGAGTTAGATATAATTATGACCCAGCTTAGTCTGGAGCCAGACTGTTAAGGAATCAAGAGGCCAAATGGAGCTTCTGACATTGAGTGAAGGAAATAATAGAGAGCCAAAATCAGGTTCCATGGCAGATTGCGCAGATTAGTTCAGAGAAGCTTCAGCAGGACAGGTCTTGGCTGGCAAAACAAGCTTGCAGAAGAATGTACTCACAACATGAGCTGATTTATGAGAGACAAGTCTGGCCATTGTACTCCCTAGTGGCCACGGTTTGGTCATCAGAGGGTTGAAAAATAAATGACAGAAAAAAAGATAATATACAATTTTGTTGGCTAATAAGAGAAATGTTGTACAGTGCATGCATTAGACAGAGGGCAGCATACATCTTTTCTTGGGACAACCAGGGAGACTTCAAGTATGATTTTGTTTAACAGCTGAGGGACAGTGAGGGTGCAGGATAAAAATGCGGCTGATTATGAAAATTCCTTTGGGGACTGAAAGCAATGCAAAGACACACATAGACCTACCCACATTAGGAGTGTCTTGGTTAGGACACCAGGGACGATGCATTGGCTGAGAAAATGGTTGATAAACAGGCTGTGGTGAGGCAATAAGCTTGAACCTCTACTCTCTGATGCTGATCTGAGATCAGCGAAAGTGATGACACATTTAAGTCATTGCCCAGAAGACTAGAACTGGGATTGGTGCTTGGGTCCTACACAACCATTCTGCGGCAAAAGAAGGCATACGGTCAATCATGTGTATGTTTCAGGAAACTTTAGCACAGCTTGGAGTCGTGTGGCGATGAGCTCAAGGGGGCCAGGGTGAACAGGTGAAGCATATGAAGTTTCTAAGAAAATAGGATCTGAACCATGTGACAGAGTAATACAGTGATGATGAGGATGATGACAATTTATCAACATGTTTTGACAATGTGACTTAATTTTGATGGTTAGCTGTTGTTTTTAAAAGGTGTATCTTGATGAGAAAGGTCATAACGATTGAAAACGTTTGAAATTTGATAACCTTTTAAGCTTTTATTTTTGTTGAACATGCCTGCATTATAATGTCACTGTTAGTAAGCCAATCCATTGTAGGTTCTCTATTATAATTAGTTCATTATTTCTATGAAGTGTTGTGATTAAAGGGTAATTATGGTACAGGTGCAATCTAAATATTGTAGTTATCATGCAAATAAGCTTTTCAAAGCTCTTACAATCATTTTGAGAAATTCGCATGAATCCACATTTTCCTGTGATAGGCTTTGCTGTCTATATATTCAAAATTTAACTAAAATTTTACAAAATCAACACCCCTTTGCCATGTAAATCATGCTCTGTAATTTATCAATCAATTTCTCCAATCATAATTGACTGCACTGACTTCTTCTTGCAAGTAAATATCATCATCAAACTGTTCTAAAAAGTGAAAATTGAGCAATTTTCGGACATGAAGTGCTTATGATAAACATCTTGATATCACCTTAATATCAGTACAAATTGGCTGAGACTATGCCATATGATTGAGAGGGCATCCTGCTACTAAAATGAAATAATTTTGGATTTTTTATGAAATATGTCTTGGTGATATACCAAAGTTACAGGAAGATTTCAGTTTTAATTATATTTCAATTTTGACGTGCAACTTGAGATAAAAATACTCCTTTATATGCAAACATTGAATGATGCAAATGGCTCTGATTGTGGCAGATATGTCTTCTGTATATTGTGAAGATGTCACATATCAAATTTCATGCAGTTTAGTGCAATATTGATGAAGTTACAACAGTTTTTATGGATATAAGTCTAACCGGAACCCAAAAAACGGAAATTTCCGAGGCTTCAACATATGTTCAAAAACAGGGTGATAGCATGGTGAAGGCTAAGAGATACAGATTGCTATCACCCATTTTCTGAAACTAGAGAAATAGGGCTAACATAAAATCACTATGAGAATTCCTCCCTCTGAGTGAGCCTGACTGGTCAAATTTGGCTGCCTGGCTCATGGACTATAGGTTCCTTGGATGCAATAACAAATAATTTGAGTAAAGTCTAACCACTTTTTGGTAATTTTTTTTTTTTTTTGGAAAAGCCAAAACTTTCTATTTTTTAAATAAGGGTACGTGCACTCAGGGTTTGCTGGCTCAAACAAAAATTAAGCAATAAAGCTACAATAAACACACACACTGTCAATGTGCGTGCCTACAAACTGGCCAACCCTCATAGAAATCGGACACGAGGTCTTTGAGATATTCAAGTTTTCGTAAAGGGGGACTTACTTTTGTTGAACTGTTTAGATAAAATAGAAGAGGCAAGGTAGCTATTGATGCAGTGACACTATAATTGGGTGATATGCAACCAACACTCTTAGCACTAAAGGTTCTTTATTGTATTTTAAAGAACCCACAGCGGAAAAAAGGTTCTAAACTTTTTAGGGTTCAATTGAATTTAAAAGGTTCAATACTTGATGGGAAGGCCCTATAATAGGACCCTTTGCTCCCTTGGCTGACAACAGTCTGCTGTACAAGCCAAATCGGCTGTCAAATTGGAATCTAGGTCAGTAGGACTGTTGCCCCTAAGGTCTGCACTGCTGTATATCAGGTCCGCACCCAGCAGAACTCAACAGAACTGAGCTGGGTTGCTTCAAAAATGCATGTGTGCGAGGACGTGAAATAGAGCACCACTAGTACATGTTATAGCCTGGTCGCTAACGCTCGCAACTAAAGCAGACTGCTGTAGCCTACAGGTATGCTCCTTGCTTGAGAGAAAGGGGTTCCATTGTGGTAGTTCAGTGCAGCTGGATTACCTAAATGGTGTTTTAGTTTGCTTTTTACACCTTTTTAAAGTTGAGTAATGAACCCTTTAGGGTTCTTTATCTATACCAGCTTATAGAACCCTTATAGGTTCCATATAAAACCTTTTTGATAAGAGTGAAATTATCCTTACAGTCAGACCAACAATTATTCAGACACATGCTGTTTTCTTTTTATTTTGAAGAAATTAAAAAGCAAGTGGTGAAACATGCAATCAAAATCATCCTTGGTATAAAATGTAACCTGTCCAAAACAAATTCATTGCAAATTGACACAAAATCTTATGAAAAGAGCTACTTTTGTTGATTTCCGGAACCAAAAATTATTCACAAAGTTGTAGAAAGTGTACTATTTATTAATATGTATCTCAAATACTGCTAGAAACTACCATGAGATCATTGTAGATACATAGGATGACAGGTGTGATCATCAGTCAAGAAAATTAGGATGAATATGTGAGATAAACATTCTGACCAGTGTATCACATTTTCATGCACTGTTTTATATCAAACATGCATCACATTGATTCAAATTGCTTTAGTTTATCTTAGAATTGTGTTTTTAAAACTTTGAGTAAGAATATGAAACATTGGAGGCCACATTATAAGTTCAGTGCACTTTAGTATTTATTTGCACAATTTTACCAAAACAAAAACATGTCCATGTGGCACCAAAATCTAACAAATTTTCAAAAAGCAAGATTGGTTACCTATTTCAAGCTATATTCCATGCATGGTGCGAACGGCAACTGGATGGTGCACTTTTAACTTCATTTGGGAAGGGGGCAAAAATGTGGTTCTTTGGCCTCAATGCTATTCCAATGGAGATTGCTCCTTGAAAGCACACTATAGTTTTAATATGGCATTTAATTTGTAAACAACTGGTGTAAACTGGCTTTCCTGTATATGCAATAAAATGAACAACCTTAGGAAGGCCAGGCAACTTTATTTTAAGTGATCTGATGGATTGCAGTTGCACAATGGGCAAGCAGTTGAGGTAAAAAACAAAAGGTAATACGTGAGTGCAGACAATTTTCAGGTAAGCCGGTCTTTCAGTTTTATTTTGATAGAACAGTCAACATTTGTCATTTCATGACATTCTAAAATATAAAAATATTTCCAATTGGTATCAGACAAATTTCTGCCACACAAGTCAAGAAAATGTAAAAAACTGAATCAGATGTTTATCTGACAAACAGCCTAATCAGTTATTGTGTCTTCTAAACCAAATGTTTCATTATTTTAATATGTCTCTTTCGCATAAGTGTAGTTGTAAATAATCTGTATTTCTAAATATCTATTTTGATATGTGTATTTATAAATATCTATGTTGATGCGATATTGTTTATTATAGGTTTGGGGTTTATTTTTATATCAAATCAATGTATGTAGATTAATGTTCTTAATTGCTTTATGTATTCTTGTGGTCGTTAACTCCTGTGGCTGGAACCTGTTGATAGAATTTTATGTGATTTTGTATTACCAATTTTTATGACAATTATATCAAGTATGATATTTGCTGTCAATAAAAAAAAATAAATTTAAAAAAACCTAATTGTCTTGACTGATGATCGCACCTGTCATCCAATGTTTTCACAATTATCCCATAGTATGTTTGCAGTATTTGAGATAAACATTAGTAAACAGTACACTTTCCACAACTTCGTGAAAGCGTCTGCATAATTTTTGGTTCCTGAAATCAACAAAAGTAGCTCTTTTCATCAGATTTTGTGTCAATTTGCAATGAATTTTCTTTGGACAGGTTACATTTAATACCAAGGATGATTTCGATTGCATGTTTCACCACTTACTTTTTAATTGGTTCAAAATAAAAAGAAAACAGCATGTGTCTGAATAATTGTTGGTCTGACTGTAGTGGAATAGATAGCATGATAAATACCAGAGTCCTTTGTTCCTTGTTTAAGCAGTAAATATCAAATCCGATAATGGACAGGGCGGTAAGAATGCAGGCACATACAGCCACTTTTGTCATTTTGGATTCCCTGAAAATAAGAATCACACCAATTTTGTTGATAGATATGGCAAGTTAAGCGCTCTTAAGCCCAGTTCTCGGCTCTCACGAGGGTTGATTGATGAGATAAAAGAGAAAGCAGTCCTGAGTTTTTATCTGTTAAGCATTTACCCATGTTTTGTACCATGAAACCCCTATTATCACAAGAAAGTTATGAAAATTACGAGCGTATACATATATAATTGCTTGAAAAAAATTTCTTCTGGAACATGTCTTATTTCAGAGAAATTGTCGTTTCAAAATAATTAATTTTCAGTGCATGAATGGCTATAGTGGTTGTGTCAGTAACCACGTGCACCAGTGGTCTTGTAACGAGTGATTTTTCTATGCACCATTAAGCACAGAATGTAAATATTTGCCATGGTGAAGACAACAATCAATTAGCACTTTTAATTTGACAATAAAGAGGTGATCAAGTTCAACCAAGCAAAAATGCACTGTAAATTTTGAATTTTGAGTTAGCTTAATTGATTGAGTGAGATGGTTGCACAATTCCTTTTAGCCAAGATAGCTTGTTGTTTGCAAGTTATAACAACATAAAGATTATCATAACTCAAGACAGCAAGCTATCATGCCTCAAACAAATTGTGCAACCATCTCACTCAATCATTTGAGCTAACTCAGAATTTCAGAATTTACAGTGTGACATAGTCGATCACAATTAGTACAATGTTGCATTGTCAGACAGTGAACTGTCGTACAGTTCAGTAAAAATTACTTATATATATTATTCAATTTATAAGTATTTTTTCTTTGACGGATCAAAATTTGATAAGTCTGACAGTCCTGTCTCCTGCGTTTAACAATAATTCATGATGGCAGGAAGGCACATTGAGGGCCTCTTGCTGTCATTTGTCATAGACAAGGATATTATCAAAACTTGTAACACAAAAAATATGTGGCAGAATATTTTATCCCATCAATAAATAGCATAGAAGTGACCAACCCCCCTGAAACATTTTCTTTGAAAGATTGCATCACAAAAACTAGTACAGGATCCTGATTCAATCAAACTCTTCCTTTCATGGAGACTTGACTGTCAGACTTCTAAAATCTAGTTACCAACAACTGAAATAATATTCTGTATAAGAGCAGGGGTGGTTGTGTCAGTGTCTCCAATATTCTGTCAGTATCATCACACAGGATGTGTTTCTTAATAAAAATTAAAGGGAGACACATTGTCTGAGAAAACCTTGTGTCTGACGTTGTCTGAGAACCCAAGAAAATAACTGAACTATCTGTAGCTCTGTATCAAATTATATAAACCAAAATATTAAAGTATTTCTGTAAGCATGTCAGTTGTCCTTTCTCAATTTGTCATTAGCAAACGCGTTGCTACTCTATTTTGACGGCATATTTCTGGACCAAAATCACTGTGAACATGTTTCTGGTGTTCATAAGGTCATTGCATGCACATATTGCCAGACTGCCAGTTTTGCACTGGTCCCTACAAAGATTTTTACCTTAATTATCATTAGCATCACACTGTCATTAGCATTATGTCAAAAATGGCTTATTGCCTTTACCTCACTAAAATTTTGTTGTTGGTGACTGGAGTTGAAATCAGTTTAATATATATTATCAATAAATGTTCCATTTTTGCATTTTTCCTGCATCTGACATGCTTAGTATGAAGTTTGTTGCTTCTCTGAAACTACTAATCAAATGTGGGGTGCCAGTAACATTTTACCATTGTCTAGCATCTGGTTTAGCAAAGACAATGGGCACTAGAGGGACTAGTGGAGATCATATTTATTATTCAGAATCCAACTATTGAAGAAAATTGTGTTTTTGTTTCTGTTTGTAAATTTCTGGTTCAAGGATATGTTCTCTCTCAATAACTATTGGTCATAGAGACCTAAAATATAGCCCAATGTGAGCAGAAAAGCCACTTTCCCATACATTGGTAATATAATACATTCTTCAGCTTTAAGTGGTACGGATTTCAAGTTACAGGCATGATGCTAATGACACACATTTTTGTATTTTAATTGATCAAAATGCAGAACTTTTCTCAAAAATTATTGGCACTAGAGACCTGGAACTTGGCCCAAAATGTGCCAGGCACTTGCATAACCATTGGCAATAGATTGTTTAGCCCCTAGTGGTCAGGATGTTTTAGTTATACGTTTGATTTTAATGACAGTAAAAAAAGGCTACAGCTGCGTTTGTCACCTCAGTACAGATCAGCAGAGCATTGGGACCCTTGGACATGAAAGTGCAGTGATAGCTGATTGTTTGACCTACCCAACGCAAACTTAAAAAGGCATTTCTGGAGCGAAAAATTTTGAGAATTTTTTCAGCTCAAATTTCAAGGTTTTCAAATTTTGACCCTGATACATATAGTTGTCCTCAGCATGATCAACTGACAAAATATACTTAACTTTTTCTTTTTTTAGTACGAATTTAATTTTAAATATTTTCTCTCTATCATGCTACGAGGGGTTTTCCAAAAGTTCTGTCCAACTTGCCATAACTTTTGAAAGATTTAATACAGAAACATGATATTTGGGTCAGATAATATTGAAGTAATTTGCAAATGATCCTGAAAAAATCAGATCATATAAACAAAAATAAATATAATGGTTAATTTGTTGCCATGGAAACCAAAAGTCATGAAATGCGGCCCAGTGCACTATTAGGGACATATATTCATTATATCTAGTCAAAAAATGTAATTTTACCAGGGTTACAGGACAATAACCATACTAAAAATAATCCATAGCATTTCACAAATTCTTGTTATAAGGAACTTGACAATGAGTACATTTCCTTTAACCTTGTATCCCTTAAAAAATCAATGCCTCATAGTCCTTATATTAAGATCACAGTTGGTGTTTCGCATACTTTTTGTTCTTTACAATGGGTTTTCCATAAGTTATGTCCAGCCTGTCACAACTTTTGCCAGAATTTAGGTATAAAAATGATATTTGGGTCAGTTGCTACTGAGATAATTTGCAAATGATCCCCAAAAAATCAGATCATAAAAATAAAAAGAAATTATTGATTTGTTGCTATGGAAACCAAAAGTCATGAAATGCCACCGAGAGCTTGTTAAAAGACACGTACTAGACATATCGTGTAAAATATGTAATTATTATAAAATAAATAGAAGAGAATTTTTCCAAAATATCCTTAGTCATTTTACAAATTCCAAAAATAATGACTGGGACCTTGTAAATACGTTTCTCATACTTTCTATCCATTTCTAAGTATGATACCTCAATCTTCGTGTTAAAGTCAGTTTTGGCATTTTCCAGTCTCCTTTTCTTAGCTTTTCCATTGTGTCTTCTCTTCACTCAGGTAACGTTTGTACATTTTTTAATTGTTTCTGTCACTCATACTGTCTTCCTTGTATGTATGATAAAAGGTTCTTACTCTCTCTGCTAGTTTTTTATCAAATTAAAATGAAGAAATTTAACAGGTATATATGTTGTCATCCATATCCAAAAAATTGCTCATCTTGTATAAAAAAAGCTGAGAAACTGCATGAGTGATGGTAAAGTAACTGAGATGTAACAAAAATACCAGTTTCCATTGTTTTTAATGATTTTACAATTAACTGATTATATTTCATGAAAAAAAATTAAGAATATACTTCAATTCAATATGTCAAGACACAGATAATGCAAGCAGGTGTTCAGTTCATTATAAGTGAGATCTACAAAGTCTGGGCCGCATTTCATGACTTCTGGTTTCCATGGCAACAGATTAAGCATTTATTTTTAATTTTATGATCTGATTTTTTAAGAGTTATTTGCAAATTACGTCAATATTATCTGACCCAAATATCATGTTTCTACATCAAATCTAGCAATATATTTGAAGAGAACTTATGGAAAACCCCTCGTAATTAAGTCTCTCTCCATTCTATCTGTCTATTGATATTTCTATGTCTCTCTCTTTCTCTATCTCTAGCTCTCCCTCCCTCTCTCTATCTATCAATATGTCTATCTATCTATCTGTCTATCTATCTATCTATCTATCTATCTATCTATCTACCTATCTATCTCTCAATATCTCTCTGTCTATCTCTCTATACATCTCCACTCATCAATAGCCTGCCTTTCTATCCAGGGTTGGGCACAAGTACATGCAAGCGTACTCAAGTACGTGTACGAGTGCTTGCCAATCTACGAGTACGAGTACGAGTACGAGTACAGCTTTTTCTGAATGTACTCGAGTACGAGTACGAGTACTTTCAAATGTACTCGAGTACGAGTACATTTATGCAATTTCGAACCTTATTTAGGAAATATTTAAAGAATAAAACAATTATTAATATTAATAATTGAGCAACAATAAAGAATATCAGTGAAGGCTACTACTCATGTCCCTTTATTAATGAAAAGTGAACTTTGTTAATTTAAAATGGCCTTTGAAACTATTTGCGGGCTGCCAATCGCTGGTTCCAGCTCAAGCCAGGTGTGTGTGTGCGTGTGTTTGAGCTTTACGTCTCATCAGCACCTTGTTGGGCTATTTAGAAACATCCTAGGTTTGTATCAAGGGAAGCTCAAGCCAGGTCACCAGGGCCTATGTTGGACAGCATTTCTGATCATTCTTTTCCCCTTTGTCATGTCCTAATTAGACTATCAAGTGCATAAACACGGGATGTAAAGCCCAAATCATTCATCCATCCATCCTTTGAAGCTTCTTGGATTGAGATCTAGTCTATTGGACTTCAGATTGGCATTCAAATGCCAATGAAAAACTGAGTGACTACCGTGGAGAAATCAAGGATTAAAACATAGATGGTGAAATAATGAAATATATATATGTCTATCTATCTAGCTGTCTATGTGTCAGTTTTTTTAAAATTTTATATCATTTTCCTGTGCCAAGAATTCGTTAAAAACATATATCAAAGCTTGGCAAGGCAGATTTTGTGATAATTAAATACAATAGAAATGTATTACAACTACAAAAATGGTTATTTCGTTTAGCTAAGAACATTTTTCGTTAGATAAAAATCATCTATTAACATATCAGTATGGTGATAGACAAGTATAAACTTTTCTGAAGACATGATATTTGAGTTGAAAATGATTTATGGTAGCCATTAAATGCTATCAATTGGAAGTTTTTGTATCCATTTAACTTGTTGACCATTTTTTTTAAACTGCATACTTATATTTATGTCAAGGCTGAATGAAATGCATTTCATAAAACTAGGCCTAATATTTAAAATTTTCATAATTTCATAAAGTCCACGTTGATGTTATTTAGCAGTATGTTTTTAATACAAAATGTTAATACCTGGTACTAAGCACACTGAACAATTCAGTAAATAAACGAAAATAAGTAAATGTCAACATGTCGTGTATAACTGAATATAAATATGATCAATTCAAATTAAGTATTCATTAAAATCACCCCTTTTGGAATTAAGATAAGCAGGGTAGAGCCTGTAAACTAAAGATTGTAAATGAATCTGGAAACTGTGTTCGGATTTCCGTGAATGCGTCGATTTAGTCAAAAAAGGTCAAAACGGAAGCGGCTCTAATTATAGCTAAAATAGGGCTAGAAACACAATTCAAAGATGTAGATATATCATTTAGAAGTAGCTGAATACGATGGCTGAACTCAAAAGGCCGTATCTTCAAAAGTAAGGCCAGTATCAGCCTGTGAATTACAATGTTTTGATTTGCGCCAAAAGGTGTGAAAATTGCAAATGGCGGCTATGTGGTCATTTGGTCAAATCACAATCAAAATGTATATCATTGACCCTAGCATCATTTGAGCAACTCAGATTCCATCCTAACTTATTCCTAAGTAAAGTTTTTTTGATAAAATATATTTAATTAAATTTGTAAATGAACAAGATAAGTTAAACTAGAATAAATGGTAAATATTTAATTTAAAATAACTGTCATTTATTGCTATAAAGTTAACTTACAATTGTGGTGATGAAAATGAATAAACATTCAGTCATTGTAAGCAATGGAGACCTTCCCTCCATCTATACTATTTTATAATAGTGACCTTATTTAAGTGAAATATAATTGACTTATAAGTATGAATACAAGACTATTTCAATTCATCTTGTTCATGTAATGATCTTTTTATTAAGTTAGTTGCTTTTGTGCTAATTTGTCTTTTACAGCCTGAATTGTACTTGTGATGTACTCACTACGAGTACGAGTACTTTGGCAATGTACTCGAGTACGAGTACGAGTACTGTACTCATGATTTGGCACGAGTACTGAGTACATGCGAGTACTTGGAAAAATGTACTCGAGTACATGAGTACACGAGTACATGTGTACTCGTGCCCAACCCTGTTTCTATCTCCCTGTCTCCCTATCCTGTATCTCCCAATAATGAGATGACACTTTTTTGTCAATATATCTTTTGACACATTGCAAAAAAGTCTACAAGAACAAAGCACATGATCAATTCATCTGTGTGCTGATACCTTCTTAGATTCAGTTGACATGTTGAGGCTCTGTCTCTATGCTTTTTGTACTGTACAATGTTAGGTATAAAATCATTCAATGGTGCTGTTTCACTGTCAATGAAAATAATTGTCAAGTGTGATACACTGACTGCGCTCAGCGTGAAAATTTGTGACGTGGCGAAGCTACTTAAGCACCACATATACATGGCCATTTTGTTGCACTTCTTGTTCCCCTGTAGTAACCAGGGCTTTTCGAAGTACTTAAGTCCAGTACAGTACTTTTTAAATGTTCCCAGTACCCAGTACAGTACCCAGTACATTTTTAATCACCGTACTTAATTCCAGTACCTAGTACTTTTGAAAGTACTTAAGTCCAGTACCCAGTACTTTTTGATGTCTCACACATTGAATCACAAGTGTTGAAAACAAAATTGCAATCTTTATGAAAATATAATAAAAAATAACACTATCATTAATTTTGATCATACAGTTTTTCATTTTATCAATATTGTGTATCAGCGATTATATTGAGATAAATCATAGATTGAATTAATTGACAAAAACTTGTGTTTCTTTCAAGCAAATGGGGATATTCGTGAATACAGTTTACAGTTTTCGTTCGATAGATAGATAGATAGATAGATAGATAGATAGATAGATAGATAGATAGATAGATAGATAGATAGATAGATAGATAGATAGATAGATTGGTAGAAAGATAGATAGATAGATTGATTGATTGATTGATAGATTGATAGATTGGACAGATAGATAGATTGGTAGATTGGACAGATAGATAGATAGATAGATAGATAGATAGATAGATAGATAGATAGATAGATAGATAGATAGATAGATAGATAGATAGGAAGTAGGAACTTCACAAATAATATTGTAAAAAAATGGGCGAATTGGATCTGCCCCAGACTGTGATATTTTGAATGCTTGTCAAATTAAAGAACTAGTCAGAATAAGAGATTCAGATTTCAATTACTGATTTTTGTTAGACACCCAGGAAATTAATGAGGTTATTGGGTATCTTTGAACCAAATAGTTGTTTTTAAACATTGTTTTTTATTTACTTGTAACTATTGATTTATTTGACTGCAATTGTCTTGTCGAATAAAATATTTATTAATATTGATCCAATTAGTTCAGAAAAATTGATATTTAATTGACACTGATTATGTTTAAGCCAGCAATGGATGAAAAATTGACATTTTATTGTGAAAGTTCCCTCTCCAATTGTAAAGCTCTTAGGGTAATTCTCACACCTGTGTACACTGTACAAGGTCAGGTACATGCAGTGACCCAATTTCTTTGCTAAAGACAATAGGCCAATGCATTCACACCTACATGGCCCAATGAACAAGGAAAACCCCTCCAAAAGATGGCATTGAAATTGATTGAATAATTACTGAATTTATGCATCTATACAGCAAAATGATGCAGCATGAAAAAAAAAGTTATTTCTCAAATAATTATCATATCCATATTTATTCCTGAAAGGTTAACCAAACAAATTCAGTGGGGGAAACGGAATAAATACATTATGGATAGAGTATTTTTTTATATTCAAATTTAGATTACCTTCTATCAAAATGAAAATTATATAAATGTTGACCATATATTTACTGCAGAACTGAGATGCTAGTTTAGCAACATAGTTGGACTACTCAGATAGTGACTCTGTAATGTCTTGTCTAATTACAATCACATATATAATTTGCTTTGACAAGTTTCAGTGTGAGTTCTTCTGTAGCATAAATTGAAATTGACTAATTGCTATATTTCTGCACTATCCAATGAAACTGTATTCAATATATATATCTCTTCTAAGAGGCAAAATAAATTATTTATATATTTATTATATAAATTGCATTACTTAAAAGTGTTCTTTTTATAAAGTAACAGATATTACAGACTACATGAAATTTATGATGTTATGAAGTGTAATTTATTCACAAATATTGGCACTTCACTCAATGTGGTTTGTAAGCTGTCATGTTGGCTTTTTTTACTGAAAGTACTTAAATGTACTTAAAAAGTACTTAAAATTTCAAGTACTTTTTGCAAAGTACTGGGTACCAGTAGAGTACTTCTGGGTTCAGTACTTTCAATACCAAGTACATTCCAAGTACTCAAGAAAGTGTACTTAAGTACAGAAGTACTTAAGTACTCAAGTACTTGTTAACAGCCCTGGTAGTAACGGAAAACATTTTCAGGTTTTGGATGCATCAACTTTCGTAAACGTAAGTTTTAAATAACCTCAAATGTTATGAAAAAAATGTTGGTGACACCCAAATGTGTTTACTATCCTTGCTACATACAATATTTTTGATTAATTTGCACTATTTCGAAGAAATTATATTGCGGAAAGTTCACGAGTATCAAGCCAACTTAAAACATGTTGTTCAGAATTAACAAAAATACCTACTGACGCAAGTGCTACCCTCGGCCATAGATACTGTTGTTATGATGAGTTATTATGTAGAGCCTACATAAAGTTTTAATATGACTGCCAAGGTCAGACATAGGTCAAGGTCACTCATGTCAAATTAATTGATGGTATTACCTTGGAAGAATAAGCACCTTATTCATTCGAGGTATTACTATGATCTATAATCCTTAGTTTGGTGATCCTAGCGTGAATACAAGAGGAGTTATCATGCACACATTTTCTTCTTCCCTAAGTATATCCTATATTAAATTTGAAGGTTTTGCCCACACCTCATTTCTTTATACACATCACCAATTCTCAATGGATTTGGCCATACTATACATCAATCTTCATGTTTTCAAAAGCTCTACATATTTTTATCTTTACAGAACTGTCTGTTACCTCTAACAACCTATCCACACCCGTATGCTATCCACACATCTCTATTCACGTGGCTACAGACAGGCAGTGCATTGTTCTCCCTGGGCTCCAAAGAGGGACCCATCAATAAAATGCACCACACACTTTAACACTTTTGCAGACCTCTGTCAAGCATAACACCTTATTGTTGAAATGCACTTACACACGTAAGGGATCGCCATTTCGTCGGGCGTGAGTAAGAACTACATTGTATGTGCATAAAGCATATTTGTATATATATTATATATATAATTTAATTGAGATATTTAACCACATAGACTCTGAGGAAGAATGTGATGAAAAATTTCACTTGGGGCACATTGTATGGCACTTTGAGTAACCAAGATCCAAAATTGACTGAAATGTTACAATTCAAAGGTCTACAGTTTTTTCCCTATGTTCAGCAATTTCTGTCTTTTCGTGTTCAAAATCTAATGATATAACAGATATATGCATGAAAATTGTATGTTTCTTTCATGTTTATTCATTTTTGTTCATATTCAAGAGCATTGCATGACTTTATTAGAAACGAAAATTTAGGAAGTTGATATTTTCACATTTTGTGAATTTTACAGGTGACTTCATTAGTACACGATTCTTGGGTCCTTGGTCCACCAAATACATGACATATTTAGTTAATCTGATTGGATTAGAAACAACAGAACATCACACAATGCATTTATCAAACGTAGTAAATACTTGTTTAGCATTGACTCCACACAGCCAATTGTGAAAGACAACAATCGCATGGTAATGAAATCTCCTGTAAACTTCTTCTGTTGGCCTAAAAATTGCATAAACTACATGCACATAAAAAAAATTATACTTGGGGCTCTTTGTATGGCACTCTTAGTAACCAAGAACCAAAATTGACTGAAATGCGACAATTGAAAGGTCCGTAGTTTTTGCCAATTTTTAGCAATTTCTGTCTTTTTATGTTCAAATATATGATGTAACATATACATGCATGTATTTCATTCATGTTTATTCATTTTGTTCATATTCAAGAGCATGACATGACTTTATTAGAGATGAAATGGCCAGGAAGTTGATATTTTCACATTTTTGTGAATTTTAAACTTGTTTTGTCGGCCTAAAATATTGCATCAACTACTTAATGGCCATGACAGTTCCTTCTTGATAGGTTTAACTATAATACCTTATGGTTTTTACCAATATAGTTATTACTGTTTTAATGTGAGAGACCAAAATTCAAGAAAAATGTAAAAAATTACACAAATTTCCAGTATTTTGATTTTTGTGCAAAATTCGTTAGATGGACCCTCTAAACGATTCAAGCAGTTCAGAGGGCTATATTTTAGACAACTACATTCTAAATTTCAAATATCTAACTGCAAAATTGAGGGAACTGAAGAGGGTTGAAAAAAACCCATTTTTTTTACATTTTTGCTTCATTATTTGAAATCTATTTTAGTTACAGCATTCAGACCCCCTCATTACATAAATATGAACTCCAGAAGGCACATTAACACTATAAGACCCATTCATGTGTCAAATTTCATATATATAGGTGTAATAGTTTTGGCACAAAGGCCAATACACATTGTGTGACGCAGCCCGCCCGCCCGCCCGGCCGCCCGCCGGACGGACAAAAATTTGCCATACTAACTACAATACCCGACGGCAATATACATTGCCGAGGGTAAAAAATGCCTTGGGCATAAGCCCTTTTTCTAGAAAATTGACCTAACTAAGAAATGTATTGCCTGTATTTCGGACATACAGAACAAAATTCCTTATTATTTTAAAATATATTGGGAATGAAAGATTTTACTCACCAATACTTCATGTACATACATTTATATATAGGCCAACTTCTGGGCAATTCTGTCATCAACCAATTTGTCAAAATTTCATATATTGACGTAATGTGTTATGGGTGTCATAATATGTCAAAATAAGTCTATTTTCAGGTACAGAGACCATCAATTGTCTTCTTTGGTTGTTGAGAAATTTGCGTTCACATGTAAGCAGCAATGCTATGTTTGGTGACTACAATAATTACATTTTTTAAGGACTATAATATAAAATGAGAAATGGTTTAGTTAGTTTCAATTTGCCCTCAGTTGCTGCCTACAGAAGTATACTTTCATTTTACTTACACGTACTTACTTCAATCCTTGTGAATCCTCTTAGTCAGTGACATTTGATCTAATTGATCTAATAAGACTCCAAGCGTACATCCGACCAAAATAATTAATAAATCATTTTTCTGCTCACAGACTACTGGTTACAAGATGATAACTCCATGAATCTCAATACAAGCATGTTAATATCCATGAATAACATAGTGGCCACGGAAATCATTTAATCGTTTTACAATTGGCAACACTGCACTTGGAGTGTGTATGTCCGACATGAAAATGACAATGCATATCTGACACCATATTGTCATGGACCATCAGGAACAAAGGAAATGATACATGTATTATACACACTCCAGGCTAGGGTGCATCGTCTGCCCCCGAAAAATGAAAAAATTGAAATATTCATTTGCACTTTTGCCATACTGTACCTATGCCTGAAGAAAGACATTCTGCAAAATATCAATAAGATCCGATGTGGCTTTAGGGTGGCACTTTTGTGTCAAAGTTGAGTCCAAAATTGTCAAAAAATGATGCTTTAAAAAGTCGCGGTTAGAAATATCTAGCTTATGGTTGGCTGTATGATTTAAATTTATATACCATTATTCTTAGAAGAAAATTGTCTTTAATTTGAATGGTAGAAAGCTATTTTTCTGAAAATTTCTCATGCATAAGTTTTTGAGAAAGCCGAACGTTTCTGACTATTATGACAAAATGTTTGGAAAAATCAACTTAAAAGCTCAACTTCTGCCTAACTTTGACATAATCATTAGAATAAAACATAAGGAACACTTTGCTGAAGAAAGTAGGAAATAGACAATTTTTTCTAGATAGTTATTCATCAAATCCAAATATGTACATTTTCATAAATTACATGTAAATATGAGAAATAAAACAGATTGTTGAGACACCATTCTGCATCTCTTTTTCTTCTGACTACAATATAATGCAATCAAGGTTTTATCAAATGATGTAGTAGACCATATTTCCACTTTGTAGACTTCTTTGACTTCCCAAAGTCATATCAACATCCTTTTTTTCATTTATCACATTTTACCCGAAAAAAAAAGAAAATATCTCCACTCAATTTTGACTTCTACTGAATGGAAACCATTGATGTTAGTATTCAAATTAAAGCTCTCTTTCTAAGGAATCTAACTGTGCCATTGAAAAATAATTTCATTTAAAATTGACAATATTATTTATAACCGCGAATCGCTAAAATATGACCTAATACTGAAATTTCAAGGCTGTTGTGCCACCCTTTGGCATTAGAATTTTTTCCTAAAAATTTGCAGAGCTTCTTTTATGATACAAGGGAACAATCATGCAAAAGTGCATGAAGTTTTGAAGAAATAGGGGCAGACGATGCACCCTACTCCAGGCATAAAGTTGGGTAACAGTATTCATTAGTGTTACACAAAATGGCTTCTGTGTGCTCAGATTTTGTTTGACCATTTTAGAAGAGTGTGAAGAGGAATAGTAGGCCTAGAGGTAAATTTGTGAAAATTGTGATAAATTTCCATGGTTGCCCTCAAAAATAGGGATGTGTCAAAGTGAGTAAGTCTTGGCCAATGCTATTTGATTGAGATAGGATCCTTTGTTTGCACCCATCTGTGTTTTTCAAGTAACCAATGAAATCAGTGGCGTCCCTATGGGGGGCACGGGGGCGCACATGCCCCCCATATTGGACCTGTGCCCCCTGGGTGCCCTCCCCATATGAACTTTCCAACTCCGGCTAAAATATACAAATACTATAGTGGGTGCCCCCCCAGAGAATCATGTGCCCCCCCAGGTGCCCCCCAAGGGCCCCCACTCGAGACCCCCCAGTTACGCCACTGAATGAAAATGAATACCATATGTACAGAAACTACCTACAAGATCCTTCTTATAATATTGCATAGATGATAATATATCTACGTTTTTCTGATAAGATAAGAATCCGTGCAACTAAAAGCTCATATGAGTAAGAGGGCGACCATTTAATAATCACGGGGGCTTGGAGTTTTCCTTGGCGGGAAATTATTTATTTCACGGTAACGGTGGCCATAATTACTTATTTCATGCGTGTGAAGCCCCCAAATATTCATTCCTAAATCAAGCATCACCTGCTTAAGAAAAACCCCCACCATGAATTATTTATTTCAAGACTGTCAAGAAAGAATTTATCTACATCTATTTCACCAAAACTGAGCAAGAAATTATTTATTTTAAAAAAAAACTCCAAGCCCCCCCCCCCTTGAGAAGAAATGGTGGCCCCCTAACAATGATCGACTCCGTTTCAAAACTTTTGGCCTTCAGTGTATATATATTCTTTTATTGACAGAAGCAAAGGTGACATTTGACCAAACAGTCAGTTACAAAAAATATGAGTGTACAGGTGAACCGCAATAGTTTCTAGATCTTGTAGGCCACTACAACTGTATCACAGTAAAAAAAAAAATGATAGCCTAAAGCTATGTCTACATTAATAAAACATCCATCACAGTGGCACAAAAGAATGCTTAGAAAACAAATGTAAATATGGAAGTATAATGTATATTTGTTACGGTACCAGAAGAAGTAATGTGCTTATATATATCAATCAAGCTGGCATCGGAGGCAAGAAATCATACAAATCCATTGAAAAAATATAGATGCAAGATGTATAAAAATCCGGTGACATTTACTAACAAAATGCATGGATCTATAACTTAACTCTATGCAAAATGGAACAAACATTAAAGGAAATTAAACATTGCAGCTAAAATATTAATTGAATTACACAAGTCAGATTTAAAATGTCCAATTATAAATGATAAGTGTACAAAAAAATTAGGGGGCCACCATTTCATCTAAGGGGGGGGGGGGCTCAGAGTCTTTTTAAAATAAATAATTTCTATAGATCGACCTCTACATGGCCAATTTTCACCAGTTTCCAGGTGGGAATCACCTGGCTCAAAACAAGGTGGATTTCATGCGTTTTCCATTTCACCCTGCAGCTTCCAGGTGGAAACCACATGGTAATGAGGAACATGGAATTTGTGTGATTTATAGGTGAAAACCACAAGGTAAAGAAAAATATGGAATTCAGGTGATTTAAAGGTGAAAACCACATGTATGGTCACGATTCACGAAGAGCAGCCCATGGAATTGATATTGATGATTAAAAGACCCATGGAATTCAGAGTGTGTGACCAACATAGCAGCCACTCAGCGAATAAGATGTATTCTCATCACCCTGCAGATGATTATTTCAAAATATTTACAACTGGCATAGGGCCTGAGTATCTCTATTTTTCAAACAAGATCGACTAATCTAGGTAAACCCTAAGTTTGTGGTAGCCACTCCTCCTCAAGGGATTTGTCTGGTATAATTTTGGCCATATGAAAAAGTTCCAAATACGGTTATAAATAGCTCCAAATGCGCAAAAGAAAAACACTCAAAGACATTTTTCAATTCATTCATTTTTAATTTATTTTTAATGGGTTAATTAAGAACAAGCAGCATTACATGCAGTGTAAATATCTAGACAAACATTGCAAAACATGTTAACATCATTTAGATACACAAATTAGCTATGGAACAGTGATACAGGTTATAGAGCTATACTGGTAAAAAAACATTATAGGCTAAGACCTTTTTATAGTGACCAGCAGAACTGCGGTCAAATGCCGATTGTGGCAAACTAGGGTATAAACTGTGTGCAGTGCTGTCACTGCAGTGCCAAGGGGGGGGGGCGGTGCCCCACTGAAATTCAGTTTGGCCCCTGCCCCCCTGTGAATCTTGGATTTTTTTTTTCCTGGAATTAGTTTTTTTTTACTTGGAGAAAAAAAAACCCATTTCGTACTATGAAAAAAAAAAATTAGCGAAATGGAAAACATTTTGGGAAAAAAACTTATTTTTTGATATCTTGGAAAAGAAAAATTTTGAAATTTGAAAAAAAAAGTTGGCCATGTTTTTCAGGACATAAAAAATTATATTATAAGTACTCTGTGCAAATTCGGCGGTCATGGGTCACCCACATGCCTCGTAAGAGGGACTGAATCATCCAGAATATCGCCTTTATGTAGTAAGATATAGCCATAAACGGGCCTAAAAAACAAAAACAGGCCTGGGCCAAAAAAAAACAAAAATAGACCTTGGTCTAAAAAACAAAAATAGGCCTGGATCTACAAAAGCATAGTTTTTTCTAGAAAAGTAATGTTTTTACATAGGGATGCATAAATGCTATATAGAATCCATCCAATAATTATATTGCTTCGGTTAGTGCTCTATGCTGTTTCAGTTGGCCATGCAGGTACAGTCTGGTTGGTTATTGAACCGGTTTTGAAGACACGAAGTTTCGGTTTGATCCGATAAAGCATGAGCTGTGTTATTTTCATTAAAAACCCCCATTTTATTGCTGAAAACATCCATCAAAATTAATGTTGACTTTCAGTCATCTGCGAGAAATAATTGGCAAGCAAAAATATGGGTTTTTCGGAGTCAGATTTTTTGTGAAATTCATATATCGTCCCAAATTTGCGGACTGACAGTACAATGTGTACATGTATATTGTCTAACCTTAGGGAATAAGAAATAGATCGGAAACTCACTTAAGTCATAAAACAGTTATCATTACATGGTCATTACCCCAGAGCTGGCCCAAAATCTGTAATGAGTTGTTAATCACATATTTTGTTTGATGTACACACTGCGCTTCAGTGAGCACAGAGCATCTTCATCTTCACCCCTTTTAAAGATAGAGGCTGCAAATTACTAATTTTAATTTTTTGTCCTATGTACATAAAACTAACTCATATGCATCAAGCTGACTCAGACAATTCTGTACATGTTTTTATTTTAATCATAGGCCTGTAATAACTTGAGTTATGGACCAAAATGTTGATAAATTAGGAAAAACATGAATTTTTAAAACTCAAATAAACCCCCCAATCCATGCAAAGCCGTAGATGAGACTACATTCATTAGAAAGCCAAGAATCATCTCTTAATAATGGTTATAATGGTTTAATCTTCGAATTTCCTCGAATTGAGTTACATGCAGTTAAAAGTACCCATTTTTAGAAGACAAGTAGAACTAGTTGGAGATCGAAAGAACTTTGATGGATCACAATTTCACTATCATTGGGCCTATAGAAGAGGCAGATCCCATTTTGGAAAGTTCTAACAATTCTCTGTCGATCCCTGGAAGATACATGGATGTATGATGATTTTTAAGAACAAAAAATGACATTTTAAAAAACACATCATATAATTATTTTAAAAAATATATATCCCTAGTGTTTCACCAGATTATAAGTACATAACTTAATGAGTCAGTCAATGAAACACATTTCCTTTTTATATAAATTTATCTAAAATCATTCCAATATATCTTATTTCAAAGCAATTAAATGGTCATTAGGCCCCTACCGAAACGCAGTGTGTACCTTTGAAGTACAGGAGTGTCCAATCTATTTCTTATTACCTAAGGTATAACGATAAGCGTACCGATGATGTGTATCCTATCGAATCTTACCACCGCATTTTGTCGATTTTGAATTAATTTAAAATTATTTATTATATTTTTTGTTAGCTCCACTGTTGGCAGTGTTGCTGTTTAATAGTTCATTAAAAAAGTTTTCTTAAGTTCAATGTTTATTTTTAATCTATTTTCGGTTACATTTATTTAAAAGCTCAAGCCAAACAGATAAACTAAATACTTATAAATCACTGAAAGTCAAGACATTTTATTTTGGCAGTAAGTTTTTAGCCAATAAAACAATCCATGATTAAGTCTGAGGTTTAATTTTTTAATTATTAGGGTGAGTACACCGTGACCAAGCATGACTTGGACTAAAGTTATGTCCTCTGATCCCCCAGCTTTATCATGCAGGTACTTACAATACTAATGCCCCATTCTCACGGCACTTCAGAGCACTTTAGGCATCGTCGGGATGGTATTTCCTGGTAATTTGGATGAATTTGGGTGATCCGCCGTCGACTTTTCACATCCCCCAGGGGTAGTTTTTGTTCCCCTCAGGGGTTCCTAGAAATGGAAAAACTGCGCCGTGGATGTCAAAAAAGATTCAACACTTTCAAACTTTTTTTTCATGACGGCGGAACAGAGCCCAAAATTTTCTTGATTTTTGGATGTCCGGCGGGGATTTTTTTAGTGAGAACGTCTCAAAAACATCTCCGGCGGGATATTAGGACATCCCCTGCCCCTGAGGGGACCTCTCCTGCCCCTGAGGGGACCTCTCCTGCCCCTGGGGGGACATTTGCAGCCTCGCCGGCAGTTTTTGACATCCCGCCGACGATTTTTGACATCCCACAGGCATTTAGATCTTGCCCCCCAGGCATTTAGATCTTTCCCTCAGGCATATTACTAGAGTAGCTCATGGTAGTGGTGTATGCAATCATATGTCCAGAGCTAAACTCTTCAGAATTCCATTATTTATAGGTCTAGGTACGAAATTAGGTTGGTGTCACATTTCTCATAGGGGCCGAACTTTCCAAAATGGCCGCCACCATTTTTACGTTGTTTTAACATTTTTTCTCTAGATAAATGGGCCGTATCTTGAGAACCATTGGAGATAGGAGGTTGTGTGACCACTCAAAATTTGCAGCATGGCAATGTTATAGGGAGTAGTTAATACATCTTTATATCAAAATATCAATAGTTTTTAAGAAAATTGCAAAAAACTGATTTTATAAATTTTTCGTAATCAAAAATGTCAGTAAAATCTGAAAAATTAATTGTTTTCATAACAAACACTGCTACACCACCAGTACAATACAAAGATAAGTCATTATTAATTCTATATACATACATTGGCCACCTATGATTTATTGTTAGGCCTAAACATAACTTTAAAGGTCAGGTAAAATTAGAATAAGACATCTTTTCCGCGAATATATCTAATATTTGAACCTCACAGACCATTTTGGTTATCTATTTGGATGTTTACACTTATCCTTGTTACAGAATGCTACAAATTTGATTTTTTTTTTATCTGCTTGTTGGGGGCAGGTCATCGGGCCAGCATGACACCGGCAGTATCACTGGTCTTTGACCAAACAGTGTTTCCTGATTAACCATTTTGCAGTGGATATGTGTTAGTGCCTAGAGAACTGGCAGGTTGGTGCCATATCTTGCACTGTGGATGTGCCCTATTTATGTATGCTCTTCCATTGATGTTGAACAGCAAACACACAGTTTAAAATCAAGCTCAACCTTTGATTTTTGATACTGCCCTCATTGGTACTAATCCAGTGCAATGCTGATAGACAATCATGTTGTGAAACGGGCTTCAATCAGTTTTAGTGGTTTCACTACTGATGTCTTGATCAAACTCATTGACCACTCAAGCAAATCCTGTAAACTACAGAAGTTTTATGTGAAGCTGGAGGTTACCCAAAAAAAAGAAAACTCTTCACTTTACATTCTGGTTGATCAACTGGACAGCGACTTGGTGTCTTACATGCACCTCCCTGCAATTTATGCACTAAGCAGTTGTGACATGACCAGCAAAGTGGGGCCAAAGCTATCAGGCTTGAATGCAATCTTTCCTTACCCCAGGGCTTTGCGGATGGTGAGCTACTTCCTGCACTGGTCACCAAAGAAGAAATGTTTCTTTTGTAGGCCATAAAGTCTGCATCACACTTGATGAGTACAGGTGAGAGCAGTACCACTACTTGAAGGTAGAGCTCCATTTCAACCATTTGGTATGCTGCTCAACTTCAAGAAGAGCATAACAGTACATGCCCAAGGCACTTTCAAGCAGGACTCCCCTAGTTTGTTTTTCCGTGTATCTGTTTATAAACATCACTATCTATCTAAATATCTATCTATCTAGGGGAAGGATTTGTCTAGTGGTAGCGCGCTAGACTGCCAATCGCGGGGTCTAATCAAGCAACTCTTGCTGAATCCAATCTAACCTAGCCCAACCTAACATAGTCCAACCTAGCAAAATCCAATCCCATCCAAGCCAATTCCTGTCAGTCCAATCCAATCCCATTGAATCAAATCCCACCCAATCTAATTCCATCCAATTAAATTTAATTCAATCACAATCAGTCTCATCCATTCCATTGGCATTCCAATCTAGTCCAATCCAATCCAAGTGAATCCAATCTGATCAAGTCCAATTGAATCCACTCGGGGAAATAGACTCAGGCCAGACTGTGAAGAATAACATATTTTCATAATCCATTGGAAAATTAGAAATCAAAGCATTTTGATTGGATGGCCAGTCATCAGTCACTTTTGAGACATTCCCACGGGAGGAGTTATCTCTGAACAAATTGGGCAGTCACAGACTCTAGGGCAGGGCCATTCTCTACAAATGTGATAAGGTCTTTTTTTATAAGGTGATCGAATCCAAAGTAATCCAATCAATCCAATTTTATTTTATCCAATCTAAGCCAATCTTATCTAACTCAATATAACTCAATCTAAGCTACATGTAATCCACTTCAATCGAATCTAATTCAGTTTAGTCCAATCTAAGCTAATCTAAGCCAATCTAATCTAAGCAAGTTCAATCTAATCCAATCCTATCCAATCCAGTCAAAAGTAGTAATATTCAATCTGCACAATCCAATCTGATTCAATCCCTTCCAACCCATTGAATCCAATCCAAGCTAGTCTCATGCAACCCAAACTAATCCAATTTATTCTATGCAATCCAGTCCAGGTTTATCTAAGCGATGCGATCAAATCTAATCGAAGTCAATGTATCCACTTGTGTGTCTATATTTAGTAATTTACATTGGGGGTTCCCTGGTTGAGGAATCCCATGGTTGAGGGATCTTTGTGGCATCATTTAATGGTAAGCCTTTCAGGCAGAAACAATTTCTCAAATTAGAAGCATAATTCCTGGATGGAAATGTACCAAAATGTGATAGAATAATATGTCTGTAGATTTAATTACTCTTTTTGCATCCCACCAATAAAGAGGTAATATCTGCAGTGCAAGATATGGCAGGTCAATTCCACCGTGACTTTGGGACAATTAATGTATTTTCCATCTTAATAGTAGTCAAAATTTACTAGAAGGAATCAGAGGAAGGTATTGCTGTTGTGCCATTTTGTTGCTGTGTCCATAAAGTTGCAAAAAATTATAAAAACTTCCCTTGAATTTGATTCTTAGTTTTGATATGAGGTCAAATATGCTCTTGTGACTGATGGGACTTTTTTGACCACCGCTTTTTTTTTAGTTTACTGAACTTGTAATTACTATCTCAGTTCACATGCCACACCTTATTGTCATAGTGAATTGTAATTGTATTGAGATAAGCTTTCAAATCAGGCCCACATTTAGACTGGTGGATCAATTGTTCTCCAGCAGCACCTCATTCATTTTGTGACTGATGGGACACCTCTTTGTGACTGATGGGACAGTATCTCAGAAGTATTTAATAAAAGACTTTTGATTCATATTATTGATAAAATATGCTGTTATGGTAACACAATGATTCATCAGAAAAGCATGCATTATCAATGTAATACATTTTATAGGTTCAAGATAGCAAATTTTGAGATACACAGACATGAGGTATTGTATATATTTGCAGTAATATATTAAAACAAGTTTGACCTAAACTTCATAAACCTGATGATAGTTTACATCTAAAATAATAGTGATAGCCATTAACAGCAATATAAGATTGTTTTATTGGCCTTTCCGTATCCTTCACTCAGTTGCATTTGTCAAATGAGCATCTCTGATGACACACTTTAACATCGTACATGGTACAGGTTAATGACCGAATCTCATCTTTTAATTTTGTGCTTGGTAGACAAATTAGGATAGGAGACATCCATGGACAAAATTGAATGGGAGAGAAATGAGCGTGACTCTGCAACCATACAGTGATCGGCAGGTCAGGGTGCTACCAACTGAGCTGACTAACCAACTTACAATATGAAAATCTGCACTGAAATAATTATTACTCTGGCATGAAAACATGAGTTTATCTAAGCTGTACCAACTGATATGAGTCTGTACAATTAGTTCAGGCGTTGTGAAACATTTGGTTGTTTTTATTATTGATGACATGAAATCTACTCTCAAAAATTTATATTTATGAGTTGCTCAATCTGTATTCCATATAAACTTACCTGACCGTTATGTTCTTATATTCCTTTCAACATTAATAGACCCTGGCATACAGCTCAGTAACAAGTCTTCCATCATCAAACAATTTACGATGGTCCAAGTGGGATTTTTGTGACTTTAGGCACAGGATTTCAGTACTTTTTTTTTGTCCTAAGAATTATTGGAAATTAATAAGGACAATCCACATTCATTTATGTGCATTTTTACACAAAACAATAAAGATTAAATCAACAAGAATAAGTAATTAGCTGCTTGTGGTCAATTTATCACGTTTCAGCGTGACTGACGGGACAAAGTTTACACACCATTTGTCATACAAACGAGTGTGAATAACCTTCAAGGCAATTCATGTCCTGTTATCTGTCACTTCGTACTAGATAGCAATGACAAAATGTCTGCTGAAAACAGATAATTCACTGAGTGAGATAAATTTATCATGTTTGAGCGTGACTTCGGGACAATGTACAGGCAATGTCTTACATAAATGAAGTGTGAATCGTCTTCAACATAAGTGTCAGTAAATATGTTTTCAAAACAACTGCCCAGTACCTTTGCAAACCAGAAAAACATTACTTTGCTTTTCTGTGATGTATGTGTGATCAGTAAGAAGATAATAAGCAGCTGCTTCTTTCCATTTTCTTTTTGCCTAAAAATCTGAACAGATTTTACAAAAATGTTGATTATTTCCAAACGGAACATGATATCTGCAAAATTTAACTTGATTTGCGCAGTAGAGACCATAATGGTTTGTTACTCTGAATCATTTGATGATCATTAAGATTTTAAAAAATGCTATAAGTGGTACACTTCTGTGGAATTGACCGGCAGTAAGCTACCAGTCCTCCCACCACTAACCCAGATCCACTGCAATAGGCCCATGGTTCATGAAGAAAAATAACGTGCAAGCACTTTAAGAGATGCTTGTAGATAGACTGGCATCTACCCTTTGCCTGTCACCTGCAAAAGGGTATCTGGCATGTGAGACATGCAGAGGGTATTTGTCACTGAGACCTGCTGGAGGGTATCTGGCCTGTGACCTACTTTTGGTGATTGACCTTTGACCTGCAGAAACTCAGCCTGTTTGTTTTCTTTATTAATTTCTTCATCTCAGAAAGACACCAAAAGTGTTTCAACGCAAGATAAAATTCTATGGAGACTGTATGCAAAGTTTTAATGACAGAGATGAAACAGCATGACCAAGGCAGTTGTCATAAGTTTCAGAGCCTTCCTCCCACAATAGAGATGCCGCTTGCAAGCAAGCAAGCATCTCTAAAAACTGTTTGGTCTAAGACCAGTGATACAGCCAGTATCATGCAGACCCGATGACCTGCCCCCACCGTGCAAATGCCCCACACTGTGGTGCAGAGCCAAATCCTTCACATGCAAACAAAAGAAACATTAAATTTGTCGAATTTTATACTGCAAAAAAGATAAATTAAAACACCGTACAACTAGATTTGTCTGCTAGCTTTGAATGTTAGATATATTCATAGAAAACATGTGTTATTCCATTTTACTGTAATTTTAAGGTTATTTTGATGCCTAATAATAAATTAGAGATGTCCAATGTATGTTTATAGAATTCACAATGACTTATCTTTGCATTGTACAGGTTCTGAATAAGTGTTAGCGATGAAAACAGTTAATTTATCAGCTTTTACGAACATTATTAATTATGAAAAATTAATAAAATCAGTATTTTGCAATTTTCTTAAAAACTATTGATATTTTGATATAAAGATGTATTAACTACTCCCTATAACATTGCCATGCTGCAAATTTTGAGTGGTCACACAACCTCCTATCTCCAACGGTTCTCGAGATACGGCCCATTTATCTAGAGAAAAAATGTTAAAACAACGTAAAAATGGTGGCGGCCATTTTGGAAAGTTCGGCCCCTATGAGAAATGTGACACCAACCTAATTTCATACCTAGACCTATAAATAATGGAATTCTGAAGAGTTTAGCTCTGGACATATGATTGCGTACACCACTACCATGAGCTACTAGAGTATATGATCTTATCCCGCCGATTTACGATCTTATCCCGCCGTGATATGCTTTTAATTAATTATATAATCGTTTTATAAACATTGTATGTCGCCGGGATGGTCATTTTTTTCCTAGAATTCATGTCAAGCTACCCCTCAGCGGTAAAAAAGTTCTCCGTAACGTGCCGTGAGACTGGGGCATAACTGCTGCTCTTCCGCACATTTAGAGCTATTTTTAGCCTTCTGTTGTGACGTCATCAGCATTGTTGGCTCTATGACATCACTGAAACAATGGTGACGTCACAATAGCAGCAATAGAAGCAGTAGAAGAAAATGGCTTCTTGTGCTGTGTTGACAGCAATGTTATTCTTGTGGGACTACCTCAAAACCAGGGCTACAACATGCCAATACTTCCAAATGTTTATGAAACTGTTTGGTCACGGTGTCAGGAACAGGAGGAGGCAAGTATTTTTGTCAAGAGTAAGGTATGTTTTTAATTATCAGCCAAAAACTTACCGCCACAAAAAAATGACTATAGTATAACTATGATTTCACTGTTTGATATTTTGCATTTCAGGGCAATCATATGACATTGGGTGGGACTTCTCATTGGGAATTGCCATATACATCAAAGGTACCTGTTAAATCAATATCTGAAATGTCTCCAGGAGACTCAGTTTCTCACCAGAATTAATTTCTTGTTTTGTTAAAGTTCTCTTAAGAGTTAAAACATTTCTTTAGATTTTAAAAAGATGGCAAATTTTCATTTAGAAGAAATGTTTTCGGTTTATTTGTGTTTCTATTTTTGCTAGTTTCTCACATTTGAGTTTCAATATGTTATTGGTTTGCCCAAAATATTAAATAAATCAAGATGATTTCTTATGCACCGGGAAGTCACATGGGTAAGCATTACATATGTTGGGAAATTTTGGTTGCTATGGATACGTGTTACCTACAGGGTGGGGCAAAGCTCGAAACTGCGCCCTCAGTTTTTGGGCAAAATTTATATTCATTTATGGGACAATTTCCTTGTCATTTGTTTCTTATATATGCATAGATATGACTCATTATGAATAAATTCCATTTCAAACTACCGGTAAAACAAATATTCTATGAATATATATCAAAATAATGGTTGCTGTAGATTCTTCAGCCTCAACTCTAACTAATTATTCTAATATTTTTATATTTTATCTACTACTGTTATCATTTGTTGTAAACTTTTTGGTGACACCAGCCAATTTCATGGCTGATTTTCTATGTTTTTGAAACCGAAGTAAAATAAAGATTGTCTATTGTCTATATATGGTCTATTGTCTATATAACTCTGGACATGAATTCAGGGGTGCCGGAATAGGGGGACATGGGGGACAATTGCCCCTCCTGCTCTAGTCCAAGGGGGGGTGGAGGGCATAGTTAGTGTGCCCTTTTGATCTTAGTAAAAAAAGGTAATTCCGCCTTATTTTAATAATTTTAGGCACATTATTCAACCTTATTTAGTAATTATATAATATATATATATACATTCAAAAATATTATTGACTCTCTACTTGAATTTTGTCACACGAAACTGGTGCGAATATGATATGCTCTTTTTAGTCCGACCGCCCCTGCTGTAGACCTGCATTTCCTTCCGGCACCCATGCATGAATTGTTTATTCATTGATAATTTTTCATAGTTAGTGTGCCCTTTTGATCTTAGTAAAAAAACGTAATTGTGCCTTATTTTAGTAATTTTAGGCACATTATTCAACCTTATTTTAGTAATTTTATAATATATATATATATATATTCAAAAATATTATTGACTCTCTATTTGAATTTTGTCACACGAAACTGGTGCGAATATGATATGCCCTTTTTAGTCCGACCGCCCCTGCTGTAGACCTTCATTTCCTTCCGGCACCCATGCATGAATTGTTCATTCATTGATAATTTTTTATGAACAAGGTGTTGCTTGACTTAGTAATCTATATTTAGGGTCTCCGTGTGCTTGAAATAAATAATTACTGCCAACGTTACTGTGCAATTAATAATTTCATGCAGAGGAAAACTCCAAGCCTCCCTGGAAATTAAAATTAATGGTTGCCCTAAAACCACCAAATGCCATGACTAGAATAGCACAAAATCAATCAAATCAACGCCAAATCGATTTCCATAATGGCACTTGTAAAATAAACAGTTCAACAAAAATAAGTCCCCCTTTGGATAAACTGGAACATCTCAAGGATTTCATCGCTGAATTTTATGACAGTTGGCAGAATTATAGCCTTGCATATCAACCTTTATTCCTGGCTGATCCAGCAGCCTTCGAGTCAGCCTACCGCTGTTTTCAAAAATCCCAGGCTTTTCCGGTGGATATGAACCCCTGACTGACAACAGTCTGCTGTTCAAGCAGACGAGCGAAAGAGGCTGCAGACTGACAAAATTCTAGTCGAATTGAGTATGGAATTGGAATCTAGGGCAGTAGAACTGTTGCCCCTAAGGTCCATGCTGCTGTATCTGAGGTCCGCAGTCTCCGCACTCAGCAGAACTCAGCAGGACTGTGCTTGGTTGCTTCAAAAATGCATGTGTGCGAGGACATGAAATAGAGCACTGGTGGTCACTAGTGAAAAGTTGTAGCCTACTCGCTCACGCTCGCAACTAAAGCAGACTGCTGTAGTCTGTATTATAGGGTGGTCCACATTTCAATGGGAAGAACCAAATCTCATAAAATTCCCAGTTTTAAAGTGGCAATGGATGACCATATAGGTAAAACAAACACATGCAAAATTTCAGCCAAATCGTTTAATATTTAGAGGTGGCACAAAGCCCTGGAAGTTTATAATGTAATTTCCCATTCGCGCAACTGAAAAATTAGTCAATTTCCCAGATCTTTCTCAGAAGTGAATATTTTTTCCTAATTTTTTAGTATATGATGAAATTGGCATGGCAAAGTAATATCTGGGGGTTATCTTTTATTTATTATACATAGAAAGTGAAATATCTGCTTGTTTTTATGAAAAAATGCTTCATAATTAACCTATATAATATCTATGCTGACCTGGTACGAAACATTATAACTCAGAAAGAATATCACGACTGGATTGAGCATCCTTAACATACTAAAAAAAAGTTACTTGATCAAAATAATACACTATTGCAGCAAGACTTGCAAATAAGGATGATTTTGAGGTCTGCTGATGGGCAATCCCAAATCGCATGTTTTAAACTTCAACAGCTTTGTGCCACCTCTAAATATAATTATTAATTGATTTTGTTGAATTTTTTACACAACTCCTTCTATCAATATAAGATCAGAATACACGATTCAAATCAAATAAATTCTGAAGAATGTGTTTTAGACCACCCTACACTCTAAGAAATTTCAGACAAAATTTTTTTTTTTAGATTCAAAATTGTTTTAGGAAAAACCAAATTTCAATGCATTGAAATTTGGTTTTTCAAAAAACCATTTTGAATCTAAAAAACCAATTTTGTCGCGACATTTTTTAGAGTGCAGTCTGTATTCTCCCTGGAGAGAAAGGGGTTCCATTGTGGGAGTTCAGTGCAGCTGGATTACCTAAATGGTGTTTTTGTTCTTTATCTGTACCAGCTTTTAGAACCCTTAAAGGTTCCTTATAAAACCTTTTTTTAAGAGTGAAATTACACTTAGTGAATATAAAGCATGATAAATACCAGAGTCCTTTGTTCCTTGCTTAAGCGGTAAATATTGAATCCAATAATGGACAGGGCGGTAACAATGCAGGCACATACAGTCACTTTTGTCATTTTGGATTCCCTGAAAATAAGAATCACACCAATTTTGTAGATAGATATGGCAAGTTAAGCACTCTTAAGCCCAGTTCTCGGCACTCACGACGGTTGATTGATGAGATCAAAGAGAAAGCAGTCCTGAGTCTTCAGCCGGTTATGCATTTACTGCATGTTTTGTACCATGAAACCCCTATTATCACAAGAAAGTTACGATATTACCGCAAGAAAAAATTGAATTGAATTGAATTTGATTACCACAAAATAAGCAACTGATTATGTGAAAGGAATAAACCCCAGGGATAAACCAGAAAAATTCTTTTTGCCAAATATGCTACTAAATATTTCAGTAGCTTTCACAAAGTGTCAGTCAGCAGAGCTGAAACTTCATCCATTAAAAAAATTTCATGTTTCACATGAAAAATCCACTGTAAAAACGTTACTACAGGGAAACAAAAAGTGCAACGAAAGGATCATCTGATTTGCGGCCAAAGTGGTCTTGTGACGAGTGATTTTTCTATGCACCATTGTGCACTGAGTGTAAATATTTGCCATGGTGAAGGTAACAATCAATTAGTAATGAATAACGCCCTCATCTGTGATGATATGCAATTTATCGAGGCTTGCCAGCGCAAGTGCCACCCTCGGCCAAAGATACTATTGTGTGGGGTAGTTGACCCACCTGACAACTTTTTGTGGAAAAAATGGGGAAATGGGTATAAAAATAGGGAAATGTCGGTAGCAAAAGAGAAAAATAGGAAGGAAAAAGAGGAAAGTAGGAGGAAAGTAGGAGAAAAGGCATACTTTTACTTTACATGGAAAAAATGTTGGAGACGCTATATGAGTACATGTTTTTATACGACGTTTTCTTTACTTTGCAACAACCTTGGGAGGTGACGTTACTATGTGACTGTGCAGTTACCAACGACCAATGTTTCACCAAGACATTGTCACAACGTTGCCACACTGTTGCCAATCGAATGTTGTAATCCTGACAAAAAGACCTTGCTATAATGTGAATGCAAACTTTGAAAATTACGCCGCAATAAGACAGTGACCATAAGTTATATGACAATGTTGTAAAAACATTGCAAGTTGGTTCCAAATTGGACATGTTTTATACGATGTTGTCTTTACATTTTGACAACATTGGGAGGTGACGTCATTGTTTAACTTCACAGTTACCATTAGCCAATGTTTCACCTTGACATTGTCACAATTTTGCTTATCAAATGTTGTAATCCTGACAACAGGATGACATAGGTAAAACACGAATGCAATATCTGGAAATTACGTTGTAATACGACAGTCACCACACATGTGATAATGTTGTATAAACATTGCAAGTTGATTCT
The DNA here is from genome assembly GCA_026936325.1 of Platynereis dumerilii. Classification (NCBI taxonomy): domain Eukaryota; kingdom Metazoa; phylum Annelida; class Polychaeta; order Phyllodocida; family Nereididae; genus Platynereis; species Platynereis dumerilii. Next base: position 3,516,619 of record JAPTHN010000040.1, read on the forward strand.
GCATTGGACATGTTTTATGCGACGCGTTCTTTAAATTTTGACAACATTGGGAGGCAACGTCATTGTTTAACTTCACAGATGGGCCATTCTCAAGTATGCAGTCCCGTTAAGTTGAAAGATTCAGATCAACATTGCGTAAATTGTTAAAAGTGCGAGATTTTTCCATCATTCACAAAAAAATCTTCGAAACTCTTCAATTCTTGCTTCTCAAATGACACCATAAGATACCCAATATTGCATATGACTGTCAATTGATCCACTTAAACACAATTCATTATAAGGGGAAGTACTTGTTTTTAAATGAGAGATATTTTACAGTTTTTTCATTGCAAATCTTCGGCCTTATTTGACCTATCAGGCCAGTTTCAGGACCAAAAATTAGCTTTACCCCACCCTAGGTCATTACCTTGACCTTGAATCACTGATTTGAGTGCACCATTGGATTGCTCATGCCCAAAAACCTATGTTTCGGTGTATTATTTGTTGCTCTATCTTGGTTAGTTTTTGAGATATTGATGATTTTCCTTCTGAGATGGCGGCCATTTTGAATATGCAAATTAGGGGCACTTGTACCCATGAACTTTTCCGGAACTTTTTTTTGGGTAACTCCCTAGACCCATAGGAACCCAAAAAAATGGAATCGCTTTACCTTAAATTTTGTCCCGGTATGGCCATGAGCATGTTTACAGTGTGCTTTGCCAACGTGCTCCATTGGCTCCCACGGAAGACAGCCTAATTGTTATTTTCTTTGCATTTTTGTTTTAAATCTGTATGCATGTGTAGATTTGACCTTGCAAGGGAGAGACTTTTTGTGACGATTTTTAATTCACAATAGACAGAAATCAGTCAACCAACGCGACAATTCAACAGGCAGGTTCATGACCTAACACTGCAGTGCAACAAAATTTGTCGGTTTATTGCGTGCTTTTCCAAAATAAGATGAATACAACAAAATGTAACTTTAAAAATGTAGCAAAATCATTTCCAGACACCAGCAATGTGTCTGCATTTCTTCCACTCAACCCACGACTCATGAGACGTTATATAATTTTTTTAATGAATTAATTTGAATTAAGTTTAACTGATCACTACAAAACGAAGGAATCCATCATCTCTACTTGTCTGTGTCATAGAAAAATGTGTTGTTTTTTTTTGCTGACTTGATCAAATTGGTGTCAGGGGAACAATCCCGGATCATAATTATTTAGTTAGGAGGATATATCTCCAAAAAGTCACGGTGGCTTATTTCTTGTACAGGTCTTACTCATGAGAGTACCACTTAACTTGAATTTTGGTACCTATTGAAAGAGGACACTTTGGAGTTTTCACATTCCAAAGGTGGTAGGTTTTCTTTCTGGGAGGGGTAAAAGGTCAACGACCTCTTGATTTTACAGTCTTTTATTGAAAAATGCATTTTCTTAATGTTTTCTGTAACCACTAGGTGTCTCTCTAGTCAATGTACAACTTTTATGCCTGTGAATATTCCTGACCCAGATGTTGTCTCAGCCATATTTGGAATAAATGCCAGTTGGCTCCAGATTATACAACAAGAAGCTTGTCTCTCTCTTCCTCATCCAGATAACACATTACATTATATGGTGTCAGTTCGGGACTGAATATGGAGATACTAAAACCCCCAGCCCATATGGATGTAACCTCAGGAAACGTGGCAGACAATTGGAGAAAGTTCAAGAATGAGTATGAAATCTTCTTTGAGGCTTGTGAATTGGCGGAAAAATCCAAGGGCACACAGAAAGCCATTTTGCTTCACACAGTCGGTCCCAAGGCACAAGAAGTTGCCAGAACATTTACCTGGAATGATGATGAGGATAAGACTGATTACAAAGTGTGGATGGCTAAATTTGATGCTTATTGTGAGCCAAGAAAAAACATTGTCTATGAACGTTATCAATTTTGGATGAGGAACCAGCAGGAAGGCGAATCTATTGATATGTGGATTACAGATTTTAGGTTGGCAGCACAAAAATGTGAGTTTGGAGATCATGAAGTTTATATGTTGAGAGACAAATTGGTGTTTGGCATTCGGGATGTGGCTATTAAGGAACGACTTCTGAGAGACCCAGAGTTAACTCTCAAGAAGGCATTGGACATTTGCAGAGCTGCTGAGTCAAGTAGACAGCAGGCTCGTGCCATGGCGGCCACAGATACGCAACCGGAAGTGAATGTCTTGAAAAAGGGGTGAACGTATGCTTCGCAACAGCAGCCCAAACAATTTGTCAAGAAATATCCTGCCAACAATACTGTTGTATCATGTCGCTATTGTGCAGATTCTCATCAACGTGGGAGATGCCCTGCATACGGAAAAAACTGTGCTGTTTGTGGAGGTCGCAATCACTTTGCTGCGGTTTGTCAAGGTGGTGGACAGAAACGCAACATGTCCAACTACAAGTCCGGCAGTAAAAGTAAGCCTAGATTGCAACGCAACGGCCACAGTAAGTCAGTGAATATGATTGATGAAGACAGTGACTTTGATGTTGATGTGAACTCTGTGTTTATTGGTTCTCTGAGTGCAAGTACCTCTGACAAATGGCAAGAGACTTTGACTGTCAGTGGTGTGGATTGCAGTTTCAAGTTGGACACTGGTGCAGATGCCAATATTCTGCCCAAGCATTTGGTAGCTCAGATGAATCAATTGCGCAATGTCAAGCCTACGAAGCAACCTTTAAGAGCCTTTGGCGGAGTTATGCCACTTGGAATTATTGACCTGAAAACCTACTGTGCAAGGACTGCTCTTTCTCTTATGATGTCTTTCTATGTGACTGACACTAGTGACATTTCCATTCTTGGAAAGCATGCTTGTGAGGAATTTAAGCTAATTCAGAGAATTTGTGTGGTTGACTCGGCTGGTAAAAATGTCTCTGAAAAAATTCCCTCAAAGCAAAGCTTAACGGACACCTATGCTGATGTCTTCAGTGGTCTGGGAAAATACGAAGAGCCCTACAAGATTACAGTAGATCCAACAGTTACTCCAGTGATTCAACGTTGTCGCAAGGTTCCATATGCGAAGCTCGCTCCTTTGAAGAAAGCCCTGGAGAAGTTGGAACGGCAAGGTGTTATTGCAAGCGTGGACAAGCCAACGGATTGGGTCCATAATTTGGTCATCGCAGAAAAGAAGAATGGCAACCTGCGAATTTGTCTCGATCCAAAGCCGCTGAATTATGCAATAAAGCGAGAGACTCACACAATTCCTACAGCTGAGGATGTGCAAGCTCAACTACATGGCAAGTCGTTGTTCACTGTGGTTGATATGAAGGACAGTTACTGGCAAGTTTGTCTTGATGAGGAGTCTTCTCATTTGTGTACCTTTCATACCCCATGCATGGGGACGGAAAAGATTTCTGCGTATGCCTTTTGGAATTAGCTCTGCTATGGAAGTGTTGCAGAAGCGTAATGAAGCTACATTTACAGGAATTGAAGGTGTTCTTGTTATTGCTGATGATATGATTATTGCGGCAAAAAATGATGCTGATCATGACATGATCCTTCACAAAGTTATGCAGAGAGCTCGTGAGAAAAATATACGTTTCAACATGGAGAAACTACAGTTTAAGACGTCACAAGTGAACTACATGGGTAATGTGATTTCTGCCAGTGGACTTCAGGCATGCCCCAAGAAAGTTGAAGCCATTCAGAATATGCCTCTTCCAACTGATAAGACTTCACTTCAGCGTCTGCTTGGTATGATTCGTTACCTAGCTCAGTTCATCCCCAATGAGTCATCCATCACAGCTCCTTTGCGTTCTCTCCTGCGGAAGGACAGCCCATGGAACTGGAACCATGAGCATACAGCTGCTGTGAAAGCCATCAAGAAAGCGATCGCACAACGCACTATGTTGCATTTCTTCGACCTGGAAAAGCCTGTGTTGATTCAGACTGATGCATCTCAATCTGGACTTGGTTCGTGCATTCTTCAAGAAGGACGTCCCATTGCGTTTGCTTCTCGTGCTTTGTCTTCAGCAGAAGAAAATTATTCTCAGATAGAGAAAGAACTTTTGGCCATTTGCTTCAGTTGTGCTAAATTTCACCAGTATGTACGGAAGAAGAGTGGAAGTGCATTCTGACCATCGTCCGTTGGAGACCATCTTCAAGAAACCTCTCACCAAAGCAGCTCCAAGACTTCAGCGTATGCTACTTCAACTGCAGAGGTACAGTTTGAACGTTACGTATGTTCCTGGAAAGCCGATGTATGTTGCTGATACATTGTCTCGTGCCTATGTGGAAGGCGATTCAACCTGTGGTGCAGCCTAAGAGGTGGAAATTATGGTCCATCAGCTACTTGATTCTCTTCCGATGACGCCAGCGAAGCGCCAGCAATTTCAAGAAGCGTTTGCAAGCGACCCTATGATGCGTCGTCTCTCCAAGACAATCGCGGAAGGTTGGCCGAAATCTCGGAAAGCTGTGCAACAGTGATCTTCATCCGTATTGGAATATTCGTGATCAACTCCATGAAGCTCAAGGTCTTTTGTTCAATGGAGAACAAGTGATTGTTCCTGCATCGTTACGTGCTGAAATGTTGTGTTTGATTCATGAAAGTCATCTTGGTGTTCAAAAATGTCAAGCTAGAGCTCGAGATGTGATGTATTGGCCTAGCATGTCATCTGATATTGAGAATACTGTGAGAAAATGTGAAATTTGTGTTGCTTTGCGAGCTGATCAGACCAAGGAGCCTTTAATGTCCCATCAAATTCCAGACAGGCCCTGGCAAAAGCTTGCAGCAGACATTATGTATTTGAATGGCAAGGATTATTTGGTTGTGACGGATTACTATTCTAAGTATCCGGAAATTGCTTTGCTGGAACGTAAAAATGCTTCGTGTGTGATTCTACATCTGAAATCTATTATGGCAAGGCATGGTATTCCGGAACAGTTGTGTACAGACAACATGCCTTTCAACAGCGCTCAATTCCTCTCCTTTGCGAAAGATTGGAATTTCTCCTTGATTACGTTGCTGTAGATACCTGTTAGCCTTAGAAGGAGGGAAATTTGAAACATTGCACTCTGTTTTTGGGCAAAATTTACCTTATATTTATAGCACAATTTCCAAATCATTTGTTTCTCCTGTCCATGGCATTTCATATTATCAGGAAATCCCATTCTTATTTACTGCTCTCACAAATATTCAATAAATACATATCAAAATACTGGTTGCTATGGATACCTGTTGCAGTGAGCATTACCAATGGAATGGGTGAAAACTGAAGTCTCACCTTCCATTAGTTCCATTTTTGGGAAAAATGCACCTTCATTTAAGGCACAACTCCACATCTCTTGCTCTTCTGCTCATATATGCCACATTTTGAGGAAATACCATCATCGATTGTTGGTTGTCATTTATCCATCCAAAAAGTATGAGCTTGATATGAACCATTTTAGTGTGTTTTTCAGGGCTATAAAGATTGGGTAAAAAACCTTTTTCTAAAAAATTTGCTGTCATAAAATTGAGTATTTAAGTGAATTTTAGCCATATTTGAAGGATCCTTTGCTGGCATATGGTATTTATCTGACATCAGTTTCTGTGTTATTCAATAAGAAGGACACTTTGCCCCTTTTTTGATTAAATTTGAGCTTTTTCAATTGAAGCGAAGGCTCTAAAGCACCTGTACCTTTGATGTCATGTTTTTACAACACAGCTGTCCGACTCAAAGATACCCCATGCCATTTTTTATTTCAGTTATTTAACCACAAATTCGGTTCTTGTGTTGTACCAACTGTCAATTTTTTGTTAGATTTAGTAAGAACGCTTAATTTGAGGCCTTGGTTGACAATCAATAACCCATAGGCCAAGCAAGATATCACTTCTACAAAATAAACAGAATCCATTGTCCGACTCCAAGAACATTAGAGTAGGTCGGGGCATGCGGCCCCCCTTAACTTCGAGGTGCGATTTGACCTACTTTTTATGGGCAATTATTTGAATGCTTATGCTGTCAGGAAGGGATCACTTGACTCTACTGATAACTAGTGAAACAAATGTCTACCAATTTTTGTAAAAAATTGAAAATGGCCTTCTTACCCCACCCATCGGGCAAGAAGCCCCCCTATTATAATCCTATGGCAATTTTTTTTTTTGCCAGCGCTTTCAGCCTAAAAGTTATTTCTTAGGGTTCTTCTATCATTTTTAAGGCATTCTATTCACTTTTTCTGAATTTCAGAATTTTTCTGTTCATACTATTATGTTTTAATATTTTTCGCCCTGTTTCAGTTTCGAGCTAAATTTTTTCTATTTTAATTAGCTATTCTATCAAGATTTAAGGTAAAGTACACATTATTAAATGGTTCCTGAAGCAGCTTCGACCCCCCAGTGAAGGGGCCTCATGCCCCATATAATGTGGGGCCTCTCGCCACAAACCCACATATTTTAATTTGACCTCTATATTTGAAATAAAATGCAAAAAACATGATCAAAAATAAAGTGAAGCACTGCAGATATCCATTATACTTTTAAATATTTCCAAAGTTATTTCTGACAACCCCTTTCAAAGAATTAGTCAAAGTTACAAAAACCTTGCACATTTTTTAGTTTCTTTAATTTCTACTATGGTTTGGTGAGCACTGTTTGCCCTGAAAATTTGTGACGTCACCTAAAACGCCTCTAGCTTCAATGATATCAGTAGATAAACACACCAAAAATGTAAGTTTGGATATAACCTTGGGGGGCCTCTCACCTAACCCGGGCTTCTTGCCCCGACCTATAATTCTAAATTGTGTTTGCTTTGGATACTTGTCACCCATAGGAAGAGTAAATATACCTGCATTTATGATACAATTTCAATGTCTTTTGCTTCTTCTGTTCCCAGATATTTCTCATTATTTGTGAATACCATCCTCAATAACAGGTCACCCAAAATATTCAGTGAATATATAAATTTTTGGTTGCCATGGAAACCTGTCACTCACAGGCAGAGATGGAGCTAAAATCTTGCCCTCAGTTTTTGGGCGAAATCACAACAGATATGCCAAATTATGAAGATATACCATCCTTAATAGAAGCCACACAAATACTCCTATATACATTCATTTATGGACGATATATTGATATAATAATTTTGGTTGCTATGGAAACCTGTTTCCACAAGAAGCTGTTAAAGTTAACATTTCACTCGTTTGGACAGAGCAGCTGCTTATCCACATAGATTGGGTGTTTTCTAGATAGATTTCCCTTCATTCAAGGAGAACCTAAACCAATATCTTATTATTTTCATAATATACACGGGCACAAGGCAGTGGCGTTGTCAGAGATCCATGAGTGGAGGGGGGGGCAGGGTCTGAACTAGGGGGCCAACCGTTCGGGGCATTTTGGAACACTTTTGCGGCATTACAAGGATAAAAATTGACACAGAACAAGCCTTCTTTATGAATGAATTAGCAATGTTGATCATCTGATTGTGACTGATAAACAAAATGACCATGCATCTCATACTTACACAAAAATCAGTTTTGAGCTGCCAAAAACTATGAAAGAGATTCTATGGTTTGGATATTAAAAGTATGACGATGACACCTGATCAATTATCATGAGTTACAAAGTGAATCTTTTGCACACTCTAAAAAATGCCGGGACAAAATTGTTTTTTTAGATTCAAAATGGTTTTTTGAAAAACCAAATTTCAATGCAAAACCAACATGGATTTTTAAAAAAATCTATGTTGGTTTTTTGCATTGAAATTTGGTTTTTCAAAAAACCATTTTGAATCTAAAAAACCAATTTTGTCCAAACATGGATTTTTAAAAAAATATTTGTTGGTTTTTTGCATTGAAATTTGGTTTTTCAAAAAACCATTTTGAATCTAAAAAACCAGTTTTGTCCCGACATTTTTTAGAGTGCAGTGAAATGGTCCTCTTTTTTTTTTTGTTGTTTTTTTTATTTTTTCATAACTGTCTTTGCAAGTTTTGAGTATATTCCTGCTGAGAATGTCTTCTTTTTTATATATTGGGTCTAAATCGAAAATTTATGAAAGTCCTTTTGATATAAATCTACCCAACTCCTCAAATAGGCCTAAAAGGTAGTAGCAATTTGTGCAAATGACAGAAATACGAAAAAGTAGGGAAATTCCATGCACATATATGAAAAATTGAGCAGTTTGTACAAAGCACTCTGGTAAATCAGATCAGTTTTATTAGAAAACTCTCAAAGGAGCATTATTCTTTAACTGAGCAATGGCGATGGAAAAATTTCCTCAAAACACCCTGATTTTAGATGTTGCATGGAATCTCTAGATACATAGGCATACTGGAAGGGGGAGTAGTCACCCTCCCCCAAAAAAGTTTGGGAAACACTAAGATTCGGGCAAAAAGGTAAAACAATTTTGGCAAATAATTAAATAAACATAATTAAGAATCAGTAGTTTCGAAGAGATTTCTTTTGGAATATTACCTAAATTAGTAATTTAGATCCTGATATTCAAGCAAATGTCGCTCACCCTCTAAAAGGTTTGCCTGTGGTACACATGTTGCTAGATATATTCAAATGAGGATATCAGCTTGATAACTTTTCAAAGGGCAACTGTCATTCTAAATAAAATTGGGTATTTATAAGTGAGTGCCAGCGAAGGCCATAACTTTAGATGGACGTGTTTCAGTGACTGTTGCTGCTCTAATAATTTTTTCAAAAATTTTCAAATATAAAATGGGGGGGCCCCCCCATAGCTCCGCCGCTGGCACAATGTAATATAGTTCCACTTTCATCTGATTTGCCTCTGTTATCAAATCATTCATCCATGACAATGCAATGAATTCACACTAACATGCCTCAATGAACATGTAAAACCCCAGAACTTCTGGGATCTCAACTCTTTGCACCATGCAGACAATTTGTTATCTTTTCTCTTGTTATTTTACATGTAAGATAGATCTTTTCTTTTTCTTAACTAATAGAACAGTTGTAAAAATGAATAAATTTATAATAATTTACTTACATTGTAGTGTGCAGCACAAAATCACTTAAGTTGTATCCCTCCTGATGCTTCTTTGTCACAGATATTACAAGATAGTTCAACCCCCATCTGTTAGATCTATAATAAATGCCAATAAAAACTGCACACGTATAGATGGACGGATGATTAAATAGGTCACATTTTCAGAAAAGTGAACACCCAATACATTTTTTAGTAGAAACACGCAACAAGTTGGTTCTTGTGTAATATTTTTTGACCATTCAAAAACCATTTGGGTTGGGAGGGCAGGTCAAATCTGGCATAATTTAGCATTTTCCACTTTTCATCTCTAGTCAACTTTACTTTTGGACTGTTGTCTTTTGTGATCATAGAACCATCCAATCAATAGACAAATAGAGAAGGTAAGGAAGGCCTCTCAAAGAAAAGAAAACAAATCAGAAAAATTGCTAAAAGCGAAAGTGTGTCTGTATACATCAGTGGTTGTTGCTTAATTCATACTTGGCCAACTGCAGCATGAATATAAACATATTCTTAGACAAGTCTCTGCAACTGGATGTATCCCTTAGCATTATTAAATGCACTGCTAGTTTTATTTCTGCTTCAGGTGGATTCTAATGATTGGATTCTAATTATTGTGTTCTAAACTCCACCTCATTAAAAACGCACACGTTTTAAAAATAGCTTAAAACTAACTAGTAAGATAGGTATTTTCATGTAACTTTACAATATCGTCAGTTGACATCTGCTTTGAGAGTCCAGAAAATTTCATGAAGAAAGAATGTGAAATGGCTGGATAAGGCCACTTTTTATTTAGTGCAACATTTTAAACATAACGTGCACAAGGCACTTTAAAGCGGACCTCGTGGCATGCAGTGAGAATTTGCCATTTAATCAAAAATATGTGATAATAGTGAGAAACTTAGTTATATGTTCCCCCATGGCCCAAAATTGAAATGGGAAATGCTTACGGAATTTTTTTTTGTCTTTTGCTGCAGCACTGTCTCTTTATGACCTTGACCTATTCACTCTGTTAGCCAACTTTTCAATGCTGCCGGCATGTTTTTCCATTCTCTTCGGATGGTGTACCAGACAGTTTCGAAGAAATGTTTTGTCCAGAATGTGTAAAGAGACAAACCAAAGCACCACCTATAGCATCACCTATAGCAACAGATATATAGCAACACTACAAAGCATCACCTATAGCTGCACCACCAAGCATCACCTACAGCAATATATATGCATATTAATAATAATATAATATAATATAGCATGATTTTATATAGCGCCTATTCCAGATAAATCTGCTCATGGGCTCACCATACTGAACGGCAGTCATACCAATCATTACAGTGATAACCTCTGGACATGGCCAGAGCGGGGTTCAAACTCACGTCCCTATGTGCACAAGGCGCAGATGCTAACCATTGTACCACAGAGCCACACATATTATGTAATGATGCGTTGAGAATAAAGATTTGCATTTTAAATTTGAATTTTGTTTCCTTTTTCAATGAACTCTAGGAGTCAAGGACCAAAAAAAGTTAAGAGATTCAACCCGAGAGCCACAAAAATGTGAGTGGTACTATGCATTTCCCAAAACAACCCGGATAACCACTAGGGTGTAGGCCTATGTGTGTCTACAAATTGGTGTAGTTTTCTGTTATTTTGGTTTTAATGCACCCTACTCCTATGGTGTCAGGCATCACTAAAACTATCCTGAACAGCAGGTCTGGCTACACTCTAAAAAAAAACAGCCTCCAAAAAACCAAATTTGGTTTTTGAGCTTGTCCCGCATATTAAACCAACTAGGGTTTGTGGAAATACCAAATTGTTTGGTTTTAACAAAAACCAAATAAAACTGGTTTCTTCATAAACCAAACAGACAGGGTGCTGTTTGGATATCTGAGAAATCCGTAGTGGTATTATGTTATCTCATATATAATTGGTCCATGGCTGGCCTATCAACTTGGATTCATGGATGGATGATTGAGGCTTTACGTCAAGGATTTATGCACTTGGTAGGCTGATTAGGACAGGAGGGCACAGAAATCCAGTGCTGCATGATTGAAACAGCCGTCCAACATAGGCTGTATTTAGTGCGGCAATATAGGATTTAAAATCGTTTATTTCACTTGCCAGGGACCCAAACTCCCATCCAGCCACTACTGATTACATAAAATAAGGCTTTATTTGATAATTATTTGCAGCTGCAGCTTTTTCATGGGGGGGGGAGATTTAATTTTTTATCTGGGGGGGGAGAAGGGATATCTAAGGGGGGGGAGGTGCTTTGTTTTTGTTCAGGTCTGCAAAAAGAAAAGACAAATTGTAACAGTGAAAACAGAACAGTTATAGAGTGCAATAAAGAAACACAGGGAGGAGAGAGTGAAGCCACACACCCAGCAAGCACTGGAGATAGCTCTAAAATCAGTAGACTTTTCTTCCTTGTTTTACCAAGCAGTCTACAGTCCATTTATGGACTACCAAGATAATAAAATGTACTTACCTCACAGAGAAATGCCACTGCAAAGCTATATAATGGGACATTCCTAGAACAGTTGCCTGTGATTGACTGAAGTTTGGTCTTAAATCATTCTCATGTTGGAGTTTTTGGGTGTAGTGATACTTCTACGAAATGTTAAGCTTACCTACTCTTCCACATTTGAAAATATATTCATTAATGATTTCTTGCAGATGGTTTATCTACAATTTTGTAGCACAATCATCTAATTAACATGCCCAGGCATCAAGCATGGTCTTTTATAACTACAAAGTTGCAAAGTAAATTTTAAAAAGTATAGTTATAGGTGGCGCCACTCGGCTCACCATTGCTCAGTCATGATTCTTTGATAAACATGAGACTCAATCTACTTATTACGTCAACTGTGATATGTAAGCTAGGATAAAAACACATTTTGAGAGAATGCACTGTTTTTTTGTTTGTTACAGCTTAGTTATACTTTCAGTGTAGATAGATTCAATGATTCCTTGCTGTGTTTGTGTTAATCACTTGTTCCTTGTTAAAATTGAACTTCTGTTTGTCAAATGCATGTCAGTATAGATGGCGTTAAGTGTGGTACAGAAGGAGTCTTTGTTCTCTGGGGAGCTGATCTGTATCAGCAAGCACAGTATCGAGTTTGTCTATGAGGTCCATGAAGTTCCTTATACATCGAAACTACTACAAGGTTATTAAATATCACTAGATAAATAAAAACCCATTGTCTCTAAGCAAATTATTTGTGTATGGTAATCTGGTTGATCATCAACAAATGTCGTCATATCGACACATGAACCAATATTTATCATGGCATGAAGAACTCTAATACCAGGGTAGACTCATTCCAACAAGAGGCCTTGGTTTTTTGAAAAACCATTTTACCTGAGGAGGAGACCAATTCCAAAGACAAAAACCAAAAATGACCTGATAAACCAAATTTCAATGCAAAAACCACCATGGTTGTCTCATAAAACCACTTGATATTTTTTAAAACCGCTTTTGTCCTAAATTTTTTAGAGTGTATTTGTTACACCCAAAAGCCTCGACCTGCCCAATCACTTGATGAGGCGTCCTTTGTCAACCTCCCGGGATGGATGGATGGATGATTGGGGTTTTACTTCTTGTATTTATGCACTTTGTAGGCTAATTAGGACAGGAGGAGGGCACGGCAATGAGGCAAAGAAGATTGACCAGCCCTCCCCCCAGATCAAACTCCTGGGCATTTTTCTAACAAGCGCAAAGGCTAGCTTTCCCAATCAAGTGATCAGGCATCCATTGCTCAAAGCCTAAATCAGCCAAAAGGGTGTATCTACTTGATTCTATTTGCATCTCATATATTCTAATTATTTTATATATAACTAGACATACCCATTGAAGGACATTTTTAGGGGGAATGGAGCGCCCCCCCCCCTCGCGACCCCGCACTATATGTGAAAATGAAGAGGTAGATTCCCAGAGATGGCACTGGAAAGATTGACAGTCCAATGATAAAAATCTGCAGTTTATCTGAAAGCATGTTGTTTGAGTGAAATGGTAGAGAAATATGTGAGCAGGGAAAAAATGTGAATGGAGTTGAGGAAGTGTATTGGTGATGAAAAAGAGTAAGTGATATTTTGGCACATTGTCAAATCGTACATGTGTTTGGATGTTTTTGGCGGGAAAATGGAGCAGTGGCGCCAGTCCCTGGTGATGTGATAAGCGGAACTACTGAGCAGATTCATGCGCCCCTGGTGGCAGAGGACAGTTGCCGTAGAAAAATGTAAGTAAGAACTGTTTTCTGGTGTTATCAGAAGGACAGGATAGATCAATAAGGATGGGTGGATAGTTTAGGTGAGTGGCATCGCTGAGGGAGGAGTTTTTAGCTGTTGCAGATGTGAGCATGTCACCCATGATTTTTGTATCTTATACCCGGCGGGATATTCAGGAGAAGACACTGGCAAGCTTTCCTATCGATGCTGCACACCATTACCGAAATATCAGCCCCCTTAAATAGTTAATAAATACAGAAGAATCATGAGAAGATGCATGTTTTTCATTTCGTCAGATACTACAAAAAAAGTTTTTTTATACCATTCGACAGCTTTTGCTCAAGGTGAGATACACACATTTTTCCCCGATCCCTTGGTGAATAATCGACTTATACCATGAGACAAACACTCAAACAGTCAAACGTGAGATGATACATGGACAACAAAGAATATGGGAATCATCGCCCTGAAATATATGTACTGACATGTGAATGGCTGACACAGGCCTCGGATGATAAATCACATATTCCCTCTCCCTTGGCGAATAACCTATACATGTATCATATCCAAACATGAGGATATAATTAACATATAACATGATATAATAATGTGCAGTGCACCAAAGCTCCGATACATTGCAGCATCATGTGGATCTACCGTTAAAGGTCTTGACAAGCTGATAACAAAATGCCTGGCTGCGGTTTATCTGTTTATGAAACTTTACTGCAGAGGTACCGTAATATGGGGTGAATCGGGACACTGGGGTGAATCGGGACAGAACAGGGAAACATTTTATTTGCTCAAAGGCACCAATTTCTACTTGCCTTAGGAATTTCATTTTTGGCACACTTTTAGTAAACATAAAAGCGCATAATGTGATAGAATTTCATATTTCTAACTGCAGCACCTTAAACTTGGCCCTTCAGAAATGACATTTTTACAGGTGGTCAAAACTTTGTGTGTACCACATAAAGTATAAATATTACAGCCACCAAACTTGCAGCAAACTTTAAAATCAGTTTAAAATAGTCATAGAGGACCATGATAATAGACTGGATATGAGATTCTGATTGTTTGGTTCTGGGTTCAGATCCAGGTCTATGGCAAACTCTCGGGATTGAACAAAATAACCCTACTTATTTTCATTTGAGTTTGCTGGCGTGGCTTTTTGATGAATATTATTGAACTTGGCATCATTTAGGGTGGATTTAGTCCAGAATTATCAATCACTGGCAAAATTCGAAGAAAAATACAGTTTTCAAACGTTTTCTGTCATTTATCACGTTTTTATAAATCTGCATATATTATCAATGAAATTGATTTCAAGTTTCCTTCAAAAATTTTTTTTGCATATTGAACGTGTTTTCTAATGTTTATTCACAAGTAGAAATCACTCAAAGAAGGTAGGGAATTTTGATTGTGGAAATAATTGAGTGTCCTGATTCACCCCAAAATGAGGGGTGAATTGGAACAGTGGTTTTCTGGGCTCTGACCATTGGAAATTTAAGATATCACTTGTACCTCCAAGGGATAGTTAGACCTTTTGGTTGGACACAATTTGACACAATATTTTGATTTCTGGATTGATTTTTGGCCATTCTATAACAGAAAAACGGCCAAAACTGTCCCGATTCACCCCATATTACGGTATACAGTATACACACATATTCTGGGTATAACAGGATGTGGATACTTGACAATTCTATGCATTTGAAAGAACACCTGTCATCCATCAATGAGGAGTCTAGATCTAAATGTGTCAGTACCTGGGATTTTAGCACGGGTGGATTCGCCTGTATATATGTATATGGGCTATCACACAGGCCAATTTCTATCAGTGACTTCACTCGTGGATTTTAGTACCTTGTACACCACAATTCCTCGTGACAAGCTAAAAGCTAAGATGAAGGATCTGATCCAATTCGTTTTCAAGGCTTCGGGCAAAGACTAATGCTGTGCCAGCCTAAAGAAAGCTTTCTTGTCGTCTAAGAAAGACAAAAGCTTTTAGTGTATTAGTCCTACTTGGGCTACTTATTTTCTTGACTATCTCATTGACAATATTTATGTGGAATTTGGCATCAGTTTTGGCTTATCTCTTTCTAATGTCATATGAATATAAATTGATGGAGTCGTCGGAAAAAGAAAACAAATTCCATGTAAGGCTATTCAATTTCAAATTCCGCTATATAGATGACCTTATCAGTCTAAACAATACAGTTTTTGAGAGATACCTTCACAAAATTTACCTGCAGAGCTCTCAATAACCAAGGAAACACAATCTGATAAGGAAGCTTCTTATTTGGACCTTCTCATTACAGTCCAAGATAACCAATTCCACACTAAATTATATGACAAAAGGCAGTGGCGTATTTAGGGGGGGGCTATTGGGCCATGGCCCCCCTCAGGCCAAAAATTAACATGGAAGAGATAGGAAAAGCCGCGGGGCGCCCCGTATTCACCCCATGTAATGGCCCCCCCTCAGGCAATTTCTAGATACGCCCCTGACAACAGGGATGACTTCAACTTCAAGATTGTCAACTATCCATATCCTGTTGCATCTAAAAGCCAGCTTATGGCAAAACATGCTTTAGACCACATAAAATTGATTCTTAGCTTCGCGGACACAATATATTTTTTGCCGATGGAAAAAAAAAAACAGAAAAAAAATTTTTTTTTTTTTTACATTATAAAACTTTTTTTTTCACCTTTTTTTTTTTTTTTGTGCTAGAGTCAATGATTGTAAATCCGTCCAGGGGGGTAAATCCCACGGAGGAGATGCAACGCTCAGAAGTGTGTTTTCTGTGAAGAATGTCTTCCTGCTGCAATGCATTCTGGACAACTTGTTCTGTGACATCACAGATCAAACTGTCAGAGGTTGCTACGGTGACGACAGTCGTGACGTCACCTGGTGTGAAGTGTGCACCAATCACAGAGCAGTAAAATTTATACAGGAAGCAGCAAATGTACACAAATGAGAATTGTGTGAGGCATGTTGCACCTTCTCTTAGTATATTATCTTACCAGTACCAAGCGCATGGGATCTTCGTGGTAAATCCGTCCACCCCCCATTATAGGCATATAAATATATTAGTTACAGTTTTGTGAGTTGTAAAAGCAAGGAAAACTCGTCTTTCAACTAATTTTGCCGTTTTTATTGTGTTGACAGCCTTTTAAATACTTTTTCAGGGCCATTTAAAAACAAAAGACAAAATACAATGAAAACCTGTGACGTCATCACAGCCATTTTTGATTATTACATGAGTGGGATAAGATAATATTATTGGCCTATTCCTGTCAACAAACAAACATTTATGTGATAAAAATCTTTGAATAAGACGCCCAATTAAATTATTCTTGCTGGATTTGTAAAATTGAGACACCATGAAATGAAATACAGTGGAAATAAAGGTGGACGGAATTACCATCAATATTTTGAAAGTGGCTTGATGGGAGGTTTGTAAATCCGTCCACCAATATAAAATTAACTTTTAAAGCACTTTTATACTTTAAATAATAATAAATGGCATTCTTCTGATTACAGAAATTAGATAGGAACAGTTATTCCACTTTGGTTGGATTAAAAGGTTATTTAATTGTAATTTGGGCGGTCAATTGAAATTATTCCAAGTTAACTTAACCTCTATTATCTAATTCTTCTATTATAAGTGTAATCAGCGAATCATAATTCTAAAATCGACACAAAAACCTCTGTAAGACTTAATTAATTGCAAAACTTGAAAAAATAAAGAGATATGATAGTTGAGAGCTGTACTATGCCCAGTGGACGGATTTACCATCCTTGCTGGACGGATTTACCAGCAAGGTGGACGGATTTAGATGCCCTGACCTTTAATCTTTGTTGCCATGGTTTCAACTGAAATTATTTGAAAATTTAACTTTTTTGAGTGTTGATAATAAAACGGAATATACTCCTTCCAATGGACTGATTTTTATTTTTGTAACTTTTGCCATTTTCCTGGAAATATAGTTTCAGCCAAAAGTGGACGGATTTACCATCCTTGACTCTACCAACCGACACCAGAAAAAGTGCCATGAGAAGATCCAAGAAAATTATGTGTGGCCTTATATCTGCAACCACTGGGAAGCAATGTGTACTCTGGGTGTACTAGGGGAGAGCAGGGCACAGTGAGACACCTTTTTTATTTTCAAGTCTTTCAAAATGTTGGCAGTAATGAGTTAAATTAGATCAGGTCCACATTATAGATAATGACGGTATATTGTCAAGTAGTTGCGGGATCCTACATTTTACAGGTTTGGAGAAACTTTGAGTTATGTCCAGTGCTCGTTAAGTGACAGCAGGCGGGGCACAGTGAGACAGGGCATCTGCTGCCATAACTGCCAATCATCAAGACCTGCAGAATTGTTCTTTCAATTGTTGCTGCAAAAACTACTATACTCTTATAAAAGCAGCTGGGTAGGTGATTTTTTAGGTCCTTTTTTGAGCATGTTTTGAAACTTCATGGCATGGGACACATGCACGACTTATTTAATGAGCTGTTACATCCTAATCAAAATTCTTCTTTGATGCTTCCTTGTGGATATTACTTACCAAAATCAGTAGCTTGTAGCAGGCATTTTGTTTTAATAGTGAATTGTGAGCCATACATTACATTCAGGTCGTTTCGGGTGTATCTTGTGATGTCTCACTGCCCCACCTCAAACTGTCTCACTGTGCCCCACGTAGCTCTCTTTATAAAATTTTTGAATCCTGCGGACCGGATGCCTGCATTGTAGTGTGTCATCTCAACAAACCAAGACAAATAACCAACGTTTGAATCCCTTGCAATTGATTAGCATTATACCATTTTTCTTGGGAATTATAACAAAAAGTCATTTAGCAAAATTATTCAATTTTACTGGCTAAAAAGCAAAATATTGAAATTCCACTCTCGATATGCTTTGTAGGCATTCAGAATATAGGACAACCTCTCACTTACTTAATTTTTGTACTATAAAAAAAAGGGTTTATCTGTAAACTGTACCAGGTAGATGCTACGCCTTTCTACGGGCTTTGTCTCACTGTGCCTGCCGTCTCACTGTGCCCCGCTCTCCCCTACTCCCCATGCATGAATGAACAATCCAAGTTGAAATATAAAGTAAAAAATCACACACGATGAAAAATTGTGAGAGTGCCAGAGCAGGCAGCTACAGGGCAGCGTCATATTTTGATAGGCATACATTTATCGGTACATTTCAAACCCAAACATAAGGAAATCATTGAAATTTTACAGTAGATACATATAGACAATAGACAATAGACAATAGACAATCTTTATTTTACTTCGGTTTGAAAAAAGAAAAAAAATCAGCCATGAAATTGGTTGGTGTCACCGAAAAGTTTACAACAAATGATAACAGTAATAGATAAAATATAAAAATACGAGATTAAAAACAAAATAAAAGCATGAGGCATTTAAAGAAACAACCAGTTAAAAGAATCTATCTTCAATGGCAAAAATGTCAATATTTAATAGCCTTTGCTTGAAAGCACTTAATTCATTTTCAAGGCAAATGTCATTCGGAATTTTATTCCAGAGGCTAGCTCCTTTATAAGACATTCAGCTGAGCCCGTAAGTCTTTGTTCGACATTGACGTAATGATAACAGTTTTTTGTTGTGCAAATCGTATACAGTCTTCTTCTCATTAAACAGTTCATTAATGTACTTTGGTGATGAGCCATTTATAGCACTATGTACTTCAGCTAGCAGTGCCTCTTAAAGGGACAATGCTAGATTTTTCTAGCAGTAATTTGCAATCTGCATTAAGGTCCTGGAAGACAAGCCTGATTCCTCTTTCTAGAATTTTTTCCAGCTTACGTGCATCAGTTTTTTTGCAAAAATGCCAAACGACTTTACAATGATTAAAGTTGCTTTCGATAAAAGATCTAAAGACGGTAAGTCTGGCTGTTTCTGGAAGATATTTAGCAATTCTCCCAAAGGCTGCTAATTGCCATGCTGTCCTGCTACAGAGACTTTTGATATGAGCGTTGAAATTTAAATTTTGATCGAGTGTGATCCCTAATAGTTTGACTTCAGGGAGATTTTGCCGGCTTGCATTTCTGATTTGATTTCTAAAGAATCAGACTTGTCTGCAAACATAAGCATATGTCCATTTTCAAGCTCAGCAGGCACACAAACGTAGACTTTCAGCATGACAAAAGTATTCATACAGGTAGATCACGCTGGGTATAAAGTGCATCAAAAGCCTGAAAGTTGAAAATTATATATGAACAGAAATTCATGCTCTTGATGCACACAAGTTTGTTAATCAGTTAATTAAAATTGCATAAACTGAAATCATTATACTAAGTTATGTAGACATAAATGTAATTTTGACATTTTTATTTCTTTTCTGATTTCATGAAAACTCAAAAAGAGCAGATACAGTTCTTTTGTCTAATATTTTCGACTTTTGTTGTACCCCTATTGTTCCATGCCCCTATTGTTTACACATTGTTTATACAACATGTACCTGTATCATTTTGGTTCTAGTGTGCTAACAAGCTAATTATATGCATCACTCCTCCAATACTCTGTATTATTTGAAAATTTTGATTTGACTTTTTTCATATATTTCTTTTAGCTGTTATCAACGAAACAAATCCAAATTAGATATGTGACCTGCCCCACCAAAATGAGTTCAAAGTAGGCAATCTGTATTTTCCAGAAATGAGCAAAATGTGTCAAAAGGTCACATTTTGATGATTTCCAGCTGTTGATAGATAGACAGATAGACAGATAGACAGATAGACAGATAGATAGATAGATAGATAGAACAGGAACATGTACTACGATGTAGATCTGTTGTGATTGGCTGTACCTTCTAAGTGAAAACTGCCCTTGAGATCTCATTGGTCGAGATGGATACCGTTTTTGTAGATTCAATTTGTTCTACAACAGTGTTCGATGACATTGTAATCAGGGTAAGCTTTCACAAGATGAGACTGAGAAGTAAGGATGATGCTATTTTCATTTCAATATATTTTCTTTGTGCCAATATTTCGTTAAAAACACATTACAAAGCTAGGCAAGGCAGATTTAGCAAAATATAAATACAATATAAATTTATTGCAAGTGTAGAATTGGTTATTTCGTTCAGCTAAAAACATTTTTCGTTAGATAAAATAATAATGTAGTATTAGAATTAAAATCACACTTTTTGGAATTAAGATAAGCCAGAATGAGCCAGCATTGAGCCTGTAGATTAAATATTGTATTCCGATTTCCGTAAAAGCGTCCATTTAACCAAAAAAAGGTTGAAATGGAAACAACTCTAGTTATGGTTAAAATTGAGGTAGAAACATAATTTAAAAACTAAGATTTGTTATTAAGAAGTAGCTGAATACAATGGTGTAAGTAAAAATACTGTATCTTTAATAATAAGGCCAGCATTCGCTTGTAAGTTATGATGTTTTGATTTGCGCCAAAAGGTGTGAAAAAAGCAAATGGCGGCTATGTGTTCAATTCAAAATCGATATGGTTCATCCTTGGAGTGCTTCCAATATCAAATATGTGTTAATGAATGAATAATTATTTAAAACTTCATAACGAAAATCACACATGGTAGTTATAAAGATGACAACACATGTGTTAGACTATTCCACAATTTTGGTCAATTCTAAAGCTTGTTATAAACGTGTGATTCAAAAAGTTGTCAAAGATTACAAAGGACTGCTCACTATATCAATTTAATTTTTTTAACATAATTTAAAGAAATAAAAGCATTATTGACACATTAAATGTAACTTTAGTTGAGTAACAATTTAAAAAGCATCTTTGAAGGGTTTTCAAAAGTTGAAAGTTCTACATCATTTAACTAAACCATTTTTCCATGTTAGACACTTGCTTTTGTGTTCAATTTTGATCTTTTGAATATTCAATTGTACTCGTGATGTACTCACTACGAGTACGAGTACATTAGCAATGTACTCGAGTACGAGTACGAGTACTGTACTCATGATTTGGCACGAGTACTGAGTACATGCGAGTACTTGGAAAAATGTACTCGAGTACACAAGTACACGAGTACATGTGTACTCGTGCCCAACCCTGGTTCATATTTATCATACCCAAACATAAAGTAATCATTAACAGTTAACATTTAATATTAGATATTATATATGAATATCGGTTCACGTCATACCAAAACTTGAGGATATTATTAATGGACTAACAGTGAACATTAGATATATTTGAATATCAATTCAAGTCATTCCCAAACATGAGGAACTCATCAACATTTAACATTAGACGTATTTGAACATCGATTCAAGTCCTTCCCAAACACGAGGAAGTCATCAACATTTAACATTAGACGTATTTGAATATCGATTCAAGTCATTCCCAAACATGAGGAAATCATCAACATTTAACATTAGACATATTTGAATAGCGATTCATGTCATACCCAAACATGAGGAAATCATTGCGATACTTCTCAACAATCCGAAAAATCGTCTTCTGTGGGATCATCTTGTAGACACAGTCTATGTTTATTTTCTTATTTTGATTGCTTACTGTCTTTAACAAAATGCTTGATTTCTCTTCGTGAATCTTCTCAATTATAAAAGGCAAGTCAGTCTGTACAGTCTCAATCTTGCCAATATAATCGAACCTGCAAAACAAGTATGCGTTCAAGTTATTAGTATTATTGGAAAATCTACCCTGTTTAACCACAGGCTGAATATATATCAAACAACATTTGTGATCTACACTAAAAATTAAAGTAGATTATCCATATCCCTTGGTGAAATGAAGGTTCCTGAGTGCATTTATAACATCAGAAATGGCTATATATAAACTGAACAGCAAAAGAAAGCTGGTCCAATGTCACAAGTTGGTAAAATTTGGGATTTTTGGTCATTCAGGACAAAAAATGGATAATCACAGATATGTTTCCTATATATTAGTAGATTCCAAAATGCAAAAGTGTTAGGTTTTAAATGCATTTTTAAGCTGACAAGGCTAGATAATGCCATTATGTTTAAACATAAATATGAAGGATTTACAAACTTGAAATGCAGTTTTTGCGAAACTGTTCTTACTTCATTCAAATGGACTTGTGGGGTAAAGTTTTAAAGATATCACCATGAAATTTACACAAATTGCAGAAAATGATATCCTTTATACAAAAGTTTTATGATTTAAAATATTTCCCCTTATTTGACCTATTTTAAGGCAGTTTGCAGGTATTGCAGAACTAGAACGCGTTGCATTTATTATCAGTCTCAATAGCAGGCTCTAATACAAAGATAGGTTCTACTTACAACCATATTGTGTATAGAAATGGAAAGCCATGATCCCAAGCAACAAAATGATATGAAAATAATGGCCATTCTAGCATCAATCCTTTTTCCAGAAGCATCTGAACAAAAGCAATCAAGACATGACATTTCGCTGTCTGTCTCATATGCAATCATTTACCATTTAATATATCAAAAGGTATGAGCAGAGGATACATTTGATGCTATTTACATCAAAGGGGACATCATTGCCTTTCATATGATCCATAATACATGCATAAATTCCATATGAAAGCTGAGATATGACCCGAAATGCATGCCTATGTTGGGCCAAAACTGAACTTTTACCAACTCACGACATTGGACCAACAGGGATTCAGGGCAATACACTGTGTCTCAAACGTTTGTTCACCTCATAGTACTAAGCTCTTTCTATTTTTACTTAAAAAATGGTTTTAAAAATCCATTTTTTTACATATCCAGTGTCCATTTGGAATAAACACTATTATACATTGCTTTTTTATTGAATTTACCATATTTTTTTTAATTTTTAAGTATCCTGTCATTAAGAGTCTCCAAATTCAGTTGCTTCAGGACAGTGAGGGTGGGGTTACAAAATGCATCCCATTTGTAAACGATCAACAATTTTGATTTAAAATTTGGTCAGATGGTTTGGCAAGATATTTTTCTTCATAACAGAGATTGGAAAACTCTGCCAAGAAAAAAATTGTACAAAAAAATTACCATTGGCTTGACCAACACATTACACCCAGAGCGATTCCGCTGCATGACACCACATCTTGCATTTGGGGTTTCTTCCAGATTTCTTCATGTTTCTTTATTATGAAACTGTTTTTGTATCTAAAATATACTTACAAATGAGATCTATGCATTTATTTGTACTTTTGGCTGTAGTATTAGAATTACTGAGACCATATCTCTCACAGCTCAGGTGACGTCTGATGATCCCCTGTCATGGAGTGCTCTGTTTGTGGATGGTTGGCAGAAAAAAAAAGTCAAGACATTTTATTTTGGCAGTAAGATTTTAGCCAATAAAAGAATACATGATTAAGTCTGAGGTTTAATTTTGGTTTATCAGGGTGAGTACACCATGACCAAGCATGATTTGGACTAAATTTATGTCCTCTGACCCCCCAGCTCCATCATGCAGGCACTCACAATGCTAAATTACTGCTGCTCTTCAACACATTTAGAGCTATTTTTAGCCTTCTGTTGTGACGTCATCAGCATTGTTGGCTCTATGACATCACAGAAACAATGGTGACGTCACAACCGCAGCAGTAGAAGAAAATGGCTCCTTTAGCTGTGTTGACAGCAATGTTATTCTAATGGGACTACCTTAAACCAGGACTACAAGATGCCAATGCTTCCAAATGTTTATGAAACTGTTTGGTCAAGGTGTCACGAACAGGAGGAGACAAGCATTTTTGTCACGAGTAAGGTATGTTTTTAATTATCAGCCAAAAACTTACTGCCACACAAAAATGACTGGACTTATTAGGCATGCAAATTAATAATGCAAGTTGAGGGATATCAGTTGTGTCGTAAGACACGTGTTTCTAAAGATCGGAAGGGATACAGCTATTAATTTGGCCTTGGTGTCATTCTATATGACTTTACTTCATGAACCCTGTTTTCAGTTTTGCTGCAGTATTTTTAGGCGCCATAAACATGACCATTTGAATCGGTTCCAGACATCATTTAGCAGCTGGAATTTTTTCTAAGTAAATACGAAGTGGAGACTACAAAATCATAGCTAGTCCACCTGAAGTTGTTTTTGTTATGAACGTGGCCCAACAATCAATGCCAAAATGACAGTTAAAACCATCCGAAAAATTTCAAATTACTTTTATCTGGTAGATAGAAGTTCAGTAATCAACCCATAATAACATCATCCTTTTCAGGCCCACAGTCTTGAAGATATAGGCCTAAGCAAAATCGTAAGAGGTGGTGAGGTGAACGACCTTTTGAGACACAGTGTATTTCAACTGACCCTATGCTTCAACTTGCCCCGGGGTCCCTACCTCATATATGACAAGTCTGGGGTCACTAGTTGAAACAATTAATTATTTAATACCTGATATGACATGGATCCAAGAGCTTTTCATAAGTATCCCAATGCTCTTGTCCTATAACTGTTTTGTTTCGGTGTGCAACGACGTATTCCAGAAAGTCATTAAAGGTGATGGGCTCAGACCAGTTCCGAAAACGATGGAATTCTTTTACGTTTTTAGTGACGACACCCCATATGGTTTTCTGGTTGCCCCTGATCACGTTACCAAATGCAGAGCGAAGTCTGGTGAACGGATCTCTCACCATTGTAAAAACAAAGTAATCATTTATCAGCTGTAACTTTTCCAAGCTTTGAGGAACTGTCAGCCCGTACTCGTTTAATCTGAGGTTGTGCAGCTTTGTCGAGTTAGTCTTCTGACCGTACTCCTGAAAAAACAAAAATATTAATTTTTAGCTTCTCGGATCGACCGACCCAACAGAATTTCTGCCTACAGAAAAAATAAATTGAGATATCCAGAATTTTTCATCTAGGTGGGGCAGTTTATAGTGAAACCAAGAAAGCCAACAAATTATGACTGTAGGTGACTTCTCTCTATCACTTGTATTAGTGAGATTGACAATATTTGACACATGAAATATGATATTAGCTTCTAAATATACTTTCAAGCACACCAAATGTGTGTATTCTTACACTGGACGGTCTGAACCCATGTAGGAAAGCTTTCCTGCATGCCAGGTTTGGCAAGGGAAATTCAGGCGGCAAGGGTGTGTTTCCCTAGATCTACATAAGGACATGTGAAAATATGGATTCACTGGTTGAACAGGAAAACCCAAATGGACACCATTATCCATCCAAGCTATTCCTGTGACATGTTGCTTCACATAAGTTCTGGTTTTACCTTGCTTTAGTCCATGGAGGCTAGAGTTTCAGGCACTGAAAGAGACTATTAATTTAGAAAAGGCTTTGGATAACCGAAATGTTTTCACAGAACTTCAAAATCTACTTCTGACAAAATCTACTTTTGACAAAATCTCCTTTTTTATGTCAAAATCTACTTAATTTAAAAAAATCTACTTTTCCCAAAATCTACGTTTGACAAAATCTACTTCAAAATTTTATTTTTGTCTTTATTTAATTGCTTTGATAAAATAATGTTTTAGTGATATATAATTTAATTAAGTTTCTTTGAAATAGGAGGACAAACATGAATAGACAACATGAATAATTTCAAAGAGCATAATTATTTCAGAATTTACTTCAAATTTTTGCATTTAAGCCAATGTGTCTGAATAAGTGATAACAATCATTTGAATGAGTTAAAATGCGGTATTAAACCTGGAATTAATCACCCAGTGGAATTATTGGGTTTATTCCGTAATATTAACAGATCTATGTAGGCATGCCTAAGCCGAGATTTAGTTTCAGTCATTTTAGGAACAAGATACTACATTCCTTAATACCCCCATTTCACGGGAATCATGCTAGTTCATAAAATATATGGTTAAAAACTATTGCAATTTTCATATATGAGAAAGCTCTGTCTTCAAACTTATTTTTATTGCATGGGGTAGTATTTGTATTCAGATACTTTTGGCTCAATTGTATTTTTATTTATATTTAAATGCATGTATCTGCATTTGAACCCAAACCTGGTCTTTAGTGTGTATTTTAAACTATTTTTTAGTATAAAAAGATGTTATTTGTTTTATAAGTTTTAGAAAAGTTAAGTTTTTTAAACATATAAAGGTAATGTAAAACTAGATTTAACTAAATTAAGGTCTAAATAACTTTTTTTTTTTTCTACAGTAGATTTTGGCAGAAGTATAGATTTTGGCGAAATGAAGTAGATTTTGGTTTTCAAAAAAAGTAGATTTTGGAAAAAGTAGATTATGGAAAAGTAGATTTTGGAAAAAGTAAATTTTAAGGAGCATCTATTTCAATGGGTCAGGTGTATGAATTAATGCTTTTGGTGAGCTTGTGGCTATATTCAAAGGCTAGTATTAGATTTCTTGTGTCGAATATTGTCAAACTCACATTAATACAAGTGATAGAGAGAAGCTTTTCACAGTCACAATTCATTGGCCTTCTTGCTTTGAGTATTAATATTTCCATGGCAACCACAGAAGACATTTGAAATGTCCAAATTGTCCAAAATTTTGGAAATCAATTCAAAATATGTTGAATTTCATCCTCTGAAAATTTAATAGCTGTAGATTGAAAATAAGTGCCCATATAAAAAAAGCCTCAAACTCGTATATATATTGACACATGTATAGATCGAACCTCAATGGGAGTTGCCTGCATGTGTTATAACTTCCAGCTTTGAAGCCCTGGTTTTTCCAGTGACCTTTCAGTGATCATGTCTTTCAGTGAGTGGCACTTCAGTATAAGGTTGTAAATGAGAACATGTAGGCACAATTCAAGGTCATTCTATTGATATTTACAGGTGGAACACAACCATTAATCATCCTCCCCACACAAGCCCTGCTAAAATGGACAGGGCTTTCTGCTATTTCCAACTTCTTCTGTGATTGGCTGCTTATTTAGGTCATAAGCATTTTGCATGCAGATTTAGTCCGATTATGGACACTTAGAGGATTACTGGCAACTGAGAAAAACAGTGTAAAACAAGCAAACTTTCAAACAGTTTCATTTCAGAACTGTGAAAATACATAATTCAATGGAATTTTCGGAACTGTGATAGCACCTTTCAACAATACACAATTTCTCCATTTGTAACAGTGTGAAACAGAAGCAACAATTTCAAACTGTGATGTAGCTGAGCAAAAACTGGGTTAGTTAATTAAGTATTCATGAATTAGCAAAGGTTATGGGCCATTTCGTCATGGTATGACTTGGATGATGCCATTAATGAGCAGCCTACAAGGGGTTTGAACCCCAGTTGGGTAACCCTGAATTTTCAGTGGACCTTTATGAGCAAAATCCCAGCTGGATGTCATTTGAAGAGATGTTAAATTAGTGGCCCCTTGTACACTCTAAAAAATGTTGGGAAAAAATCGGTTTTTTAGATTCAGAATGTTGTTTTTTTAAACCAAATTTCGATGCAAAACCAACATGGAATTTTTAAAAAAACCTCAGTACAGGTACAGGGAAAATTTGTAAAAATGTCGATAAAACTTGCACATAAATCGAAAACCGGTAAGTACCGGTATACCGGACTACCTCTCCTCTGGACCAGACCACCTCACTTCTGGACCGTGGGGGGTGGTCCGCATCACTACTTACTGGCCCCACTTTTGTCATGACCATGACATTGTGTTGAGAATGGCAATAGCCCCATGTCCCTTGAGAGGAAAAAGACTTACCCGAGAAAAAAAGAAACGTACATCTTCACTTGAAGTCATCAGATTTGGGTAATTTTTCCGAAAAGCGGGCTTGTAGTAGACCATACAATAGAGAAGAGTTGTACTCATCACTTTTGGGATCCAGCCAAAGGCAACTTTCTTTGAATGATCAACGATGTATGTCTTCCAGGCCTCGCTGAAGAATAAATATGTACAATGGCTG
The DNA here is from genome assembly GCA_026936325.1 of Platynereis dumerilii. Lineage (NCBI taxonomy): Eukaryota > Metazoa > Annelida > Polychaeta > Phyllodocida > Nereididae > Platynereis > Platynereis dumerilii. The sequence continues at coordinate 3,544,601 of JAPTHN010000040.1, forward strand.
ACAAAAGTGCTACATGTGACTAACTTCAATATACAGTGCTAGTTTATGTTAACATTTTAAAGTTAAAGAGACCTGTTGGTGATTTTTGTAATTGGACCAGTGCTATACATTCTCAACCCAAATGATGGTGGGAGCATTGATTCTCATATGATGAGGTGATGGCTGGTTGGATGATTGGGGCTTTACGTTCTGTATTTATGAACCTGGTGGGCTTAATTAGGACCGGAGGAGACATGAGGCAAAGTATAATTGAAATGACCATCCAACATAGGCCCAGGTAACCCAGCAAGAGCTGGATTCCAACCCTGGACCCGGCGATTGGCAGCCAAGCACGCTTCCACTAGACCAACCATCCTTCCTTCCATATTATGAGGTGAAAACGTAATGCAGCATAAAGGAATCTATTTTCAGTACAATGTATACTTCTGAGACAAATGGCTGCGATATTTCTTGGCTGTACTCAGAGTTACTATAACACATTCCCCTTAAAGGTCCGCTATCCAACCAGTTGAGCTAAGGGACAAGCCCCCAAGACAAGTGCTTAGGAGCAAGCTATTATACCCAACCCAATTTACTATATCCCCCAACTTCCCTGAGATTTTGACACACTCCAGTCAACAGTCTCACCTCAATGCCACCTGCCACCAAGAGCGGCATTAGAACCGGCTATCTCTGTGTAGCCTTAGGCCGATGCACCATATAACACTTTCCCCTTAAAGGTCCGCTATCAAACCAGTTGAGCTAAAGGGTCTGCCCCCAAGCCAAGTGCTTAGGAGCAAACTATTATACTCAACCCACTATACTATATTACAGGTATGGGTCGAAGTTTACGAAAGTGAAACCCAATGCCAATTAATGTAATTTTAATTGGGAGGAGACTCAGTGGGGTCTCACTCACTTACATAAGATTTCACCCATATATAACCTTTTTTGTGGGAGCTAAGAAAACCTACGACTGGTTATAGGTAAATAAATCACTGTACTTCTGCATTTTTCAGCTCAGAATTATCTACGAGTTGGTACATGACATTTGTAACTTCTGTGAGTTGACTCTCTTGATTCTTCCTCTTTCCAGGCTAGGAGTCAATTGGCAAGGGACAAACAAATCATTGCCTCGCCTTGGTTTGTCTCCCCCTTGGTTTGACATGTCTACCAGTTGACATGTCTCCCAGTCGGCATATATCCACCAGTTGGCATGTCTATCAGTTGGCATATATCCACCAGTTGGCATGTCTACCAGGCGCTATTGTAAAAGGGATTGCACGAACAGTGAAACACAACGAGAAGAAAACCCTACTACTGTATGTCTACCAGTGTCTACCAGTAGGCATGCCTACCAGTTTGCTTGCCTACCAGTTGACATACCTACCAGTTGGATGTCTGCCAGTTGGCTTGTCTACCAGTTGGCTTGTCTATCAGTTGGCATGTGTACCAGTTGGCATGTCCACCAGTTGTCATGTCTACCAGTTGTCATGTCTACCAGTTGGCTTGTCTACCAGTTGGCATGCCTACCAGTTGGCATACCTACCAGTTGGCATACCTACCAGTTGGATGTCTACCAGTTGGCATACCTACCAGTTGGCATACCTACCAGTTGGATGTCTACAAGTTAGCATGTCTACAAGTTGGCATGTGTACCAGTCCGCATGTTGGTATGTCTACCAATTGGCATGTCTACCAGTTGGCAAGTCTACCAGTTGGTATATCTACCTGTTGGCGTGTATAGTATTGTCTACCAGTTGGCATGTCTACCAGTTGCATCTCTACCAATTGGCATGTCTACTGGTTGGCATGTCTGCCAGTTGGCATGCCTATAAGCGCTGATGAGCAGTTTACTGAAATTAGCGCTATATAAATCCATATTATTATTATATTAAGTTGGCATGTCTTCCAGTTGGCATGTCTACCAGTTGGCATGTCAGCTAGTTGACCATCATTCTATCAACCACCACTCACCCACCTCTCACGAGATTTGATCAGGCTGCAGACATTTGTCAAGAGTCTCTTTCTCGAAACTTGCGCATGTTCTCGGATTGCTGGCCTTCTTCGAGCTATTTGACTTTTCTAAAAGGAAAGAAAAAATTAAGACAATTACATTTAGGCCACACATATTCAATTTTTAGCTTCTCAGATTGACCAACCAAACAGATTTTCTGCCTAAGGAAACAATAATTGAGCTACCCGCAATTTTTTATTATTAGTTAATAAAACTAGTGTCATTGATTTTTGTGTAACAGAAAATTACATTATTATTCAGATAAATGGACAAATGTCAGTTAAAAAATTAAAAATATTTTTGAGGAAATTTTTGGAAATACATTGCCCAAAATGGGAAGAAATACGGGGAAATAGTAAGAAAAATGGGGAATGTTAAGCAAAATGGGGAATTGACTAGAATTTAGGGAAATGGTAAAAAATAATGGGGAAATAAATAAACAGAAATCGAAAGATTCTTTCGAAGAGTTTTATCTGATTTCCCCATTTTTTCTTCACAATTTCCCCATGTTTCAAGCCCGAATTATATGAATCTGCAAAAAAACTCCACAATTTTTGTAGTCAAAGGAAATTGTGCTAGGCCTAATTTTTATCAAAATATGTTTCTAACAAAATTCTGCAAGATTTCAAGTTTTCTGATTTCACTTGCACCTTATTTCCCTTAAATTTACCTATTAAAAAAATTCTCACAAGCTTTCATTTATTACATTTATATCTTAACATAATGCATAGAATTCTACAACATTGGTTATTCTGAGTTCCCCCCCCCCCCCGCCGCAGATTTATGGTTCTGGATTTTCCTAATTTTGTAAAGAAATCATTGATATTTTTTGTCACTGTATTCCTTTACAAGTCTTTACTCAATTACCAAAAACAGAACACATTAGTTTCCTCTGCTTCTTTTTTTTTTTTTGACATTTCACTATTTCCTTTCAACATTTATTTCCCTGGATTTTAGATCCTAGCTTTTCCTATTTCTGCATATAAATAATTATTTTATTCAGTTATATATCTTCCATAAATTTCTCTGAATTGCCAACCAAGAAAGTAATTTCTTTGGCTCTTATAACATTTCCAACTTTTTTTTAGCATTTTCACAATATTTTCCAGACATTTTCTCCATATTATTCAGAAATAAATATTATAAAATTATTATTAATAATTCAGGGACAACCACAATGAGATTCTGAGCGAATTTTTTGTATCGATGTCTCAACCTATATAAAAAAAACGTATTTTTCAATAATCTTAATGGTACATCGATTCAACAAGATGAGGAACTTCGTTCATGAAACTATTTGCGTGTGAAACGTCATCCAAGATTGTGTACATAATTTCAATGCAAAACTTGCCCTTAAAACCTTAATAAACATCCGATTTTCAAAATTTAAAAACATGAATATATCAAGTAAACGACTCCAAATTCAATGCACTTCTTCATTTTGTTCTATTTGCAATATTTAAAAGTTCGCAAAAGGCGTTTCAGAGCATTACGCTGTTAGAATGAAAAGTTTCTAAAACCAAGTGAGAATGTTCAACACACCAGTGGCATATCCAGGACTATTTTGTAGGGGGATATTTGCTGTTTAATTTGAAGTTTACTTTTTTTAGGTTGCAGAAATGACTGAAGTTTACTTTTATAATTTCACACATCCTTAGTTGTGTCAGATTTTCACGATACAGAGGGAGGGGGCTTGGAACTTTTTCTATGGGCAACTATTCATAGAAATGTATAGTTTTTAAAAAAATATAAGAACTTTTTATTAGATACACTGTGCCTTATGCCCTCAGGTTCATGGTAAGATCAATACAGTACCCTTTTTTAAGGGTACTTTTCTTGTTGACATTGTGTTACAATGCACGACATGTGAAAAGCTGTGCCAACACTCTAAAAAATTTTCAGACAAAATTGTTTTTTTAGATTCACACTGGTTTTTTGAAAAACCAAATTTCAATGCAAAAAACCAACTTGGATTTTTTTTTAAATCCATGAATCTTAAAAACCAATTTTGCCCGACATTTATTAGAGTGAATATGGACTCCCACATCTCCAGACAGACTCCCAAAATCTGAAACATAGGAGTCCGCCTGACACCTGTCACATTCATGCGTTCGAAACCCTGGTTGGTAGTGATTACACGTTTGGGGAAATGTCTTGTTGGTTTCCCCCCCCCCAACCCCGCTTCTGGAAAAAATCCTGGCTACGCCACTGTTAACAGCTTGATCAATTGTCAACATACACTCTAAAAAATGTCGGGACAAAATTGGTTTTTTAGATTCAAAATGTTTTTTTGTAAAACCAAATTTCAATGCAAAAACCAATGGTTTTGCATTGAAATTTTTTTTTTCAAAAAACCATTTTGAATCTAAAAAAACAATTTTATCTGAAATTTTTTAGAGTGTACATATAACACCCTAATGGGATACTATGCTACCAAATAGCAAATTTTGTTGGAAATGATATCAGAATGGTTACCGTCGTCTTTTCTTCGGTGCTGAACAAGTAAATATCAGAGCAGATAATACACACGGCAGTGAGGACACAAGCATACCCAGCAAATTTAGTCAGTCGGGATTCCCTGAAAACAAAGAAATTTTTTATTAACTATATTATATAGATAGTGGATTGTTAGGAGACCAATATTGAGTTTTATTGGCCGAAGTAGTAATATTGGTCAAGGCCGTAGGCCCAGACCAATATAACCTGCTAAGGCCAATAAAACTCAATTTTGGTCAACTCACCATCCACCAAAATTTGCAGACTTATACATATTTTTCTAAAGATACTTAATTTTTTGATATGAAATATACTAAATTTTTCCCATTATTTACAATGAGCATATTTATAAAATGATAGATTTGAAATTTCAAGAGGCAAGATTTCCTGCTACTCAGGCCACCCCTAAAAATAATAGCCAATTAAGTGCATGATTGCTGCTAACAGCATAAGGGCAAGCCAATATCACTCTCCACACACCAATAACAGTTTTAAGACACCAATATCATTATTTATTGGCTTGTCATGTGGTTGATCTCATGCTACATGATTGGCCTTAAATTTTTGATGCAGAATATTTTATATATATATATATACACGTACATGACAATAATATTTCCATAACACTGATAATGAATACTTCTCTGAAGTGTAGTATTGTGTCCTCCATGTGGAAAAAGGCAAGGATTACACCACCCCAATTTTCAAAAGTGACAGTGCCTTAAATCCATCAAATTACCGTCCTATGTCTATCCTCCCCCGTACAAAGAACAATCTGGTTTTAGGCAAGGACACTCCACAGCTACTGCCACAACAATCGTGACTGATTACATACTTGACAACATGGATAATGGTCGTCTAATTGGTGCTGCCTTTCTAGATTTAAAGAAGGCATTTGACACTGTTGATACAGAGACTCTCTAGTTTACCCTTCATGTGTGGAGTGCCGCAGGGATCCATTTTAGGGCCCCTGCTTTTTATATTATTAATGATTTTAAAAAGCAAATGTCATACTGAAAACTCCACATGTACGCATATGACACAATTTTATCATTGATTCGACGGATCCTGACGCTATTAAACAGAAGCTTGAATAGACAGATAGATCGATAGATATTTCTTTTATTCGACCATATAACTATACAGATTAAGAAATAAGCGTACATGTATCAAATATATATTTTTATTACATGACCACTATGCTAGAGCGATGCTGATTGGCCTAAATCAGTCACATGACGACATCATAAAAACTCATATTGCATGGTTCGGGTGCAATATGAGATTTTTCCAAAAAAAAATTTTTTAAAATTTTTTTTTTCAGATTTTTTCATATTGCATGGTTAGAGTGCAATATGAGTTTTTATTTAAAAAAAAAAAATTCCAAAAAAAATTTTTTTTTTCATTTTTTTTTTTGACTGAAAAAAAAAAAAAATTCCGAAATTTTTTTTTTTTCCGCAATGGAACATTATATTGGAAGCATAGTGGTCATGTAATAAAACAAATACGGCACTTATTATCGTGCAATATGAAAATTTATTTGCACTCGTAAATTCATATTGAACTCGGGCTGCGCCCTCGTTCAATATGAATTTCCTCGTGCAAATAAATTTTCATATTGAACTCATATCATGCCGTATTTGTATAATATTCTGCACCAAAATTTGTGAGCCAATCATATGACGTTATATCAATCACGTGCCACGCCAATAAATAACGATATTGGCGTGTGAGAAGTGTTATTGGCGCCTTAAAGCTATATTGGCGTCCTCAGTGCACATGCACTTGAGTTATTGCAGCACTAAACCCTTTATTCAGGTGGCCTTTGATTGTATTGACTTCTTTCCAATCAAATTCTCCATTGTCATTGAAGTACACACACAGTGACCTGTTGCTAATTGCTATCAAGAATAATTGACTAAATTCCAATTGAAACTTTGTCACTTCCTTAGTGAAACTACTTGTAGTTTATGAAAATCAATCCAATTGAACAGGGAACAATTAAAGCAAGATGAGCTGTACCGATTTGAAAATACACAGATAATCTTTAAAACATAAGTAGAATAAATCACGAAAATTATTTAAGAATCATTTTAATACTCATTTAAAAACGTGTTTTACTAAAAGGAATAAAAGACCGGGGTAAAGATCTGTTTGGCACTAGGTAAAATAGAGCTAAAAGAACAAAAATCATGACAGTCATAAAGCCCATCTCTTTGACTGAGAGTGAAAAGAAAGTTATGATAGACAGATAGATAGACAGATACAAATATAGAAAGACAGATAGATAGATAGATAGATAGATAGATAGATAGATAGATAGATAGATAGATAGATAGATAGATAGATAGATAGACAATTTTCTGTCTGCTTGTTTTAAATTATTTCAAATCTCAAATCTATTTTGTTCCCTTTTGCAAAGATTACGCATGGCAAAACTGATATTGGTTGGTGAGACAAATATTTCAGATAAGAAAAAAAGGTACCTATATCAGAATTATGTTATATATATATATAAATGTCAAAATTAGCGAACCAGGTTTTTATTGGCAACGGTTTAAGAATTTTTAATGGAAACATGCAGCCAAATCACAAACATGTATTTGTCAGAAAATTTTGGTGCAGAATATAACAAATAGCGGATGTTGAGTCGACCAATATTGAGTTTTATTGGCCTAGTATATATTGGCCAATAAAACTCAATATTGGTCTCCTCACCATCCACTATCTATATAATATATATTTAAGTATAATAGATAACAGATTGTAATGATAAATAAATAAATAAATAAAGGTACAGGCCCAGGCCAGGATGGCCTCATTAAGCCTAAACAAAGGCGCTAACATGAGGACCCACCGTACATTCCATAGCATTAGAAAATAAATCATATGTTCAGTTCATATAAGGCATGTTTAGGGTTTGAACAAAAACAGATCAGTGGGGGAAAAAAAGAAAATCTCATCTTTTCAACTGAGTGCAATGAGCAAAAAGGGTGAATGAGATGATTGGGGGAGGATGGGGATATGTGATTGAATGAAGGGGACATGGTGAAAGCAGACAAATATAAAGCTAAGTATCGAGATATATGAGCTTATGTTGAAAAAAATGAATAAATAGAAATAATAAAAATTAAAACAAATTTAAAAATTGTTTTTTCAAAACTATCACCGATTACAAACATAGCAATGAGTTAGGTGGCAGATTTCTTTGTAGTTATTGATCAGGATTTTTTCACATATAGTTTGAAACCAAGTTCACTATGAGTATATATTTTTTCTAATATATTGTCGGGAGTATTATTTAGCAGTCTAGGTAGTTGGTATCTTATGCAGTGTTCGGCAAAGTTGTGATTTACTCTCAAAGTTAAAAAAGCATTATTTCGGGTGAGTCTATGATGAGTTTCACGCTGTCTGATAGTTTGGAAAGATGAGAAATATTGTGGAGTTTTTTATGGGCTAATCTGAAGTAGAACCTGAGTAGCTTTGATTTGTTTAGGTCTCTTATTGTCAGGATGTTCTGTTTTTAAATAAAGGTTGGGTATGCGCATTAAATTTCGAGTTTGTAATTATTCGAATTGCTTTCTTTAATTTCCTTATATTGAATTTGTAAACACTGGATCTGGCTGCTGCTGCTGTTGCTATCACTGTAGCAAGACATTTGAAATTTCCGCCAAAAACGAACATTTTAGTTTCGTAAATTTAATGTCATGGAAGTCTACCAAAAATTGATAGAAGCCCAATAAAATATTTTGAAATTGTATGCAAAGTTTGAACGAGATTGGTGAAACAGTGTGACCACCAGAGTCAGAGTGTTGACAAGCTTTCTCATCCTTCCTCCCACAATAGAGTTGCGCGTGCAAGCAAGCTGCTACAGGTCTGGATTATCCATTAGGCTGAGTAGGCTATAGCTCAGGGCCTCACACCTCAGGGAGGGGGGGGGCCTCACATTTGGTGAAAAAAATTAAGTAAAATTTGCCTAAATTTGAGAATTTTAAGTCAAAAAGAGAAAAATCAAGATGAAAAGTTGGGCTCAAATGCATATTAAGGGGCCCCAACTTTATAATCATGGATCATGTAGCCTAGAAATACCTGTTTCAAGAGTATCTCATATAAAGCGCCTCTTGACTAAATCGCGCAATTACACTTGCAGAAATTTAGCAGAAAAATCATTAAAATTCTGTGGCTAATCAAGTTTTATTATCATTATCACAGAAATATATGGAAATAACAGAAGAAATTTCTGCAATAATCGTTGATATTGATGCAATAGTCTTAGAAATTTTTTGAAATTTTGTACAGAAAACTTTACGATCAAGCTATCCATTTAGTGGCTTTTAAGAACATTTTTAAAGAGAATCACAGTGAAAACTAGAATTTGTGTCGCAAGCGGAACACATGCGAGTTCACTATGCGTATGTTGTAGATTCTTGGGGGAAAATGGTGTAGAATTTGGGGCCTAGATTTTCATACATGATCAGAGAAATAGAACAGACAATAAACTTAGCAGTGGTATCACCAGGAGGGGGGGGGGGGCAGTGCAGTAAAAAAGAAAGTACAAGCGGCTTACAACGAATCATGTCAATAGCAGGAAGGCCAGATCTAAAAGGTATTGAGATCAGTAGCATAGCCATTAGGGGGGGGGTGAGAGGGCAGGGGGGACAACTTGCCCCTGAACAGATTTTGGGGAAATTTCTGCAGATGTATTAGCAAAATTAGAAACGAAAATGGGGAAATGGTAAGAAAAATGGAGAAATTATGAGCAAAATGGGTAAATGGTAAGCAAAATGTGGAAATTATAAGTAAAATGGGGAAAAGGTAAGAAAAATGGGAGAAATGGCCAGAAATTGGGGAAATGGTAAAAAAGAAGTGGGAAATTAACAGAAAAAAGAAACTGAAAGAAAAGGGGATTTATACGAAGAGTTTTAACAGATTTCCCAATTTTTTCTGCACAATTTCCCCATTTTTCTTCACTATTTCCATTTTTCTGCCCCTGAATGGTAAATTTTACAAATGCTTGTGATAAGGTCTAGGGAGTAGCCAACTTAAAATTATATATTCTAGTGTGCTCTGATTGGCTGGTTCTCATGACTTTATTTGACATTGGTTAATTTGCTCCATACTTGCAAATTCCAGAGCGCATCTTGTGATGGCAGTGAGCCAGTAACTGATAATTTTAGAAAGACAGATTTAATTGTTTAGATGGACAAATAATTATGTGTTTCTGTTGTAAGCTCCATGGGAGATGTTGGGGATTGCTTGATAGCAATATGTATAGCAAGATAGATAGATAGATAGATAGATAGATCAGATATCTAGATAGTAAGCTAGATAGCGAGAATGGTCAGATAGCTAGATAGATACATAGATAGATAGACAGCTAGCAAGATGGATAGATAGCTAGCAAGATAGATAGATTGATAGACAGATCGAACGATAGAAAGATAGATAAATAGATAGACATAGATAAATGTGAGCTGTAGTCGGAGGGGGGATGTTTGGGATAGCTATACATTATTATATTATCGGTTTAAGTATTTACTGACTGACTAATTAAAACAACTGTGTCATCCAATTCAAGTTTGAACTTCACACCTTTTCCAAACAATAGACCAGCATCAACACCAGGGTTTCTGTTGGGGTGCTCAAAAAGTGAGTCCTGGGGACTCAGTGAGGTCTGAAAAAGTGGGTCCCCAGCCAAATTTCTGGGTCCTAGTTTTTTTCATATCATGGCCAAGCGGCCATCACCCAATTACAATTCTTGAATATAAGGGAGGGGGCTAGCCCGGCTGGTAGAGCCTTGGGCTCCCATTTGTTGGGACCCAGGTTCGGAAGCTCTCCACAAAATAGTTTTTGCTTTGCTGAAACAATTCTTTGTCGCATCCCTCAATCTTCAGATATATATCAAAGTAGGAACTCCTAGTACAGGGTGAATTTCCTATAAATCTAAAATGGTAAGTTTAAAAATGTATTTAGGAGTCGTCTGTAGGACTATATTTCTTTATGCATCTTCAAAAATGCCACAGTCTTGTGAAGCAATATTGGCAATAATTTAGTTACTCGATTGATTAAAACTGTAGAAGGCTCCAAATGATCCATTATTGACCTATTGAATATGCAATGACATCACAGTAACACAAGCAGTTTGAAGTAATCACTTGCACTTCCCTGACTGTAACTACTCAAAGGGTGTGACCTGGGTGTCTGCCAGTCCTTGAAAAGCCTTGAAAAAATTGCATTTACCACAAAAGGCCTGGAATCTGCTTCATATATATAAAAAAAAGAAACACAGCTGAATATTTAGCGATTTCTTGTGACAGTCAGGTCGCAGATACATTTTTACTATCAGAAAAAAATAATCTGCATTCTCTGGACGCTTGCTGGGTCTTAGAGTGTACTAATAAAAAACATAGGCTGCGCAGCAGCAAACCTTCAGCGAATAACACCTTTAGAAGATAACAATAATATCATAAAATTGGTGCTTTTACGAAATTGCTTATAGGTATGCAATAGCGGTCGAGTAGTGGCCTTCCATTATCTCTATTTTTCCAATGATTCATAAAGTGTTATACGCATCAAAAAGCACTGCTAAATTAATTGCATAGGTGATTTGTTTAGAAAAATGCATTACTGTATATGCAATAGTGGGGAAGTTTTGGCTCCGATATAAAAAAAATTCTTTAAAATATTTTTTCTCAATATCACAAAAACTATAGAATAGCCATCTGTCAGACCATGAAAAGGTACAACTAGACCATACAAGCCATATGTGTACCAAACTTCATCGTATATGGAATAGTGACCGGATGTTGGGCCAGAAACAAAAATAATAAATTTTATGTTTTTTTCAATATTTAAAAAAGTATATAATATTTTCCATAAGACCTTTCGAAAGGCACAACTAGACCATATTGACCATATGTGTACCAAAGTTTATCCATGTACATGCAATAGTGAGCGAGTCTTAGCCCAAAAAACCAAAAAAATATGTTTTTATATCTTTTCTCATTTTTTCAGAAAGTATAGAATATCTGTCAATGAGACCATCAAAAGGCACAACTAGACCATATAGGCCACGTGTGTACCAAATTTCATCCATGCACATGCAATAGTGACCGAGCCTTGGCCGGAAAGGAAAAAAAAATTATTTTGATATTTTGTTAAATATTTCAAAAAGTATTTAAGATCTTTTCATCAGACCATCAAAAGGCACAACTAGACCATACAGGCTAGATGTGTTCCAAATTTCATCCACGTACATTTAATAGAGGCCAAGTGCTGGGTCGGAAACAATCTATCCGCCCGCCGCCCGCCCACCCGCCCGCCGCCCGCCCGCCGCCCGCCCGGCGGACGGACAGCATTTTTACCCAAGTGATTACACTACCTTCTTCGAACTTCGTTCGCTGAAGGTAAAAGAAACACAGCTGAATATTTTGCGATTTCTTGTGACAGTCAGGTCGCAGATACATTTTTACTATCAGAAAAAAATAATCTGCATTCTCTGGAAGATTGGCCTTGATTTTGGGAAAATTTGGGCCAAGAAAAGCCTAGAAAATCCTGGAATTTGGTTCCAAAAATGCTGCAGACATCCTGCACTCAACACAAAGAGACTGCAATGCAAGGGCAATAATGTTCTTCTAAAATTTGAGTTATAAAATACAAGAACTTTTCTGCTGACTTGACTTGTGTTGTGCTGGTATACCCTGGCTGACTTGACTTGTGCTGTGCAGTTGATGTTGATAGGCTAGTAACTGTTACTGTATCCACATATTCATAACATTTTGTCAAGGACCAACCATGCACTGGTATTTTCATTTTATGCACAATATTTCATTAACGTCTCTCTACTCAATCACCCTTAAATTAACAAAATATGAATGCACTATTGCAATGCGCTGAGTGAAGCCTGCCTTATTTGGCTGTCCTATCAAGATGTGTGTGCAGAAGAAAATTTTGAAATGCTAATCTAGTGCATTAATAAAGCACATAGAAGCTTGAAAATGATCTTATAAAATGCCTTGTATTTTTAGCTGTCAACCCCTTCCACAATTTTCCCGAGTTTTTCTTTGTAAATAGCTAAAAAGTGAGTTACAAAGACAAAAGTGAGACACCAGTTGGTAAACAAATATCAAGATGCCTGGGGTTATTTCTAATATAATTTTCCGTTCAGATAAATGTCCCTGCAATAATTCCACTATATGTACATTGTTATTTTTATTCTTTTAAAATATGTTCACTGCCATATATTTGCCTGATAACTGGTTCATGTTAAATTTTAATTAAGTGGATTGCCTCCCCTCAAAGATGGCATTGATTGCTATGAGAAAGTTCACTTTTACAATGGCCTTCAATGATGTGGGACTTCTTAGAAGGTGTTAATTGAAATATACTAACTCAAGGTGTGAATGTAATGGCAAATTGGCTAATTGGTGAAGTCTTGATTGCTATCCTGAATTGCCTGACATGGCAAAGGGACAAATATATAGGCCTATGCATTTTCAACGAATTCTCAGCAATTAATTGAGATATCTTCATGAAAAAACGAAATCATAAAGATTAAGGCACCAGGCTTCAAAAGAGCCTAAAATATTAATTCTAGCCCTAATAGAAGTATCCGAAAACTATCGGGAAGACATCGAACCTGTTTTGGCCAATCAGAGGGCAGTAAAACAATAACAAAAATATTTCTATTTCCTGTTTTGCCGTGATTTGGTTGAAACTAAAAACTTAAATTGTAATTAAACAAGACACAAGAGACACAAATGTGAGCAAGGCGCCTCAAGTTAGCCAATTCTTCATTAATTTCATGAAAAAGAAACTTTAAAAAGAGCTTCCTTGTCTCTCACAAACGATCCAAAATTTCTGACTACCCTTATTTAACCCAGTTTGCCCACAAATGCGAGTGAACTCGCAAATTCTACGGTGATTGGCGGTCTCAGGTCAGGTCCAGTAAGGGGCCTCACATTGAGGCACAGCCTAGGGCCTCATGCTACCTTAATCCGGCCCTGAGCAAGCAACTCTACAAACTACGAACCTTTGCATGACCATTTTCCTGTGCTTGCACAAACCAATGGTTCCTGTCTTGGAACTCTGGAGGAATGACCATCTCCAGAAATATTACTTGAGCATTTATAGGCCCCTAGCTAAGCCTAGTGTAAATCCACTACACTGTTGACATAAATTATGCAAGATCCACTCAGTTGCTAAGTTCACTAGTGTAGACCAAGTAAACCCACTAAAATTAAACCTTCTATAAGCTGGATATGATCCGCCAATCCTTTCTTAATCATAATTGGCTAAAAAGTACTACCTTTTCACCAGGCCTAACAACTACAGAAATAATCATAAATAAACTGGACCATTAAAGCACAAGTTTATGCATGTCTCTGATTGTCTCTTCATTATAAATTTGCTTAAAAGTAAACATTGTCTCTTTCTTATAGAGTTACTTTTAAAATTTAAATTAAAACATTTTATCACCGATGAACGATTCTTAGCATGCATATTTCCAATATCATACATTTTTGTTGAATTTATCCATACTTGAAAAAGTAATATCAACATATTAGAAATTATGTAAACTGCATCAATAAGCATATAGGGTAATCCTTGCCCCATATATTACAATTTTATTACAGTACAGAAGAGGTTAAGCTTACTCCCAACTGAATGACATTCTACAAAATTTCACAAATTTCTGACAGAAATTGAAAGAAAAACAGGTTTTTTAACCCAGATGTAGAGCCATGAAAAACCCACTATACTTGTCTGTATCATGCTGATATTTTTCAAACAGATAAAGGGTGTCTCAAGCTAAAGATTGGTACTGGTCAAATACTATTTATAGGTATAGGATAGCTGGCAGAACAAAAAACATACCGTAAAACGGGGGAAAGTTGGCTCCCGGGGGAAAGTTGGCACTGTGATTGTTTTTTTAGAAAAGTCTGGCTTCTTTATCGTTGGTGGCATACAATGACAATATTTCAAGTTTTTATCATCCATAGATATGTTGACAGTCATCCAGGGCAGTAATTATAGTATTGAAACAAATTTGCAATAAATAAGCCCTTCATATCTGAATACCTAAAAAATCGACAAAATTGTATATGCCGAAACTTTGCAGTGTAGCTACTACTTAGCTATACCTTATTTTTAAAAACCACTCAACATTGAGTTTCAAATGCAGTCAACTACTATTTTCCCCATTTGGATGATGGCCTTGGCTCACACATTTTTTACAGTAGTCAAATTCCTCAGTTGGGGAAAAGTTGGCATAGTTTTCGGGTAAAGTTGGCAGGTCATGCCAACTTTACCCCATGTATCACTAGCCTGTCACCTGACAGTTTTGTAGGATTTCGCATTGCATTGGTGGTTCAAATATGATTAATCCTATTTACAGCAAGTGTAATACATTAATTATTCACACAATATTTTCATACACCAACGTACAAACAACATGATTACTAAAAAAGCACGAGGTGGTCAGCTGAACCACAAGCATTTGGAGTCAGAAGAGAAGAGAGGAATCATTCATAAGAGACATTGGCCTACATTTGGAGAATATTGTTCATTGGAGAGGTGCTGTATCGGAAAATACAATTTAATACTTATTAGTCTACATGATGATAATCACATATATAACAACATGTACCCAAATATTTTCCATGCCCAAATATAATATTTTCTATAAAGTGCCCATGTAGAATGTAAGAGCAGGCTTTTGATTGCTTTACTTTGTTCATTATTTTTCTTTAATTCTATTTAAGCAGAATGCCACGCAATTATATAAAGAAAAATTCAGAAAAAAATCTGAATAAAGCACTTGAAGCTGTTGTGGAACATGGGATGAGTCCAAATAAATACCTACCAAAAATGGGAAACCGTTTCAGTGAGAATATTGTTAGTGGTTTTAGGAAGTTGGCATACACCCTCTGGATAGCTCACCAGTCCTATGCAGATAACCAAAAGGTGAAAAACTAGAAAATCAGAAGCTGTGTCAGAGGTGGTTCTTGACAGGTTACGAGACATGATATGGGGATGATGGTGAGCCACCCAAAAAGAGAGCAAAAAGAGTTAATGTTCCACCAGCCAAAAGCATCTCTGCTGAAGGTCCCTCAAAGTCTAGTGGCAATGTAAACAAGACAGCAGGCAAGATCTCAGAAAAAGAAATGCTAATAATGGACTATTTTTTCTTTCACTTGTACTGTACACTGTTGTTTCCTGTATGTCCAATTTTAAGTACTATCAAAATATGATTAACATGGTCCATTTCAATTTTCCATTACAAAATAAATGGTAAATACTTTGTTAGAACCTGCCAATTGACTTGCCAACTTTTCCCCACTGAATGGCAGACATGCCAACTTTACCCACTGGGTGGCCAACTTTACCCATTTCTTGGGTAAAGTTGGCCACTTACATGAGGTGCTGTGTAATTTTCTAGAGATAAAAAATCAAGTTGTTTGATACATGCACAGGTAGTATGGACAGGTGACCTGATTTTCCAACAATAGTTTCCAGCATTTATTGCATAGTAACGTAGCAGTGAACTCTGATTCACTAAAAACCAGCCAACTTTCCCCCGTTTTACGGTAGGCTGCGCGGCAGCATACCCTCGGCTATTCAGCAGGCTATTCTGGAGCCGGTGAAATCAATTCACATACTGGCGATAGATTATGACCCTCAACTACAGCTTTTCCAACCGAATCATATTTAGATGGCCTGGGTCAAAATTTTTACAATTTTCGTATGGCGTTAGCTCACGAACATATATCAATGCCCTCCTTCAGATATATTCTTATCTATTTCTAGAAGCAATCAATGTATCAAGCATCATAGATGTTTCAAAAGGGTCACCCATCTTGAAGCAATTGCCATTTTTTTTAAATATTGAAACGTTGTATTGTTGTGTTTGCTTTTGAGAGAAATAAAAATATCTGAATCATGTTTGTATATATAATCATAATGGTCAGCTGGAGGTGGAAGAACGTACAAAGTGGCCCAACTCTCTCAAGCTTCCTCACTCTTTCTGGCTGACGGAAAGTGTTTTTAGATCAATGAAATGTCCGTTTCTCTATTTTATATGATGTTTTATTTATTTAATTTTGACAAATTCCCAGCCTTAGCATTCATCAGATTCAAGGTACTGAAAAGAGATGTTGCAATGAAATATAAGGGTTACCTCATTACTATGTCCTCCTCCTGTCCTAATTAACCTACCAAGTACATAAATACAGGAGGTAAAGTCCCAATCATCCATCCATCCATGATTCTCTGGATGTATTAGATTACATAATTATACATGATCAAACAATCAATCAATCAATCTATCTCTATCTCTCTATTTATCTATCTATCTATCTATCTATCTATCTATCTATCGATATCTATCGATATCTATCTATATCTATCTATATCTATCTATATCTATCTATATCTATCTATATCTATCTATCTATCTATCTATCTGTATCTATCTGTATCTATCTATCTATCTATCTATCTATCTATCTAACTAACAACTAATCAATAATGCAACATGAAAATCTATTTGCTGGGACAAATTCACAGTGGATATCAGTCAAACAATTAATTAATCATTCATTCATTTCATTCAATCAGTCCAATCAGTCAAGCAATCTTCAGTCATTTAAACACCTAATCTAAAACATCTAATCTATCTATCTGGCTATCTATCTATCAATCAATCAATCTATCAATCTATCAATCTATCAATCTACCAATCTATCAATCTATCTATCTATCTATCTATCTATCTACAGCTATCTATCTATCTATCTATCTATCTACCTGTCTATCTATCTACCTGTCTATCTATCTACCTATCCTACCTTTATCATCTTATCATAAATTATGAATAGAATAAAGGCCTGCCTAAAAACAGAAATAATAGATAGGTTGTCTATCTATCCAATCTATTTATTTTAGATATTAAACTAAACACAATGTGTGGCCTACAGATGCTTTTAAATAAGACTAATAGTAGTAGTAGTATTTATTGGCCCAAAGATTGATACATGGTAAAATAATAAAAGTCTGCACAATGCACCAAACACATCGCAAATGTATGAATATCAAAAAATTTGAGAAAGTCAATCATATATTTTCATAATTTGAAAAACTGCCTTAGCTTCATCAGTGTCTTTGCAGTTTGTTATAATGTCGATATCAAAATTCAATGCCAGGTATTTCTGTCTTACTTGTTCAGACAACCTACAGCTTTCAATCACATGTCTTTCGGTCTGCACTCCCCCACACATGCATAATCTTCTCTCTCGTTCGATCCGGCTCCACCTTAATGTTTCAATTTTCAGGTTATGTGCTACCAGTCTTAACCGAGATATGACAATTCTCATATGCTCTGGAATATGACCATTGTACAATGGTGGGGACTGGAGACCTGGGTTCATGGAGATGTAAGCAGCAAACTTTGATCTGCTCTGTGACTTGTCCATGATAGCAGTCCGCATGCTTTCAATGCTGTCCTCTGTATACTTTTTATCTTCTGTAAGTAATTTCTCTATGTAAGTCCAGGAGCTTGTTTTCGATTGTCTTACATTAACTACTTAACACCAAAAAGGTTAAATGCTGTCCAAACTTGGCTGTATTATTTTAAAAAAATAGCTGAAAAGGCAAAAAAAAAGCCTGCATGGGATATAAAAAGTCATATATCAACTTCTACTTGGCCTATATTTCTTATTTAAAAATAGAAAATTTCATTATAATGTTTAAGATAAAAAAACAAAGGCTATCAATGCACTTTGAACATATTTCTAAGAAAAAAGGGAATTTTGTTAGAAATATAGGGGGTCATGCGTCATGAACTGGTCCATTTTGCGTCGCAGGTCAAAAATGTCAATTTTTTCTATTTTCTGATATATCATCACAGAAGCATAGCACTATACAGTGTTTCAAACAGAACTTAATTATCTTGTATACTTATCAAGATATGGGCACTTTTGTGCCTCCCCCACTCATTGAAATGTGTAGACTTAAGGGAAGGTTATTAAGTCTTTTCTCAAAATTGACGTTTTTTAGTAAAACGTCTGTAACTTTTCTACTACTTAACCAATTGTAATGGGGTTTGTTGCAAAATGATTCTGACTAGTTCCTCTAATGATATATGATATACAAGTGAAATTCACCACAGAATTAAGAAAAATTATATCCCTTTAACTAGGCATGTTCTGGACACTTGTTGTCCTTTTATGAGCCAGCCTATCTTAAATGTAACAACATTACAACACTGGAAGATTTCTGATCCATGGATCAAAGTGATTGAGAATTAGCATAAAAATGATGAATAGATAGATAGATATATCGACAGGTAAGGTAAGCACAGCCCTGTATGGCCTGTTGTATAGCTACTCACTAGGTTACATTGATGAAATGAGAGAGAGGGCAGGAGGCCTCAACATGCTGCATGTTTACCCCATGTAAGGGATCTTTTCCTTGCCCAGCACAGGCTCTAATACAAGGATACCCCAATTTAGCAACTAATCTGAATGACATCAAGCTTGGTGTTTGCTTTTTAAGAGTACATTGAAAATATTTGCGATCACAAACTACATCATTTTGCAATATGCTTTTGTAGATTACTGCTGAGGTTGAGAATGACATCTGCTTGGCTTTTCCTGAGAAGCACTAAAAAATAACGTGCAAGCACTTTAACAGCTGCTTGTAGATCTATAGGTGCAAGTATATACTAATCTGCTATTTAATTCTATCTATCTACCTACCTATGTATCTATCTATCTATCTATCTATCTATCTATCTATCTATCTATCTATCTATCTATCTATCTTTGTATCTATCTATTCCTTCCTTTCTTGCTTCCTTGCTTCCTTGCTTCCTTCCTTCCTTCCTCTCTTCCTTCCCTTCCTTCCCTCCCTTCCCTTCCTCCCCTTCCTTCCCTTCCTTCCCTTCCTTCCCTTCCTTCCCTTCCTTCCCTTCCTTCCCTTCCTTCTGTGGTGTTGTTAAAGATGCCTTGTAAGTGTTTCCATATATATTTTTGTCTTTTTGGAAGCAAGATTAAATTATGTTGAGACCATATATGCCTGGTGATTGCTGGGAAAGAGCAATTAACTGGTTTCTTACTATCAAAGCCGTGGCCTCACCTGAGTTATCTCAAAGCCAATTTAAAATTGCTATTCACATTTTCAAGCGCAATTCGCCTTCACACCTCCCTGTCATCTGTCAAATACTTCTGTATGGGTCTTATTTAGAGAGAGGAGGCACCTCCGAAATTGTCAGAGCTCCTCAGCAACACACTCGCAAAAGTAGGTCAGTGTGACCCAGTTAATGCCGTTGCCCTGATTGACCTTTGACCTCAAGATTGTCAGCCTGTTTATTTTCTTTAATAATTGTTTCCATCTCAGAAAGGCACCAAACGTTTTTCAAGGCAAGATAATATTCTATTAAGACTGTATGCAAAGTTTTAATGACATAGGTGAAACAGCACGACCAGGGGAGTTGTCATAAGTTTTCCTGGAACTCCTCCGGTAATACAGGCTGCAAGCAGCTGTAAAAACCCCAAGTAAGACATCTAAAGCATAGCACATGAACTAAAATAGCTATCTGAAAAAATAAACCCTGATTGGGACAGTGCAGAGGGGCTGATTTCTTCTTTTCACAATATTGCTACACCGACTCCGCTACACCGACTCCAGATCCACCCCTGATTCTGACTGACATTTTTCAACGTTCTGGGCAATAGCGTTTTATTGGTTTAAGTGATTTTCAAAAGGATAACAGTTCTGTAAACTAGAGAATATTTCCTTTCTTCTGATGTCAAATATGTTGAAAAAACTTAGATAGAAGTGGTGGAAAAGTTCTATTTAATATTTTGTTTCGAAATTTCGTGCGACAAATCCACCATTTTAGCAGACCAGTTCATGACGCATGACCAGGGGTGCTATTTAACTGTTTCTGTACTCTCCCCTTTGTTCTTGGGTCATTAGGGAACATTAGTGACATCATGTTACATAATGTCCATTCAAGAAAAGCTGCACCCTCTTCCCCAACAAAGCAGTGACACTTCTTGTCTTCAAGGTGCTAAAATATGCTTGTGTTGAGTTTTGTCATTAATTAAAATTCAGATTTATCCAACATTAGATATCTTTGGATTTAAAATGAAATATTGAAATTCGTAGAATTAAGGTTTTGTTGCATGCCAAGTAAATTTATAAATAACCTTGTATTTAGTGGAATCATTTCTGCAATCATTGTTTGATCACATTTAGTTTTTATGCAATATTATGAATTCATAAAAGCAGGCTGACATTAATTTAATTTATTTCCTTTAATTTACATCACTGAGGATAGATAGATAGATAGATAGATAGATAGATAGATAGATAGATAGATAGATAGATAGATAGATAGATAGATAGATAGATAGATAGATAGATAGATAGATAGATAGATAGATAGATAGATAGATAGATAGATAGATAGATAGATAGATAGATAGATAGATAGATAGATAGATAGATAGATAGATAGATAGATAGATAGATAGATAGATAGATAGATAGATAGATAGATAGATAGATAGATAGATAGATAGATAGATAGATAGATAGATAGATAGATAGATAGATAGATAGATAGATAGATAGATAGATAAATTGATGATTGGTTGATTTATCAATGTATATCATATATAGGCTATGGAGTTGCTATATAAAAGATGTATACTTGTAAGTCACAGGCAGCTGCGGCTGGTTCAAGGCATTTTGAAAGACAGATGGATGATTGTTTATCTCGCAGTGTTACTAATTTCAATTAAATAGAAAAATGTGCCTAGACATGGGATAAAAAGGTGCAGTACATCCCAGTATACTCCCCTCGACCCCAGTATATTCCCTCGACCCTATACTAGGGATGTACTGCACCTACCCATGATATAACCTCATAGTACCAGACAGCTGAAGCTGCTGTAGGTGTGCATCGCAGGGTCGAATTTTGTATCAATAGAAAAATAAGAAGAAGCAGAAGCTTCAGGGGTTTGGGTCTGCAGTGAAGGAAAAATAAGTATACAATTTCTTGTGAAGGAAAAATAAGGAGAATATTTATTTTGAAGGAAAAATAAGGAGAATATTTATTGTGAAGAACAAAAATAATCAATTAGAGGTTATAGATTGTCGTGGGTGGCTCCTTGGACAACGAGGCACTCATTTTCCACACCGAATTGCTCATAATTGGTGCCGAAGCAACCCCCAATGAGGAGCAGAACTGTGTCGGCGAGCTGTACAGGAGCCTCAGTGAGGTTCTATTGCTTCCATGTCAAAGTAGCATCGCCCAGGCAGGCTCTTAGACTAGCATCACCCAGGGAGTCCAGAGACAATAAACTACGCATAAGCAGAGCGCAGTGTCTGACTGTCTGTGAAGCAAAAAGCATTGTCGGCGAACCATCAAGCTCTTTGCGTCGGCCAATTGTACAGGACCATCTTCGAGATTCCATTTCCTCAGTGCTAAACTAGCATCATCCAGGCAGCCTTTAGCATCCCCCAAGCAGTCTCTAGCATCGCCCAGGCTGTCTCTAGCATCGCCCAGGCAGTCTCTAGCATCGCCCAAGTACTTTAGTGGTCTTTCAGGCCTTCTAATGCCCCTATCACACGGAGACGTAACAGAGGGTTCCTGTTGCGGTGCTTCTTGCTTTTCCAGGAAAGTGGGAGGTTCTTAAGCTACATTCAACAATTCGGCGACGATATTTTCGTCTACGGCGCTTCTTAAACTTCCTCGCCAAAAGTTCCTAGAAGTCACGTGACAGGTTAGTGAAGCAAGAACTTGCTTCACGAAAGATTCAACCGGTTGAATCTTTACGAAGGAAGAAGCCACGATGCAAAAGACCAGAAAGACCCCGTAAATGATTGGGCGAAGTTAGAGACAGCTTGGGCGAAGTTATGGCTAGTTCTCACGGAGACGTAACAGAGGGTTAAGCGACGGCGTTTCTTATATTTCCAGGAAAGGGCAAAGATTTACAGGAACAGCATGCGTCGTTTTAAGAGGTCTTTCTACGCAATTCCTAGAAATTTGACGATGCAGGAAAAAAAGATTCAACCGGTTGAATCTTTGCGAGGAAAGAAGTGGTGAAGCAAGAAGAAGCGTAAAAAGAAATCAGTGCGCGCCGCAGATTTTTAAAGTTGCGACGCACAAAGAAGAGCTTCGACGCAGAAACAGCAGTGTAGCAGAAAGCTCTTGCTTCATGTCACATGTTTCAGACACGCGTCGCGGAAAGTCACATGTGCGACGCACGTGAGAGGGTGCGCGCCGCGTCTTTTGGACCCCCAATGCAGCAGACAGAGTGACGCCTGAGTGCATGCGTTGTTCTATTTTTAGCATCAACCCTTTGTCTGCGTGTCACCCTCTTTTTGCGCAGCGGCTGGGGCAGCAGCAGCGAAGCAGGGGGGGCGAAGGAGGGGAAAAGAGGCGGTCCGCACCCTGCATATATATAGAGGGGGCCAGTTTAGAGCACCATACCCACTCAGACCTTCGACCAGAACACACCTAGAATCCACGACACTATTATCAACTGCTACATTTGCTGCTACTTTTGTTGCTACAATTGTACTTTTGCTGCTACAACATGGGACCAAAGAGGAGAAAGGGCACCGTCGTCACCAGGGCACCAACCAAGCTCAGCACCAGGTCAACACTTCACACTCCTGGGAGCACTCCAGTGACAACTCCAGCTACAACTCCAGCTGCAACTCCTCTCCATGAACCTTCAGATGCTGCAGTGACTGCCTTCTTCACAACAGCCATGGCAGACATCTCTCTACCTGGGCTCTACACCTCCACTACAGCTGGCAGCCAGACGAAGACCACCTCTTCAACCAGCAAAGCCACTGTCGTCAGCGAGACCATCTTCGAGGGCCGGCCAGAAGACAACACAACAGAAGAAGATTCATCTGTTGAATTGTTTGAAGAGGAAGGAGACAAGCCTGCTGACAAGCCTTCCAAGTCTGCTGACAAGCCTGCTGCCAAGTCTGCTGACAAGCCTGCTGCCAAGCCTGCTGCCAAGCCTGCTGACAAGCCTGCTGACAAGCCTGCTGCCAAGTCTTCCACGGGTCTTCCAGAGCCTACTGCCAAGTCTACTCCAAAGAAGACTCCAAAGAAGACTCCAAAGAAGACTCAGACTCCGAAGAAGACTCAGACTCCGAAGAAGACTCCGAAGAAAACACAAGAGAGCCAGCCTGTTCTTGCTCTAGATAGAGTGGCCATACATGAGGACACCTTCGAGGAGGAAGAAGACTCTGCTGATGAGACCCCTGCAGCTGCTGAAGCCAAGTCCAAGGGCAAGAAGGGCAAAGGGAAGGCCCCCAAGAAAAACATCAGGAACAACCTGGGCATCACAGCTGACCAAGAAGACGACCTCATCAACTGGTTCAGAGAGCATCCTGTCCTCTACATGAAGGGCTCCAGAGGCTACAAGGGCAACGAGAAGCTGCTGCTGGACACAGAAAAAGCCAAGGAGCTGGGACCCCAGTACACCTCCCAGGACATCTTCAACTGGAGGAAGACAGTCCGCACCCACTACTCCAGACTCGTCAGGCCTGAAGCTTCAGGATCCGGCAGGAAGGAGACTCTGACAGACAGGGACCAGTACATCCTAACCAACTGTCGGTTCCTGAAGGACTCCATCGTCCACAAGCCAGGCAAGGAGCTGTCCGCCATCTCTCAACTGTCTGCCAACCGGCCAGCCTCAGACTCCGAGGACAGCTACAACCCTGAGGATTCCCTGCCAGCTTCGTATGACATGCCGGAACTGCCAGCTGAACAGCCAGCACAGGACAGACCTGACAGCCAGCAGTCCCAAGTCTTCCCTGGAGCACCAAAGCCTGGAGCCGCTGCCAAGGGAACCAAGAGGAAGGCCCCAGGAGATGAAGCCATGCACTCCGCCATGCACGTCATCGCAGGCAGCATGCAAGCCATGTCCTCCGCCAAGAAGATCCTGAAAGGCTCTGGCTGCAACATGTGCCCCGACCACCAGGAGTTGACACCCGATCAGGAGTACTGGAGGATGAAGTGCCAGGACCTCTACCACGTGGGATGTCACGCCAGCCCTGAAATCAGAAGGAAAATGGTCAGGACCATTGCAGAGGCCGCCCTCTACTGGGACAAGGAGAGTGAGATGGATGAGGCCAGCCGCCAGTCAAGTCATCATCAGCAGCAGAC
Organism: Platynereis dumerilii; assembly: GCA_026936325.1. Lineage (NCBI taxonomy): Eukaryota > Metazoa > Annelida > Polychaeta > Phyllodocida > Nereididae > Platynereis > Platynereis dumerilii. The sequence goes on from JAPTHN010000040.1 coordinate 3,569,293, forward strand.
CTTCCAGCCTCCTCATCCTCCTCAGCGCCTGCAGATGCCACCTCCTCCTCCTCCTTCTTCGACGTATGTGCCATCCCACCACCAGCAGCACCACCACGCTTCCAGCAGCAGCCATCACTACCACCACCACCAGCCGAGGGAAGGAGGATCCTCCAGGCAGACTCCCAGCTACACCGTGATGCAGCCCAGCCCATCCTCCATGACACTGATGATGGATGCTCAGGAGAGCCCCGAGAAGTACGGCTACCCCCCTGGACCCAGCTTTGGTCAACCGGCCGCCCATCACCAGCACCAGCCTTCCCCTTCGGCCAGTTGGACTGCAAGTCTCCTTTCTCCACGAAAGTAGAAGACCAGATGCAGCAAAGACAACAAAAAACCTTGGCCCTTTTAAGGGCCACCAAATCCTCCCAAAAGGGCAGGCCACGTACACATCTTATGTTGACAAAAAAAAAGAGCTTGTGTTGACCGAAAAGAGCCAAAAAAGAGCAAAAAAAACGTTGACAATCCCCAAAAAAAAAGTCCCCCAAAAAAAAAGTCCCCCAAAACAAAAGTCCGGTCCTGGCCTTCATTAAAAGTAATCACCTTCATAAAAGCAAGGTGCTAGTTCCCCCTTTCTTTGCCCCAAAACATACCAAGTGCAGCACTAGTACAAGTGCTGCATTCTTTGGTATAAACATATTTTTATTGCACTAGTACAAGTGCATGAATTTCTTAATTAAAATGTAATGCACTAGTACAAGTGCTTTGGTTTTAAAACTTGTGTTGGTTGGTTGCACTAGTACAAGTGCATCACTTTGTAATTTCACTTGTCTAGGGCAAGTCGCAGGTAGATAGCTAGCTAGATAGATAGATAGATAGATAGCTTGATAGATAGCTAGATAGATAGCTAGATAGATAGCTTGATAGATGGAACACAATGCTCGTTACATATATACACTGCAGCAAAAGAAAAGCAGTTGTCGTCACTTTGCAGGAATTGGACTTGGATAGATAGATAGATAGCTTGATAGATAGCTAGATAGATAGCTAGATAGATAGCTAGATAGATAGCTTGATAGATGGAACACAATGCTCGTTACATATATACACTGCAGCAAAAGAAAAGCAGTTGTCGTCACTTTGCAGGAATTGGACTTGGATAGATAAATAGATAGATAGATAGATAGATAGATAGATAGATGGATGGAGGGATTGATTGATTGATTGATTTTTGGGCTTGTTTTGTCAACATAGGATGTGTACATGGCCAGCTCAATTGGGAGGATTTGGTGGCCCTTAAAAGGACCTGGGGTTTGTTGTTTTGAATGCATCTTCTTCAGATTTTCTCCAACTGCCAAGGGACACTTCCTGCCGGACTGTTGACCCAGTCACGTAGGTAGTCTCGAGCAGCCTTGGCATCTCTGGAGGCATTTCCGTGTCGAAGTGGTTCTCCTAGGTCATGCAATTGACGGTCTCCCCTCCAAACTCCTTCAGCGACGTCATGTGTCTGTGGATCTTCTCTGTCCATCACTTCATTGTCACGGGCATGGTGGACGCCTACTCTGTCTCGCAGAATGTTGTGTAGAACACAAGCAGCCATTGTGATGTATGTCACTCTTGTAGGTCGTTGGGGCATGGTGGTCAGGAAGCATCTGAACCTGTGTGACAGCAGACCGAAGGCATTCTCCACCACTCTCCTGGCTCTTGAAATCCTGTAATTGTAGACTCTGGAAGCAATGTCAAGGTTCCTTCTTGGCACTGGTTTGAGCAGCCATGTCTTCAGGGGAAATGCCTCGTCACCCACGATGTAATATGGGAAAGGATTGTCTTCTGTGCCAGGTAGAGGTTCTGGAGGTGGTAGGCCTAGATCTTCCTCGTCCAGGAGTTGTCGAAGTACTGTGTCCCTGAAGACGCCGCCATCAGATGCACTTCCTTGACAGCCAGCCTGCACATAGATGAACTTGTAGTCGGCATCAACGAGGGCCATCAGGACAATGGAGTGAAATCCCTTGTAGTTGTAGAACAAGGAGCCTGCAGCCTTGGGACATCGGATTGCGACGTGCTTGCCATCCAGAGCTCCAATGCAGTTGGGCAAGTTCCATTTCGTCTCAAAAGCCTTGGCTATCTCCTTCCATCTTTCAGGCTGTGTGGGTAGTGCCAGCTGTCTTTCGAAGGCATGAACGATGGCAAGGCAGACCTCAGGGATGAAGTTGCAGATGGTGTTGGGTGCCACACGGAAAGCATAAGCTAGGGACTTGTAGCTGTTTCCTGTTGCCATGTACCGCAGGGTGATAGCCAACTTCAGACCAGGTTCCAAAGCCCTCCTCATGTTGGTGTCTTGCTTAGCGATGAGTGGTCCAACAGCTTCCAGGATTTCAGCAAAGATGGCAGGGGGCATTCTAGTGTAGTTGTAGTAGCCGGACACGTCACGCACTTGCAGTTCAGGCAGCAGTTGATGGAAGTGACCATGTTGTTCCCTCTGCAGCAACCAGTTGCGAATCCACCACCTTTTCTGTCTCCTGGCCCTCCTCCTCCTGTGTCTCAAATAGACAGCTCCGATAGCAACAGCAGCAGCACCAGCCACAACAATAATTTCTTCTTCATTCATCATGCATATGTTCAGTAGGCAGTCGTTGTGTTCTCATTGAAGGGCAATCAGCAAATGAAGCAAGGAGGTCCTCTTTTTATAATGACCAAAAGTGACTCCTGCAGCAGCCAAACACACTTTGCCGCAGCGCTGCAACAACAGACGTTCGTCGATGCTTAAGAGACCTTCGTCGCTGCTTAAGGCAAGGACGACGAAGAAGGTCAGCATCGACGCGCCTGTAATGTCCTCGGCGCTTTATGAATGCATGTGCGACAATGAACCATCAAGTTACGCAGTAACAAGTCCCTAAATGCGGCGTTGCATCCTTACAGTCGTCGGCGAGGCTGTCATTTTCAGCGGCGCATCTTACCTCGGGTGTACGCCGAAGGTTTCCTGATGCGTCGCAGGTCGCCAATTTCAGACGTAGCTGCCTCACAACCATCAGCGGCGTAAGAGGAAACAACATTGGGCGAAGTAAAAGCAGCCTCGCCGAATTCCAAAACAAAGTGCGACGCGTCTGTTTGGAACTGCGCTGAGGAAAGAGAGGCGGAACGCGGCGAAGAAAGCTTAAGCAGCGCCGCGGACACCTCAAGACTCACCGCGGCTACTAACTTTAAGCGTCGCACATGACACTAATTGATTACGTAATGTGCCAAAACCAATGTTCTACGCCACAACTTTCCAAGAAATGACTTCTCTTGATGCGTCGCTCTCAAATCGCCGTCGTGAGAACCAGGCATTAGAGACAGGTTGGGCGAAGTTAGAGGCAGGTTGGGCGAGGCTACTTATCATTGAGTCAATGGAACTTCGGCGAAAAAAGAGAACAACTCGCCGACGCAAACAGGCTGTTGAAACGCCGAAACAGCTACCTGCTTCACCGTAAAATGTATTTGCTTGGGCGTAATTGAAGATTAGGACGACGTAAGAGGATGCTAGGGCGAAGTTAGAGGCAGATTGGGTAACCAAGAGACTCCTTGGGCGAATCTAGTTTAACATTGAAGCAATGGAACTGCGACGAGGCTCCTCACAACTCGCCGACACAAGTCTCTTCTTGTTTCGTCAGAAATTACGAGCGATTTGGCGTAGAAAACGAGTGCCTCGTCGTAATAGGAACCATCAACGACGATTTAGAACCTCTAATTGATTATATAATTGTCCAAAAATGGCTTGAAACGCCGAAAGTTGGCGAATCTGAAGTTCCTGGCACCTCTACAACTTCGCCGTCACTTAACCACTCTCGTGTGATCTAGGCATAATGCCTAGTTCTCATGAAGTTTTATCAGGCGTTACTTGCCACGGCGATTCTTACTTTTCCAGGAAAGTAGGAGATGATTAAACTAGTTTCAACAATTCGGCGACGATAATTTTGTCCACGGCGCATCTTAAACTTCCTCACCAGAAGTTCCGAGAAATCACGTGACAGGTTGGTGAAGCAAGAATTTGCTTCACCAAAGATTCAACCTGTTGAATCTTGACGAAGCAAAGACTTGAAAGACCTTGGGCGAAGCTACAGATTGCCTGGGCGAGGCTAGAGACTGCTTGGGCGAGGCTAGAGACTGCTTGGGCGAGGCTACTTTATCATTGAGTCAATACAACTTCGGCGACGCAACTGCACAACTCGCCGACGCAAAGATTCTGATGAAACGCCGAAACAGCTGTTTGCCTCACCGAAACAGCTGTTTGCTTGGGCGTAATTGAGTATTTGTGAGGTGCCTGGGCGAGGCTACAGGCTGCTTGGGCGAAGCAACAGGCTGCTTGGGCGAGGCTAGTTTAATATTGAAGCAATGGAACTTCACCAAGGCTCCTTACAACTCGCCGACACAATTCTCTTCCTCATTCGGCACTAATTACGAGCGATTCGGCGTAGAAAACGAGTGCCTCGTCGTTCTAGGATCCACCCACAATTGATTATATAAGGCTTCAAAAATGGCTTGAATCGCCGAAATGTGGCTTCCTGGCACCTAGACAGCTACGCCGACACTTAACCACTGCCGTGAGAATATAGCATAAATCATGGAACTTTGCTTTTTCAAGATTTAACAGGTTGAATCTTTGGTGAGGCAAAATTGCCGCTTCGCTAGTTGGTTATGTGACTTCTAGGAATGATGAGGGAGAGTTGAGAAGGTGCGCCGTGGACGAATTATCGTCACAAAATTTTTTAACTAGCTGAATCTCTTTCCTGGGAAATGTGGAATCGTCACAGCAAAAAAGCCCTGCATCGTTGCCGTGAGACCTTAGCATAAGGAAAATGTGTAAACCATGAAGAAGAAAGCGGCAGTGTGTGTATGTGTGTCTGTGTGTGTTTTGTGCTTTACGTCTCATCAGCACCTTGTTGGGTTATTTAGAGACATCCTTGGTTTGTATCAAGGGAGTTGTTAATTCAGTTTGATTGTTGTTTGTTAGTCATTTTGTTTTTCCTGTGTTTGTCTCGGTTTTGTTTTTTAATTAATTTCAGAGCAATCGCCAAGAAGTCAAGCTGAATCAATACAATAAGTGTTCCATAAAAATCGTCAGTGAAATCATGCTGAGTGACCAAATCAAGTACGTCTTTTTTTGTTGCATGACTGTCTGCTGGCCAACTGCCAATCTTTGTTCAGTTCGCTCCATCAGTTTCTCGGCCATTTTTTGAAAGCCAGCCATTGGTGTTAGACATGCAACTGCCATTGCAAGGTATTTTTGCACAAACATTGGTAAACATTGATCGTTGAATTTTACCATTTGGTACTTTTCCTTGTAGGTAGCGGTGAAGATATTCTCTGTAAGTGATCTGTTCTGGTACTGGCTTGTCTTTTCCTTTATTAACGGGTTGTCGTTCATTTCTTTCACTCGTTCTGCTTTCACATCTGGTGGATGTTCTTCCCTTACTCTCTCTTGACCCTCCACTTTTCCTTCTTCCGGTGAATCATTTTTTCCCTCTGCTTTTTCTTCCTCTTCATCTTCTGCTTCCATGGATTCGTTGTCAGTTGTCGTAGTCCCGCCATCAGCAGAGTCGTCCTGTTCTTCTTCAATGGCTGCTTCAACAGGACGTTCTTCTTCCATTGCTACCTCAGGAGTTGCGGTGCCAGCCGTAGGGTTTGGTACTTCAAGATCCGACCAGGAAGTAGACCGTTTTGTGGCGTTTGTTGTCTTTGGCGTTGTTTTTGCATTAGTTCTTTCTGAGTGTCTGTTATTGTCTTCTGCGTTTTCTACGTGTTTTTGGTGTGTTCTGTTAATGCTGTGTTTTTCGAGTTGTATACGTTGTCTTGGTGTAGCATGATGTTGAGGTTGTGGATATCCTGCCATAGCAGCATAGCTGGGAATTCCAGAGTGCTGGTCCACGATCCTTCTCGCCTCCGGAAAAATATCGCTTGGGTTGCCTTCAACGTTAGGATTTCTTTTTCTTTTGTCCACTGTCTACACTTTTTGCTGTAAGAGGGATGATCATCATTGCAGTTGACACAAAGAGGAGGGGATGAACAAGGTTCTTCTTTTGATTGGGTGTGGTCCTGGGAACCACAGTGTTCACATACTTCTTGTCTTCGGCACCACTTGCTGAGGTGACCGAAACGTTGACATTTGTAACACTCTCTTGGATTGGGGATGTAGGGTCTCACCTTACATTGTTCCCATATAACTCTGACGCTCTCAGGAAGAGTTGTGTCTGAAAAGGTCAAGATAAGAAGCTCTCTATCATCTCTTTGTGGGATTCGATGAAAGTGTATGACATCGGTGAAGGTTTCAAACCATTCTTGTAAGTCCTCGTCTGAGTTTAAATGGCTAAGTGAGGAGAAAACCACTCCCTTGGAAGTATTCAAGGTCCGATCTAGCGTCCAAAGGGAAAACATAGTAAGTCACATTTTGGAGTTTCTGAGATAATCCACTTTCAAGTTCCAGTTCTTGCAGTAAGAGATAGGCTTACTGGGATTTGTCAGTGTCCTTCTGGGGTAACGGGCCACTTCTTGAAAATCTAAACTTAATGAATATATAGAAACATGTCTCAGAAGTTATATTTTGACCTTAACTCAATTTGACCCAATTTGTGACTTACTAGGTTTTCCCTTTGGACGCTACCGATGAGGATCGACTATTGCCAGTGCACCGGCAACATCTGTCAATCCGAGGAGTTTCCGAGTATGGTCGTCGTTTCTGATCTGCAATAGGACGGTTCCATCTCTCTGCAAGCTTGTCTCTGAAGGTTCGCCTACTTCTTGAAGTATGGTCTTGTAGATGGCAAAGGAAAATAGCCTGTTCGTATGTTTAAACACTATGTACCTGTGTCAGTACTCTGACTTGTGTGTTGTAGTTTGTCAATTAAGAAGTGCTGGGTCGAAGCAGTCATCCGAGGATGACCACTGCCGTTTTAGTCGAAACTGTGAATTGGAAAGAGAATATGCCTTCATCCTCCGACATGGGTCGCAACCCATGGCAAACAGGTTGCTCCTCTATGCGTCAAGGAGACATGTGCAAGCACACTGTCCCATGTTGGCCACTAAGGACAGAGAACATCACCTTAAGTGTTACCACCCACCGCCACGAGTAGGCCCGAGACCTGCGGGGCAGAAAGTGGCAGTGAGGTGAGCAGTGAGGCCAATCTATAATATAATGGTGAAAGGGCAGACGAAAAGGCAAGGTGGCATAAACCACTGGCATATATATATAAAATATTCATTGAACGTATTGCTCTGTTGTGTAGTAATTGCTGAATGATACCTTGGCAGTGATGATGTTGAACCAAGACAAATTGAGCAGCCATAGCAAATTATTTTACCTCTTAGTTGGAGCCGTAATCTGGTCACAAACGCTTTTTAAGAGACTCTTCCTTGAAAGTTGAGTGGGTTCTAGCATTGGTGACACTCGGTATGCAACTTGAACTTCCTGGAAAAAAAAACCAACAACGTAGATAGCTTGGTTATTTCATGTACAACATAGGCGTAGAAACTAGGGGGGGGGTCCCCTAACTATATAACAACCTTTGCATTAACATTTAATTCGGACAAAGATTTGAAAAATTCTGACAGAAAGCCCCTAAATAGATCTATATCTCCTACACCTATGGTTTACAATGTATGTATTTGGTGAATCATTCCCCATCCCTGCATATAAATTGCGGGTTTAAGTGCGCAAAGGGAGAGATGGATGGATGGATGGATGATTTGGGCTTTACGACCTGTATTTATGCACTTGGTAGGCTAATTAGGACAGGGGAGGACACGGCAATGACGCGAAGGATGATGTATTCCGGGAATATTGTATGGATTCCATACCTGTATTCCGGGAATACCCTATAGATTCCATACCTGTATTCTGGGAATACCCTATGGATTCCATACCTGTATTCCAGGAATACCGTATGGATTCTAAATAAGGATACGTGCACTTTGGGTCTGGTGGTCAAACAAAAATTAAGAAATTTAGCAATCAAGCTACAAATACACACACACACACACTGTCTATATGCAGGCCTACAAATTGGCCAACCTTCATGGAAATAGGGGCACATATATGTAGTTCGGAATTTATGTACAGGTAGTGTCTCCAGGCAATAGGAGGTCTGATGGGATCCCTTTGCCTTTCAACAAGTTTTTGACCAAGCCAAGGAGTTTAACTTGATAAGTGTGTTTGTTGAATGTTTGATTGTTAGGGCCAGCTACACTGTAATGCGCTCAAAACAGCAGTTCAACAGAAAAGTGTGTTGTTATCATGCAGATTGGGGATTGTAACATGTTAGTAACCAGATTATTATTAACTGTTGGTCGCAGGATTTCACTTAATTTGCAAACAAACCAGATAATATGTCATTTGGTGGGCTTCCCCAATGAAAAAAAGTCCTACCCCCTTATCGTAGTGCCACCTACTGATAAAACCTGTCGTAATCCCCATAGGGAGACAGGCCTGTTGGAGACAAGGTCTTTGAGATATTCACATTTTCGTAAAGGGGGACTTACTTTTGTTGAAATATTTAGATAAAATAGAAGATGCAAAGTAACCACTGATGCAGTGACACCATGATTGGGTGACATGCAATCAACACTCTTAACGCTAAAGGTTCTTTATGGTATATATAAAGAACCCACAGCCAAAAAAAGGTTCTAAACTTTTTAGGGTTCAATTGAATTTAAAAGGTTCAATACTTGGTGGGAAGGCCCTATGAAAAACCTATGCTCCCCTGAATGACAACAGTCTGCAGTACAAGCGAGCGAGCGAGGCTGCAGACCTCGAGCGGAAGTACGATGGGTGTCCCAAAAGTTCTGACCAATTTTTTTGGCAGACCTTTCTATTTGAAGTAGCTGTATGAAATTTTCACAGAATCAATTTCAGGTATTTCACTATCCATTTTGAAAATATGGTACCTGTTCGAACATTTTAAATAACTTTTCTGTTGCCATGGAAACAGAAGGTCAGTGCACCGAGCGCAGCTCAATATTTTAGGCCACATCCAAGTGTCTAGGCTTGTAAATAACGAAGGAATTTACTGTAGATATGCAATGGATGATCATGAAAGATATTATTTGGAAACCTAACAGTATCTCAAAGTTTTTCATTTACATTTAAAGTCACTGTGAATCAGTTTAACCCATGTGCTGAGGCGATCACCCGGGTCCTCCAAACTGGGCTGTTCCTAAATTGTGGAATTTCAGTGTGTGTGGAGACTGCTTCATTTCTCGTTATGGCTATTATTTCTTTAATTTTTGAACTGGTATATACATTTTAGTATCACTCATAGTTACAGAAGGCCAAATCTGGTAATAAAAGTAGATGAGATTTGGTTTTGAACCTAAGGTTCTTGAGCACTGCCTCTTGACAGCAGATTGTTTTAGCCAAACCATCTCAAGCGCTGTTAGGCAACTGCTGGAAATCACTTTTGGTAATTGCCTCAGCTGATCAGGTTGAAATATAAATAAATTTTTATAATCTAATGTAAGATATCTTGAAAGACTGCAAGCTTATCAGGAAATACATTTTCTTGCAATCATTTGCTTTTTTACTATGAATTCTCTGACTTTTAACACAGTTAATTTGCTGAATTTCGTCTGAGAATTGAGCTGCGCTGCTTTTTTCAATATAGATGGTCAAATACCTGAAATTTATTGGTCAGAACTTTTGGGACACCCCTCGTACCTGTCATTGATAGACACGGTATATCAGGGCTTGTTAATCGATTTAATCCATCTATATACTAGCATATGACAAGTCCAAGAAATGCCCTGGACATGTGTGTTTTGATTCTATTAAATTTGACAGTTGTCTATGAAAAACAATTATCAAAATTCACAGTGATTGTTGGGTGCTGTTAGTTCTATATAAGTTGCAGATTCTTATATATTTTTATCTCATGTCTAACTGCTAAAAGCAAACATAGTAACAAACAATGTATAACAGTTTGTGATCACTGCTACGGTTGTATTCTAATTGGAATTTGTCATGTGACTGGAATACGCTCCCACTATTTTGTAAATACTTCGCATGCCAGAACATTATCAAAATAAGTGAGATGTACAAGGTCAACTATTGCATTTTCACCATATCTGTATGTTATTTTCAAAATAGCTCTGCTCCTGCAATCTCCAAATTCAAATTGTACCGTAATATGGGGTGAATCGGGACACTGGGGTGAATCGGGACAGAAAAGGAATGTGTTTTATTTCTTAAACTACAACTACTTCTACATAACCCAGGTTCGTAAGTTTTTGCACAATTTTAGCATATAGTGTAGCGTATATCGTGGTCGGGTTTTATCATTCTAACTGCAGGCAGTGAGGAGCTGCAGTACTTTATGTTTGGCCCTGCAAAAACTTTGCTCATATCACAAAAAGCATTAATATTCGAGCCAACAAAATAGCAGGAAACATTTATAACCTATATTTTGTATATGTGGTCATGGGTTCAGATCCAGGGCAATGACAAAGTTTTGGAACCAACAAAAATTACCCCACTCATTTTCATTTCAGTGTACAAGCATGGCCTTATAAAGAATATTATTGAAATTGTCATCATTAATATTGGATTTAGTTCAGAATTACCCATGTATGGCGTAATTAAAATAAAAAACATAGGCTGCGCGGCAGCATACCCTCGGCTATTCAGCGGCCATTCTGCAGTCAGTCAGATACATTGGCCTACCGGGGGCAGGACCAAAAAAAAAGTTAAAATGTGTGCAAGGAGACAAAACATTTCGGCAGATGATCAAATTAACATCAAGATCAACTGAAAATAAAGTTTACAGTAATAATTATATGCTTACAGCCTATAAAGTGGCTCTCACACCTTGACAACCTGAGGAACGTCCTGGTAACTTATGAGCATTGTTTTCATTAAATTTTGTCAATTTACAAAAAAATAAAAATTTTGTTAATTTACAAAAAAAGTTGGGGAAAATTGAGCAGAAGCAGCTATATAAAATCGCAATTTCAATCGTTTGTTATGGTTGGCAGGAAGGAAAAAGATCCATGGAAATAGGCTCATGCATTAGAATGGCCGTTTTTTAGTTTACCTGGGACGGATGGATGGATGGATGTTTGGGGCTTTCAGTTATTAATTAGGGTTGAGACACGGAGATTAGACGATATGGAATAAGCACATGCATTAGAATGTCCATTTTTCAGTTCACATCAAAAGTCTCAGGCACCTGAGAGGAAAATGAAGAAGCCTCAGGCCTGAAATGGGAGGTCCAAAACAGACCTGGAATATCTCAAAAATGTATATATAATTATATGTATGACAATTTTTGAAAATGCTGTTTAATGCAGGATTTGGGAAAATGTGAAATGAAATGTGGATAAATCATTGTATTGAGGGTAAAATTCCTTGAGTCAAACACTTATATTCTGTACATTTTTAAAAAGTGATGTTTTGCTTGGCCTATGGGTTATTGATTGTCAACCAGGGCTTCAAATTAAACTTTTTTTACTTAATCTAACACAAAATTGGCAATTGGGACAACACAAGATCTATAGGCCTATTAGTCACTAAATTTCTGAAATAAAAAATGACATAGGGTATCTTTGACTCGGACAGTTGTCTTCTAAAAACATGAAATCAAAGACACAGGTGCTTTAGAGTCTCCTCTTCTATTACAAAAGGCCATAATATAGCACAGAATGGATAAAGCTTACTCCTAACTGAATTACAAAAAAACTGAACTCAGATTAATACCATGGGCAAGCAAAAGATGCCTGAAAAATCATGAAATTCTACTAAAATGCACTAATTTCTGACAAAAAAATTATCAGAAAAACGGGGTTTTGGCCCCATCTTTATAGCTGTAAAAAACACACTTTTGTTGTTCATATCATGCTGATATTTTTGGCATAGATAAAGGACAATTCGGGCTACAAATTGCTGCCAAATATCCTATTATAAGAGCTCTTAATGAGCCTGTGGAGACTAACAAAAAGTGTCCCGACTCAAGGTAACCTTTCCTAAGTGTCTGACTCAAGGAAACTTACCCTATACATGTTATGATAATTTTTAAATTACAACTGTTTGTATGAGCACCTATATAAATCATTCTTCTTAAAGGCACCTGTAGGCCTACTCTCCCCTACCCAGCTGCTCAACCCCCTCCCTATTGGCATGAATTGGCTATTGTCTGCTGCACCCCAATCACCTTATGTAACATGATGTAATCTGAGTAAACAATGGAGGGTGCATTACTTCACACCTCAGATGTGTATGACAGTGATGAGAGGGGGAGGTCAAATATGAAACATCACTGAAAATCAATGGTTATCAAGATATTACAATTTAAATTATATATAAATTATATAAATATGTATACAACTCTGCATGGTTGTGCATGTTACATGGCCCATAAGCCTGGATGGGCAATAAAAGTCATATCTCATCTTCTACTGATCCTAGGTTTGTCTGGAAAATGTATAAAACAATTTTGAGTCATTTTTGTCTGTATGAAAGTCACTTTTCAAATGTTAATATTTCGGATTTCGTTAAAGACAGTGGCTTGGAATAGTATTAAGGCCAATCTTTCATCTTGGGTTATTTCTACAGGCATTTAAAAATGCCTTTCCATTTGGTGCATAAGCTTGATGCAGCTTTTTCAAAAAGCTACAACTCAAAAACTATATTATAGATCTACATGCTTCTAATATTGGATTTATAATCTTATCTGCTATAGTAGCTGAGATAGCAAGGCTAAGTACTGGTCATGTGCAATGATTAGTTCCAGAGATAAAGGACATCACAGTTGGAAAAATCACAATTTCACAGATTTTCAAAGACAGTTTTACCAACCCAGTCATATCTAGATGGCCCAGTCTCACTTTGTATGGCCTAAGTCTCCCACTTGATGGGGAGAGCTGGGCCAAAATGTTTACAATTTTCATATGGCTTTAGCTCATATGTTCATGAAAATATATATCAATGACCCCCTACAGATCTGTTCTTAACTATTTCTAGATGCAATCAATGTATCAAGCATGTTTGTATAATCATAATGGTCAGGTGCAAGAACGTAAAACTTGGCCCAACTCTCTCAAGCTTCCTCACTCTTTCTGGCTGAGGGAAAGTGTTTTTAGATGAATGCAACGTCCATTTCTCTATTTTATATGATGTTTTATTGCATTTAATTTTGAGAAATTCCCAGCCATAGCATTCAACTGAGTCAAGACATCGAAAAGAGATGCTGCAATGAAATAAAAGGGTCACCTCATTGCTATGTCCTCCTCCTGTCCTAATTAGAATACCAAGTGCATTATAAAGTAGGGGAAGCTTGGGAGAGTTGGGCCACTTTTTACATTTTTGCACCTCCTGCTAACAGTAATGATTATATAAACATGCTTAATGCTTGTATTGTATCTTGAAATATTTCAGAAAAATATCTTTAGGTTTGCATTGATATTTGCCCAAGAACATATGAGCTACAGCCCCATGAAAATTGGAAAAAAATTGGCCCAACTCTCCCCATCAAGTGGGAGACTTGGGCCATTAAGGAGGGAGACTTGGGCCATTGCAATATATCTGGTTCGGTTAAGCTGCACTTGAGGCCATAATATTTTTAACCTGTAGTGTGGTGGTCATAGAAGTCGCTAATCCTGAATTGAGGCCTCTTGCAACTCTAGTTTGCTGTCAGACTTAAGCCTCGGCCTGATGGCCCAACTCTCCCCATCTAGATTTCCTGATATCTAATTTTATTAGACTATGAATAATTATTAAGGCCTAAAAATATTCAATCTCTGTTGAAAATTGCTCTAGACAAGTTCTTCTGTCTTAATAAAAATAAATCTTGGTAAATGCAACACATTGGGGAGAGTATTAGCACTGTCCCAACTCTCCCCCATTCCACCATTTTTCTCTAAATCCCAATTATGACAAAACCAGTTGTCTGATAATTTTCCAAAATATGTTAATAACAACTGAATAGTCAAGCCTACCAAGCATGCCATAGAAAATTTTCTCAGTCCTTGTTGTATGACAGACAATTAAAAACTTATAACATGGCTCAGTTTTTCCTTTTTTCATCCAAATTTGAATTTTCTTCTCTCTAAAGATAGTTACAAGCAAATTAGCAAGAAATGTTACATCAATTGAAAGATTTTTATTTTTATAAAATTTTGGTGGCTGCAGCTTTCTCAAAAAATCTTTAGTTTCCTCAAAAATCAGGGTGGCCCAACCCTCCCTGTGGCCCAACTCTCCCAAGCTTCCCCTACAAGATGTAAAGCCCCAATCATCCATCCATCCATGATTCTCTGGGTGTATTAGATTTTATAATAATAGGTGATCAAACTATCTATCTATCTATCTATCTATCTATCTATCAAACAACTAATCAATAGTGCAATATGAAAATCTATTTGCTTGGATAAATTAATTAATCATTCATTCAATCAGTCCAATCAGTCAAGCAATCTATCTATCTATCTATCTATCTATCTATCTATCTATCTATCTATCTATCTATCTATCCTACCTCTATCATCTTATCGTAAATTATGAATAGAATAAAGGCCTGCCTAAAACAGAAATGAGAGATAGGTTGTCTATCTATCCAATCTATCTATTTTAAATATTTAACTAAAAACAATGAGCGATCTACAGATATGTTTTAGTACGACTAATACATTTACTAGTTAACACCAAAAAGGTTAAATGCTGTCCAAACTTGACTGTAAAAGTACAACAATAGCTGAAGAAGCAAAAAAAAAAAAGAAAAAGAAAAAATAAACCTGCATGAGACATAAGAAGCCATATCTCAACTTCTACCTGCCCTAATCTCATTATAATTTTTAAGATTAAAAAAAAACTAGTTACCAATGCAGTTTGGACTTATTTCTAAGAAAAAAAGGGAATTTTATTAAAAGATAGGGTGCTATTCCACTGCTTCTGTACCCACCCCTTTGTTCTTGGGTTTGACCATTGGAGAGGATTAGTGACATCATGTTACATAATGCCCATTCAACAAAAGCTGCACCCTCTTTCCCCAACAAAGCAGTGACACTTATTGTCTTCAAGGTGCTAAAATATCATAGAAATACATAGAAGGGACATGAGGCTGTATGAAGCCACCTCAAGATGAGGTCACCAAATCTGCCATATTGGAACTGCCCTGAGACATGACGTCACAATAGACTAATTATGATGTGACGTCATGCCATTGTTATAAGTGACATCACTGTTATTGGTGACGTCACTGTACCATTGTGTCAGGATACAGGGCAGTTCCAAGATGGTGGATTTGGTTGCTTCATCTGCCAGAGCCTCATGTCCGTTCTATGTATTTCTATGTAAAATATGCTTGGGATGAGTTTTGTTATTAATTAAATTCAGATTTATCCAACATTAAATATCTTTGGATATAAAATTAAACATTGACATTCATAGAAATAAGGTTTTGTTACATGCCAAGTAAACTTCTAAATAGGCTTGTATTTAGTGGAATCATTTCTGCAATCATGATTTGATCACAAATGTCATTTAGTTTTTAAATGTATGCAATTTTATAAATAAAAGCAGGCGGACATTAATTTAATTTCTTTCTTTTAATTTACATGACTGAGGTAGATTTGAGCAAAAGGGCAACAAGTGGGGGTTTTGAGATTTCTTGTGAAAAGTTTAGAACTATATATATGTGCATGAAGCATATTTGTCTATATATGATATTTGATAAAGAACAGTAAAAAGTAAAATTTTGACATGTTTGTAGAAATTTTGACTTACCATGCAAAAATTGATTGATATGTGATAATCTAAAAATCTGTAATATTTATTAAATTTTGCAAATATTGACTTCTGGTCTGAATTAAAAAGATTCATATAGCTCAAAATTAGCGTCATGATGATGTGATACACTGTCATGTTTATTTTGCTTAATATTCCAAAGCATAGTATGACATCAGAAATGAAATTGGGGAGGAAATAGACATTGGAGAATTTTTTTTTTTTTGCATTTTAAATCTTGAATTTCCATGTAAAAATTTTCAATAACTCATTCAGGAGCTGTGAATATTCTTTTATAAATTTAGTATGCTTAACTATAATATACTTTAAATTCAATCATTATTATCTTTGCGTTTCAGACAGAAATGTTGGAAAATTGGCAAAAATCCTGATTTTTTTCTGGATTTTGTTTTTCATAAAACATTCACATGATTAACATTCCAACTGAGTTGAGATGTTTAAAGAGCTATAATTTAGACACCTAACTGGAATATATCATAGATTTAGCTGCAAAATAGACTGATTCATGCAGGTTTAAAAAATTTGTAATTTATCACATTTTTAATGAATGTCCATAAGTCAGTTTTTCTTAGAGTATTTAGACCCCCAAAAGACACATCTTGGGTATTTTATGCATACCACATGCAAATTTCAGTGACATAAGTACAACAGTATTTGAGTCAATCCGGAAAAATGATAAAAAATTATTTTTTCACATTTTTCAATAATTGTGAGAAAAGTATTCATGTTTGAAGGATTAGACCCCTAAAAGACACTACTAGGATGACAGAATAAATTAATAATATAATGTCTGAAAAATAAAAAATATACGTGCCATAGTTTTGGCATGACGCCCAATACACAAAAAAATAATTTTTCACATTTTTCAAGAACTGTGAGAAAAGTATTAATGTAATGCTGATAAGACCCCTAAAAGTCAAAACAAGGATGACAGATACAATAATGTCCAAAATATGAAATATTTACATGCCATAGTTTGTTGGGGAAATTTGTCCCAAAGTAACTACAATACCCGTCGGCAATGTATACATTGCCGAGGGTAAAAATATTTTAATACTTTTGTGTCATTTATCATATTTTTAAAAATATGCTAATTTTACATGTAATTGAGGTCAGATTTTTCTCAAAATTTTTTTTTGAATGTCAAACATATTTTCTAATGTTAATTCACATGTAGCAATAACCTAAACACGGCAGGAAGTATTATTTTATAGAATTAGAGGACTGTCCCGATTCACCCCAAAATAAGGGGTGAATCGGGACAGTGGTTTTTCATGAATAAATCATTGAAAATTAAAGACATCTTTAATTGCTCCTAGGGACAGCTGGACCTTAAGTTTGTACATTAATAGGCACCATATTTTGATTTATAAGATGATTTGTGACCATGCTATGACAGAAAAACCCTCAAATCTGTCCCAATTCACCCCCATATTACGGTATACGCTTTTATTGTCTATAGTGTATTATTGGTATTCACAAGCCTGCTGCAGACCCTGCAGACTGACGAAATTTAAGTCGAATTTGGTGTCAAATTGGAATCTAGGGCAGTAGGACTGTTGCCCCTAAGGTCCACGCACCCAGCAGAACTCAACAGGACTGTGCTTGGTTGCTTCAAAAATGCATGTGTGCGAGAACGTGAAATAGTGCACCACTAGTGAAATGTTGTAGCCTGCTCGCTGAGGCTTGCAACTAAAGCAGACTGTTGTAGCCTGTATGCTCCCAACTTGAGAGAATGGGGTTCCATAGTGGGAGTTCAGTGCAGTGGCGTAACTGGGGGGTCTCGAGCAGGCAGCCACCTGGGGGAGCACGCGATTATCTGGGGGGGGGCACCCTCTATACTAAATACTAATTGTATATTTTAGCCAGAGTTGGAAAGTTCATATGGGGGGCACCTGAGGGGCACAGGTTCAAAATTGGGGGACACGTGCCTCCAACTCCAACCCCAACCCCAGTGGCGTAACTGGGCGGTCTCGAATGGGGGGGCACCTGGGGGGGCACTCGATTCTCTGGGGGAGCACCCACTATACTAATAGTATATTTTAGCCAGAGTTGGAAAGTTCATATGGGGGGGCACCTGGGGGGGCACAGGTCCAATATGGGGGGCACATGCCCCCCGTGCCCCCCCATAGGGACGCCAGTGCCCAACCCCCCCTCCCGTGCCCCACCATAGGGACGCCGCTGGTTCAGTGCAGCTGGATTACCTAAATGTTGTTTTTGTTTGCTGTTGGAACCCTTTTAAAGTTGAGTAATGAACCTTTTAGAGTTCTTTATCTCTACCAGCTTATATAAAACCTTTTGTTGAGTGTGAAATTACACATAGCGGAAAAAAATGCACATTAAATACCTGAGTCCTTTGTTCTTCGCTTAAGCAGTAAATACTGAATCCGATAATGGTAAGGGTGGTAAGAATGGATGCTGGTACAGCTGCTATTTTCATTTTCGATTCCCTGAAAAAAGAAATCACACTAATTTTGTCGATAGATGATATTATGGCAAGTGAAGCACTCTCAAGGTTATCTGCGCTCATGAGGGTTGATTGATGAGATTAAAGAGAATGCAGTTGTAAGTCTTCCACCTGTTATGCATTTACCCATTCTTTTGTACCATGAAACCCCTATTATTATCGTATAATACTCTTTGTTATACGATGATAAATGTTGAATAGCTGTTTACATAGTCACTGAATATTTGGTTGTTTGAAGATTTAAGAACATGTCCATATAATGTATTTTGGTTACGTAAATGGTGATGTTTTGATATAGAAGTTCACAAACTTTGTATTATTATTTAAAAAGGTATAAAGTATGATAATGATATGAGATGAGTTGTAATACAGATGAAGAGGAGACCCACCAAAGACAAAACAAGAGCCGGTATACTGCCTCCATATCCCCCATGCCCTACACATCTACCTATATCTATACCCACAAGAATTCCAATTTTAGTTATGCCAAATATTTCCACGAGGAGCACAATTGTGCATACATGTAAGGATGTGGAGACACCTGGGGGTGGAGTTAGCTTTTAAAAATAACATGGCTGCAGGCCAAAAGCACAGGAAAAAGTATTTGGGATGTGGAAATGGTTATGATATTTATTGATTTATGGTAAGATTTGACGAGTTTAGGGGGGTCTTTGAATGTTGGGAAAGGATGAGCGTTGTGCATGGTGTGGTGTTTGAGATATTTGATGGATGCCATGACACGGAGACTAAAAGTACAATCCCCCATAGCATAGCATGGGGGATAATTATAGTCGCTGCTGGTGAGCCACCTGATGATTGTAATGTTTGAGGTACGAGGTGAAGATGAAGTGAAGTAGAAATGAGATGTGGTGGAAATCCCAGCAAGTACAGTGCCGCCTGTAAGTAAGTGAAACGCATGATATTTTGCCATTGCATCAATGTAAACCATCCTTAACCAAAATGCTTCTGGAAGGATGAATTCTCATCCAATGAGAGGAAAACTTTTGAGTCATAAAGGCCGATATGTGAGGCATATGGGATAAAAATGACAGCCTATTTTCACCGCTTCAGTTGGAGTTAGGTATGCGTCAAAGTCTTTGATAAGTAAGTGAAACGCAGGCCCAATGTTAAAACATAGGGAAGGGTGGTTCACTTACTTATCAAAGACTTTGACCCATACCTAACTCCGACTACAGCGAAGAAAATGGGCTGCTATTTTTATCCCACTTGCCTCACACATCGGCCTTTATGACCCACTTTGTTTCCCTTTCATCCGATGAGAATCCATGCCTCCACAAGCAGTTTGGCTGATGATGTTTAGCATTGATGCAATGGCACAATGTCATGCGTTTCACTTACTTACAGGCGGCACTGTATTTAGCCATATGAAAATCTATGAAAAATTAACAAGGAAATATAAACTAAAATGGAAATAAAAATAATAATAGTAGATCCAAAAAAAAAAGGAAAGGAAGTCATAAGTTCCTAAAATCAGTTGTCTATTCAAGCATACATAGCAATTATTACGTTGACAATCTGTGGCATAATTATCTATGAAATTATTTTTAACGTACCTGACAAAACCACTGATGATGTGTGTGAAGATTTTGCTTCTGATGATTGACGGAAAATTATTGAAAACAAGAGGAATCCTGTATCTTAAACTATTTCTTGAAAAACTGTGTCTTAACTTAGGAATTATTACCATGCCTAGTAGAAAAGTCATGGTTTTCTGAGAATTTAGTAAATGTATACAGAAGAGAAAAATACAGGTAGTATATTGTTTTCAGGTTTGTAGCAGAATTTTAGATCATGAAATGCACATAATTATGTCAGTTGCTTTAATCAAACTGAAGTTCTTGAAAATAGGACTAGTATGTGCATTATACTTTGCATTAGCAATGATACGAACAGCCCTCTTTTGCAACCGAAAAAGTCTATGAACCTGTGAACCCCAGAGTAAAATCCCATAATTGAAGTGGGAAATATCACTGATTTATATAATGTTTCTAAGATTGTTTGCGGAAGAATGTGTTTTAATTTAGTCAAAATAGCCATACTTTTTGATATTTTGAAAGAAATATGAGAGATGTATTCTTTCCAGTTTAGGTTACTATATAAAACTATTCCCAGAAAATTAAATTTTTGACCCAATTAATTCTTGTGTTGTTTATTGTTAGATCATGAAGGACAATTGTGTTGCTTTTGTTGGGGTTACCGAAAATCATAGCTTTAGTTTTATTGATATTGAGGGATAGCTTAAGTTGCAGTCAATGAAGAATTTTATTTTATTTATTTATTAATAGTCATTTGAGGTCAATGTGTCTAAAGTCGTCAGCCTAATGCAAAATTGGCCTAAGTAATTTTTGGCAAACAGCCAAAAACTGACTTAGGCCAATTTGTTTTGGAACAAAAATGACTTGGGTCAAAGTTCTTTTGGGGTGTAGCTGTGTTATTAAGCAATTCTCCATAAAATTTATGAATGAAATGCGACGAAACAACTTCAATAAAATGAATACTCACAATTATGACCGAAAAATATTGGTGGGTGATATCCGCTTAAATCAGTGATAACGAAATTGGCCTAAGTCCAAATGGCCTAAGTCAACAGGACTTAAGCCATTTTTGCGAAAATTGAGTTGGTGTTTTGACGGATTTATTATTAATTTAGGAGTCCAATTTTTTTTAGCACATGTGTTATCATAAGGGCCTTCCTATGTTACCAAAAAGGAAAAAAAGCCTGAGTCTAACCAATTTTGCTTTAGGCTGACGAAGTGTTGTTTAGAGGGTGGTATCATCAGCATAAATTATTGGATAAATTTTATTGGTGGCGTTAGCAATATCATTTATGTAGATAAGAAATAAAAGTTGACCCAAAATGGATCCTTGTGGAACCCCTGTTGTAATTGGAAGATAATCAGAGTAAGTGTCAGAAAAATTTACAAATTTTTTCTATTGCTTAGATAACTTTTGAAAAGCAATAAAGCAGTTCCACACATTCCATTATATTCAAGTTTACTGATTAAAATATTGTGATTTAAAGTATCAAATGCTTTTGAAAGATCAAGATAAATATTTATTGGGATATTGTTATTCTCTAAATTAGTGACCAACCTGTCTACCATTTCTAATGTTGCAAGTTCAGTAGAGTGATTTTTTCTAAAGCCGTATTGACTGTCATAGTATAAGTTTGTTGTCATTAAAGTATTTGTCAACTTGGTCATGCATTATTTTTCCTATTACTTTAGAGAGTGAAGGAAGTAAAGAAATGTGTCTATAACTTAGAATACTGTCAATATCACCTTTTATAAATATGGGAGTTACTTTTGTGATTTTCATTTTATCAGGAAATATACCTGTATAAAGCATCGGTTGATTATTAATGTTAATGGTTCAATTATGATTGGGGTAATTATCTTTAGCAATTTATTAGAAAGGCCATCAATGCCTCGTGATGTCTTAGGTTTCAAGTTGTTTATAGTTACTAATTCAATGAAAACTTGAGTGAAGTGGAAGTCTGAGTTTGGTCTAGCCATCAGATAGTCTTCATACGTCCTATCTTCAGGTGGATTTATTTTTGATGCCAAATTCTGTCCAATACAAGCATAAAAATTATTGAATTTGTTGGCAATAACATTTGCATCACAGGTCAAATTGTTATTTATGAGAAAGGGTTTACTGAGATTGTCATTTTTATTTTTATTAAGAATGTCTTTTATTGTTTTCATGTACCATTTAAATCTTCTAGAGTGTAGATTGTCTATCCTCGGATCCATACACTCTAAAAAATTTCAGGACAAAATTGGTTTTTAGAGATGCTTGCTTGCTTGCAAGCGCATCTCTATTGTCACAGGAAGGGTTTGAAAACTTATGACAACTCACAAAGTCGTGCTGTTCCACCTTTGTCATTAAAACTTTGCATACAGTCTCAATAGAGATTTAACTTGTGTTCATAAACTTTTGGTGCCTTTCTGCGATGCAAAAAAATAATAAAGAAAACAAACTGGCTGAGTTTCTTTAGGTCAAAGGTCAATCACAGCCAGTGGACAGGTAAACATGACCTAGATTTCGTGCCTCACTGGGTCACTGCATTCACGTGCTTGGAGCTATCAGCTGATGGGCCATGGATGTCAGGACGTCTGAATGTTTGCATTGCAGTGAAACTCGATCTGAAAGCCAATTAACAGTGCTCATAATTACCAGAACGCAACTAGGCCTACAGCAGTCAGTCAAGCACGATGAAGCTAAATTTGTAGGTTTATCTTTGCTGTCAGTGACAAATTTACAGAAGTAAAGAGATCTGTTTTCCATGTCAATCTGGCACTGACAGCGGTTTGTTTACACCTATTTTCAATGTCAAAATGTAATGGTGTAATACATGTATACTTTACTTAATGAGAGATTTCTGTAATTTAAACAATTGTTCAGAAGCAATTTCGACAACAGTGTCAATGCAAAATAATCATGACACATGTTTATGATGTCAACTAGTTTATTTTATTAGTAATCTCAGCTTACTGCTTAAGTAGTAGGTCAAAATGTTCAAGAAGGGAAAGATTAGAAGGGAGAATGGAAGGGAGGGAGTAAAGGATCTAAGTCAGACAAGAACAAAGGTAGTAAGGAAGTATAGGGGAAAAAGGGGGGAGGAAGAGAGGAAAGGAAGCAAGAAGGAAGATAGTGCTGAGGGAGGAAGGAAGAAAAGAAGGAGGAAGAAAGGGGAGCGAGCAGGGTTGTTGATTTTATATATATATATATATAAATCCAATATAAAAATGATATTAAATAGATCCATGTATATGTAGATAGACAGACAGGCAAGAGGGTAGATAGGGAGAGTTTCAGTATCTACAAGCATCTCTTAAAGTGCTTGCACGTTATTTTTTAGATTCAAAATGGTTTTTTGATAAACCAAATTTCAAAACAAAAACCAACATGGATTTTGCACAACTGCTAGTAACTTGCCATTTAAGTGAGATCTAATGCAGCTAGAAGCATAATTATTTTTTTGTTGAATTCAGTAACATCTATTCTACATTACTTTAAAGGTTTAGCTTCCCAGCTTTATCCAACAATTTTCTAGGTTGAATTCAGTCAACTGTGTCTAAAATTGTCTTTATTTCTTTAAATTGACATTGGCACAGTTATGGTACTGTAGTAAAAAAAATGACTAAGTACATTTTTTTTTTTTTATTGCCATTTGTTTGAATGTAACCTGTCAATGATGCATACAATTTTTTTTTAATCCATATGATAGTTTTCTTAAAATCTAATTATTGCCAAAACTGATACATGCAAAATCTGAAATAAATTAGTATAGTATATTGCCATGACATAATATTACATTGTATTGTTGTCATGCATGGGGGGAGGTGTTATAAAAACAATTATTGAAAAACACAATAACATAATTTGCATGTAGCTCTGAAGAAAGACATGGTTCGACCTTATAAGTTGCACTCCAGGATGGTTGGACCAACAGTGCAGCTACAGGATAATGACTCTCTGGTTAGGAAAAGACTGGCCTGCATGACACACAGCATCACAAAAGACAATAGCCATGTTTTGTACCCTGAATTTCAGAGGTTACCCAGTGGCCGCAGGTGGAGGGTACCGCGTGCCAGAATGAATAGGTTAAAGAACACGTTTATTCCGCAGTCCATTAATGTGCTTAACGAAATTAATTGATTTTTAGTAATTGTATGTACATGTAAGTCAAGCTGGGAACATAAATTTCATGTTCTTCTTAATGTGATCAATAAATACTATTCTATTCTATTCTAATCTATTCTACATTAATTACTCACTGTTACATAATCATCAGTTTAGAAAGATTATGTAACTTTAATATTTGTTATGTTTTCTTGTCTGTTTTGAAATGAGATGAATCAAATGTTAATAATTTAATTTATCCTGAAAAGGCTAATAATTAACTATTCCTTAAAAATTATTTGTAAAGGGAATACTACTGGAGAAAATTGAATTTTTAAGACACCTTTGAAGATGAATGTGTGACGTTTTGTAAATTCAAAACTAAATCATCGATAAGAAGCTGGACCCACTTGACCTAATTTCCTGCTGTCGACCATAAACACAAGTATTTAGGCCAGTAGAAAAAGGCCCAATATCAGCCATACCCTGGACCACTTTATAACAGTACAACTTTGGCACCAAATAATCCTTGAAATCTCTAGTTTCACCAAAAAAAATTCCCCAGAATTCCCATTCGGAGAATTTTTTTTATTCAACTTTCCATGGCAACACTCGCAGAAAAATTATAACCCACAAATGAACAACATTTTATTGAATAACTTTCCTTCTGCTTTGAGGAACAAATTCAATTTTGGCGCACAATACCTCCATGACCAACTCTCTCAGATGCATTCAAAAATTGTGTTTTACATTGTGCGTGTGTGTTGCTATGGTAACAGAAATATAAAAAATCGGCAATTTTTTAAAAGACGGTCTTAAAATGTTTGATGGGGAGAGAAAAAATAAATATACAAGTAAAAATGTGGTTATGATAATGATAGAGCATCTCTTTGTGGACAATCTTAAACAAAAATATTGGAAATATCTTTCATAATACAGTCACTATAGAGACTGATTTAATGTTTGTTTAAAATTACTTTTATAAACCTGAAGCTAAGGAGGGGCATGTTCCCATGTTTTCTTCAAATTCATTTGATGAATGGACTTAATTTTGATATAATATTCATCTCTGAATGCAATTAACAATTTAAAAGTTTACCGTTGCCATGGAAACACTGCTGTAGCCAGTTCCATAGCAACAAACCTCAAATGCATCTTTCTGATCAAATGCATAGCCAATGGTTTTTACAATTTAATCATACATCTACCCAACCCTATTAAAAAGGCATTTGAACCTCAGTATTTTGTAACAGAACACCCTTAACTTACAAAATGACAAAGGGTTGCCATGGAAATCACAATAATATACCATAAACTGACAATGATAATTAAACTAATGATTGAAACAAATTCATAAATACTGTAATTGTACAAAATAAAGTTGACCAATTTTCATGTATCATGCATCAAAAGATAGCTGGTAATGGCTTCTATTATTTAAATTTTAGATTATTGTTGTCATGGCAACCAGTTATCAGTTATGTTCAGTTTCAACCAATTTTGGAAAACTTCATAAAATAAGTATTTACCATATTAAATTATTAATATCCATGACAAATAGGATATAATTCATTTATTTCTAATCATATTATAGATTCTGAGATATTTTTGTATAAAATTGATTGGAATGAAGTTTATGATGGCAAGAAATTTGGCAACATGATGATTCATAATATGGACTTCAAGGAGATTTTCTTTGAGACATTATGAGCAAAAATGGAGTTTCTAAGGTTTGAAAGGAGATATCTTATCGTATGATACATCATTGTAAAGCTTGAGTAAAGATCTATCTTTTGCAGGGAAAATTTCTGGTAACCATGGCAACAGAAATGGTATATCAGGCTAATCAGTCATTTTTGGGGCCTGAGATTCTAATTTTTTTATGTAAGAAGTGCAAAAATTATCATGAAGATAAGTTCAAAACCATATAATTTATACATAATATAATTATATTTGATACTTAGTAGTTAATGACATGGTTGCCAGGGCAACTGAAAAATAATGAATATGTAATGCCAATTATTATTACAGAGAAAAGACACTGAGGAAAATCAAATACTACTTGCTCCGTTTTCAGAGGTGGCCGTCTTACATGTAAATCTTAAGGTTTATTTGAAAATTGGCAGAAGGACGTAATGTTTGCTTGCTTTTCCTGAACAATTGCAATGTGATTTATGATCGGAAAAGATTTTCATTATTTTATAAGCGAGCAATTCCAATTTTTAGCCCTCCCTTCAAATACTTTCATGGGAGGATGAAAAGGACTTTCAATATGAATATGAAAAGCAATGGTCCTACGCATTTCTTTTGTACTACACTGCTCGTAGGCGCATACAAAGTCTGCAAATAAATCAACATGTTACTTTGTAGTAATTGCTTGGATCACCAGGATCAGTTAGATTTTGACTGTGTGTCACTTCTGACTGGAACCATGATTTTGTGACAATTTTCAAAGTACAGTAGTAGTGTAAACTTATTTTTTGATGCACACTGTAGGCTACCAGCAGTACAAAGCCGTGGGTATGCTATGACTAAGCTATGTATTTTGACACCTCTATGTAGGACAGCACTTTACGAAAAATGTCATGATATCATAAAATTTTAAAAGAAATGGTACAATTATATGCGTTTTACATGTACTGCAGATTTTTTTAGCAAGACTAATTTGAAAAATAATCAGAAAAGTCCCAAGTCAAGATGACTGTCATGAAATTATCTGGCACAACAAAGAACATTAAAGATGGGTTCACCTTAAACACTGAGATTAGTATCTTGCATTGCTTGATTTTTGTGGCTGCACTAACTGTATCATAACCCAATTATGATTATGCATTTAGCAACTCTCTCATAACGATATCTATTATTGAGACGCCAATATACACTGAAAATTAAGTTTCTTTTAAAGATGCCTGTCTGTGTTCCTTGATTATTTCTTTGAAAAAACTTTGCTAATAATAATGCAGACAGATTAGCAAGAAAAACACAAATTCTGATTCTATACAAATCTCTGATGTTTAGGGTGACGTTTGTTGAGCCGGACACCTGGATTCTTGACAATTAAAAAATGTGAAATAGTATAATACAACCGATACAACCATAGGCCAAGCAGTATTTCAGAAATACTGCTTGGCCTATGGGCTGTATGGGTTGTATTTCATCAACCAGAGCCTCAAATTAAATGTTTTCATTAACACTAATAATATGTAAGTTGGCATGGTAAGAGCACTGAATATCGGTGTGAATTCCCTGAAACAGAAAAAGGAAGGAGGTATCCTTGAGTCAGACAGTTGTGTCCCAAAAAACTGACATTTAAATATATAGCTGCAAAATAACTTTTCAGTCCCTTGAAAAGGGGGAGGGGTTGGTCAAGTGGTAAAGCTTGCTGGGCTGCCAATTGCTGGGCCCAGGGTTCAAATCCAGCTTTTGCCGGGTCACGGGGTGTATGTTGGACTGCTGTTTCAATCATCCTTTGTCTCATTGCCATGTCCTCTCCCTGTTCTAATAGAATACAAAGTGCATAAATACTGGACGTGAAGCCCAAATCATCCATCCATCCAGTCCTTTGAAAAGCCTAATTTGAGTAGAAAATGGCGCGACGTCCTTCCTAACTATATTTCCTAACTATGTTTAACAAATTGAAGTTAAAATCAATACCATAGGCCAGCAAAGGATCCTTCAAATGTGACAAAAATTCACTAAAATGCACAAATTCATGGCAGAATCATGAGGAAAACAGGGTTTTTACCCCTTCTTTATAGCCATAAAGAAACCACTAAATGTGTTCACATCATGCTGATACTTTTGGAAAGGCATAAGGAGGTCTTTGGCTACAAGTTGGTACCAAATAAGGTGGTATAGAAGATCTTAATTAGCCAGGTCAGCCCCACTAATAGTGTCCGACTCAAGGTTACCTAAATCTCTAAGTGTCCAACTCAAGGAAACTTACCCTACAATTCCAAACCAACAAACATTGAGGAATTAACTTGAAAATCAGTGATAATTATAGGTTATTCACTACGGGAGAGGGAATATGTGATTTATCAACTGAGGGCTTTAGCCGAGGTGTGATAAACACATATTCCTGATCTTATTGTGAATAACCGTTTTATATCATGAAACAAACACTCAAGCAGTCAAACATGAAGCGATAAGTGGACATCAAAGAATATCAGAATTATCGCCCTGAAATACTGGCATGTGATTGGCTGACAGCAGTGTCAAATGGTGCACCACTGATTTTGATGATATGCCTGGTGTATGTTTTAGGCTTATTGCTTTTAGGTCCAATATCTTGCTGTCGAGAAAAATCTTGAGATTTTTAATTGAATCACTAAAGTCAGATTGCTTGGCTGAAAAACCTCACAGTCTATCCAAATCTTCTTACTAATATTAAAATAACAGTGTCCGGGATTTATCTCAGTTCCTACTTAATACCATGTCTTCCTCTTACTCATAGGGAGACACTGCTGCATTTTCATCCAAAATGCTTTCCTCTAAATGTCCTAATTAATGATAATTAGTTTTAAGCTGTTTTGTATACAATACACAAGAGGGCAGCAGCTGCACAATCTCTACCATCTTCCTTTGACCCAACGTTATAATAACACACACATTCTGACAGATGATAATCCCATACATGCGCATAAAATGTTACAACTCCCCCTCTTAAAACTATTTACACGGGCAATTATTGCTAGTTGGTTTTTAAAATGAAGCTCACATTTGTCCTGTTAATTAATTTCTAGTTGCCATGGCAACTAAGTTGTCAACTAATAAGTATCCTACATAGATAATGTATACCATTGTATGCTTTCGGAGTAATCTTCATGTTAATTTTTGCACTTATTACATAAAAAAATGAGAAACTCGGGGAACATAACTGACCAAAAAAAAAAACAGGACTGATTTGCCTGACTCAACCTATCTATTGCCATGGTTAAAAGTAATTTCATTGCAAAAGATATATCTTTACTCAATCTTTAAAATGATGTATCATACGATAAGATATCTCCTTTCAAACCTTAGAAATTCCATTTTTGCTCATAATGTCTCAAAGAAAATCTCCTTGACTTCAATATTATGAATCATCATATTGCCAAATTTCTTGCCATCATAAACTTTATTCCAATCAAATTTATACAAAAATATCTCAGAATTTATAAGGTGATGTGAAATAAATGAATTATACCCTATTTATCATGGATATTAATGATTTAATATGGCAAATACTTATTTTATGAAGTTTGTCAAAAACCGGTTGAAACTGAACATAACTGATAACTGTTTGCCATGGCAACAATATTTAAAGTGTAAAAAATAGAAGCCATTGCCAGCTATCTTTTGATGCATGACACGTGAAAATCGGTCAACTATATTTTGTACAATTACAAAATTAAGAATTTGTTTCAATCAATAGTTGAATTATCATTGACAGTTTATGGTATATTATTGTGGTTTCCATGGCAACCCTTTGTCATTTTGTAAGTTAAGGGTGTTCTGTTACAAAATACTGAGGTTCAAATGCCTTTTCAAAACCACAAATACATTATTACATGACTGCAAACTGTGGATACTGCCTATTTTTTGCACTATCTTAGAAATTGATGTTTTGAGGCATTTGTTACCATAGAAACAAAACAAACAACTTGTTTTAAGTTGTAAAACTAATTTACAGATATAGCTAATAGGGTTAGGTAGATGTATGATTAAATTGCAAAAACCAATGGCTACGCATTTGATCGGAAAGATGCTTTTGAGGTTTGTTGCTATGGAACTGGCTACAGCAGTGTTTCCAGGCAACGGTAAACTTTTAAATTGTCAATTGCATTCAGAGATGAATATTATATCAAAATTAAGTCCATTCATCAAATGAATTAAAAGAAACCATGGGAACATGCCCCTCCTTAGCTTCAGGTCTAGAAAAGAAATTTTAAACAAACATTAAATCAGTCTCTATAGCAACTATATTATATGAGATATTTCCAATATTTTTGTTTGCTATTGTCCACAAAGAGATGCTCTTTTAATGTCATACCCACATTTTTGCTTGTATATTTATTTTTTCTCTCCCCATCAACATTTTAAGACCGTCTTTTAAAAAATTGCCGATTTTTTATATTTCTGTTACCATAGCAACACACAAGCACAATGTAAACCACATTTTTTTCATGCATCTGAGAGAGTTGCTCATGGAGGTACTGTGTGCCAAAATTGAAATTGTTCCTCAAAGCAGAAGGAAAGTTATTCAATAAAATGGTGTTTATATGTGGGTTATATTTTTTCAAGAGTATTGCCATGGAAACTTTAATTAAAAAAAATCTGGGGATTTTTTTGGGTGAAACTAGAGATTTCAAGGATTCATTCGGTACCAAATTTGTACTGTTATGAAGAGGTCCAGGGTCAACCCACTGTTTACTGGCCTAATTGATGTTGAGACCATCGATGCACAGATTTTTAAACTTCTCTTGTGCTCAATTTCGCTTTGCGAAATGGCCTTCGGCCATTTCGCTGTGCGAATATAATACAAGGCAATTTGACAATGTACATAAACATGTAATTCAGCTAAATATATTGGCATATAAAGATAACCACTTCTACAATAATCTTGATGTAAGGGTCATTCCCTAAATTGTCAAAGTGGATGTTCTGCATTTAATTAATAAAAATTTTATTTTTTTTGCCTTCAGTGATTAAATGTGTTGTTAGATAAGGCTCTAAAGAGAGCTACACTTTAAAACAAGTGTTTAAGAAACAACACCAAAATAAACACTTTTTGTTACACTTAATGAGCGCGTTAAAGTGTTTATGATTTTTAACACTTTTAAAGTGTTTTTGATTTTAAACACATTTAAGTGTCTTTGATTATAAACACAAAAACGCTTTAATAGCTTGTTACGCTTTATATAACTAAAAAGTGGTTATAATAAATTTTGATTAACATTTTAAACATCAGTAAAAATACAGTGCACATATGGCCCCACCTCCCTCTATCTCTGCCCATTCCACAGTGCACAGTGCAGAAAAAATATTGCATGTGAAATCTATAAATCAGATACACTGCAAAATGTTTCTGATAAAAATGAAAATTAGTAATGCAGAAATGCATGTTATGCTGTGCAGTGTGCACAGATACTGCCATTAACATGTTTTTTTAATAAATGCATATTATGTAGAGTGTACGTAAATACCATTTAATCTAATTGCAGTTATACACCATTCTTTGCTATTAAATAATATTATATACTGGTTGTGGATGATGAGAAGACCAATATTGGTCAACTCAACATCCACTATTTGTTATATTCTGTGCCAAAATTTTCTGACTTATACATGTTTGTAAAATATAAGCTGATCGTTTTCAAATTGAGATTCTTTCTATAGTAATCTAGCTAGGAATCTGTCTGGCAATCTATCTAGCAGTCTATCTGTTTATCTATCTAGCAATCTATCCAGCAATATATCTAGCAATCTAATCTAGCTAGCTAGCAATCTGGCAATCTATTTAGCTTACAAGTAATCTATCTAGCAACATATCTAGCAATCTATCTAGCAATCTAACTAACAATCTTTCTAGCTATCTATCTAGCAATCTGTCTATTAACATATATATGCCTATCTATCCAGCTATCTGTCTATCTTCTTAGTGAGACAGCTTTTAAGATTATCTTGATTTTTATCTTTTAAACCAATTAAGCATTTTATTCCTTTTTGTAAAAATAAATAAATGTAACAAGTATATTTAACTTTATCCATGTCTAGGCACATTTTTTCCGTGATACAGTGTTTTTCCCTGGTAAATACCAAATCAGAGAGGGAGATATGTGGGCATTGGGAGGGACAAATATCAGTACACCCAATCAGAGCTCTTCAATAAATTAGCTTAGAGGGATAACTAATTTATTCATTAGATGGCAGGGATATGCTGAAACGGTCAAATCAGAAAAACAGCATTGCCTCATTTGCATGCCAGAATCAACAAAAAGACGTTGTATATGACCCTCTGTATACCATGCTTATTAGCATAACGAGCCAGCATCTTTTTAGATTGTTATGATTTAAGGTAATTAAGTAGGTTACTGTCAATTAAGATTATTGATTTTTGTTGTAACACAACTGCATTCACATTAAGTGAGCACTTTAAAATGTATTATATTGTTATAAAAATGATTTTTCAATGATTTTTGTGTTTGCAAAAATCATTGACAGTGCCAGACATTGGGTCACTGCTCCTTTTTAAAGAAGCTCTGGCCATCAGAAGGCAGGCCCCACTCCTCAATCATGGAATAAAAGCCTCTAAAGAGTTTGTTTTGTTTAGGTAATTAACAGTTTTCCTGACAATTTCTGTAAACCATCATTGTTTTCACAGTTTTTCATGTATGTTTGTTTTTGTTTTCTGTGTGATAAACCTTCCTCTATCAATATTCCCTCTCATTATGTACCTGAAGATGACCAAATAAAGGTTGAAATATTGTACTCAAAACAATGTCTCTATTCGGACTCACTTTTGTACTTTACTGTGTTGGTAAAAATGTATTAAACACTGAGGATGTTCTTTTGTCATAATATGGGTCAACTTCTTAATTGGGCCTATAAGTGGAGGCAATCAAGAAATATTGCCAAAACTAAAGCAATGCATTTCTCCAAGAGTGGGGACACAAAGCTATCAATAACACTGACAGGAATAATACCTTCAATTGAGTTCCGGAAAAAGCTCTCCCGGGTGAGACACTGAATAGCAAGCTAAATTTCAGGTCTTGTGTTGAGGTTGCCCAGTATAATCTCGCATTCAATGCCATTAGGGATTCATACCCTTTGGAAATGTGTTGAATTTGAATGTTTCCCAATTGATCCCAATTTTTGGAGATTGACAGTTCAGCTAATTTTGAAGCTCAACATTTTAAATTATGGTTGTATTAGTTTCTTCTACAGGGTACACTCTAAAAAAAAAACAGCCCCCAAAAAACCAAATTTGGTTTTTGAGCTTGTCCCGCATATTAAACCAACTAGGGTTTGTGGAAATACCAAATTGTTTGGTTTTTAACAAAAACCAAATAAAACTGGTTTTCTTCATAAACCAAACAGATAGGGGGCTGTTTGGATATCTGAGAAATCAGGAGTGGATTATGTTATCTCATATATAATCGGTCCATGGCTGGCCTATCAACTGGGATTCATGGATGGATGATTGAGGCTTTACGTCAAGGATTTACACTTGGTAGGCTTGATAGGAGCGGGACACAGAAATCCGTGGTTGCTGCAGATTGAAACAGCCGTCCAACATAGGCTGTCTTTAGTGCGGCAATACAGGATGTAAAATTGTTTATTCCACTTGCCAGGGACCCGAGCTCCCACCCCAGCCACTACTGATTACATAAAATAAGGCTTTACGTGTATTTGATAATTATTTGCAGGTGCTGCTTTTTTCATTGGGGGGGGGGATTTTATTATTTTATCTGTGGGGGGAGGGGAGGGATATCTATGGGGGGGGAGGTGCTTTGATTTTGTTTAGATCTGCAAAGCGAAAAGATAAATTGTAACAGTGAAAACAAACAGTTTATAGAGTATAATAAAAAACACAGGAAAAGAGAGTGAGGCAACACACCCAGCAAGCACTGGAGATAGCTCTAAAATCAGTAGACTTTTCTTCCTTGTTTTACCAAGCAGTCTACAGTCCATTTATGGACTACCAAGATAATAAAATGTAATTACCTCACAGAGAAATGCCACTGCAAAGCTATATTACCAATGGGACATTCCGAGATAAGTTGCCTGTGATTGACTGAAGTTTGGTCTTAAATCATTCTCATGTTGGAGTTTTTGGGTGTAGTGATACTTCTACGAAATGTTTAGCTTACCTCTCTTCCACATGTTAAAATATATTCATTAATGATTTCTTGCAAATGGTGTATCTACAATTTGTAACACAACCATCTGATTAACATGCCCGGGCATCAAGCATGGTATTTTTATAACGACAAAGTTACAAAGTAAATTGTAAAAAGTATAGTTATAGGTGGCACCACTCGGCTCACCATTGTTCATTCATGATTCTTTGACAAACATGAGACTCAATCTACTTATTCAGTCAACTGTGATATGTAAGCTGGGATAAAAACACATTTTGAGATAATGCAGTGTTTTTTTGTTTGTTACAGCTTAGTTATGCTTTCAGTGTTGATAGGTTCAATGATTCCTTGCTGTGTTTTTCTTAATCACTTTTTCCTTGTTAAATTTTGAACTTCTGTTTGTCAAATGCACGTCAGTATAGATGGCGTTAAGTGTGGTACAGAAGGAGTCTTTGTTCTCTGGGGAGCTGATCTGTCTCAGCAAGCACAGTATCAAGTTTGTCTATGAGGTCCATGAAGTTCCTTATACATCGAAACTAGTACAAGGTTATTAAATATCACTAGATAAATGAAAACCATTGTCTCTCTAAGCAAATTATTTGTGTATGGTAATATCTGGTTGATCATCAACAAATGTCGTCATATCGACACATGAACTAATATTTATCATGGCATGAAGAACTCTAATACCAGGGTAGACTCATTCCAACAAGAGGCCTTGGTTTTTTGAAAAACCATTTTACTTGAGGAGGAGACCAATTCCAAAGACAAAAACCAAAAACCACCATGGTTGTCTCATAAAACCACTTGATATTTTTAAAAACCGCTTTTGTCCTAAATTTTTTAGAGTGTAATTTGTAAAAATGAAGTGATTTGTGAAAAGTTTTATCAGAATCTGTTATGGTGAGGTGGGACTACTGGTTGTACAGGGCAAAACAAAAACATGACAGTCACAAATTTAAATACTATTTTAAATCTTTACTTCAATTAAAAATTCACCTGGGATTGTCGTGAAATGTGGTAGACGCACTGTAAAATTGGAGGCACTGTTTCAGCTCAATTGATTGAGTGAGATGGTTGCACAAGTTGATTGACCTAACATAGATTAATGTTTTAAGCTGAGATAACTCAAAATACCGAGCAGAGATAGCTCAAAATACTAAGCTATGTTGACTAAGGTATTCACGATCCCTTAGTGCCACTAAGACCCTTTTTAGCTAGCCAAAGGCGTAGCTATTGGCAGGGGCGGACTGGCCTATGTTGCAAAGTGGCAGCTGCCACGGGCCCATCCACTCAGGGGGGCCCACACAAGATGCCAAACAATAAAATTTCAATGAGAAAAGAGCGAAATTTGCTGTAAAGTCTCTGATTGTGTGCTGTATTCACACAAACTGAAATGGACAGTATTCTGTGGGGTCCCCCACCCTAGAGCTCCCTAGCTGCAAAAATTGCCAAATTAGACATGTAGCATTTTGTTTTCAATTTTTAAATATCAATGATAGTTGGGATGTAGGGGCCCACTGACTTATTCTGCCACGGGGCCCGAAGTGCCGCCAGTCCGCCCCTGGCTATTGGAATGGGTGATGAGTGTATGGGATTCTGAAACCATAAACAAACAATGAAACCATGTAACCATGAAACCATATGAACCAGAAACAGGCTAGGTGGCAGCACGGTCCACTGTATATTTGAAAAATAGCCCTCTGGTGGATAAGGCTTGCAGTATCGATCTTGAGTTCATTCCCTGACAGTCCTAACAGCAATATAGCTCAATTACCTTTCAGGTGTGTAATTAGATGCAATGCAATGCATTGGATTTCCTGTGTCAATATGGTCAAGGTGTGAACTTGAAATGCAATGGCCATTGACATGGTTTGATGCCAATGTCAGTTGTTACTAGGCTAAAACTGGGCCTAGTACACAATGCCAATTTAAAATACTTGTATTCAACTGTGTTAACTTTAATCCTGACCTATGGAAGTTTATATTTATAGTCAATCATCACACAAAGAGCTCCTCGGTGAGAAAAATATAGACCTTTGTGTGATGATTGACTATAAATACTTGTATTCAAATTCAACAATTCTGAATATAGACACTGTGCATGGTTGAATTGCCAAGTGAGTCAAATGTAAGATAGGTCTACAGGTGTAATGGATATTAGGCATACATATAACAATCCAGTGGTTTTGAAAATGATAAGGGGCTCCCCTGTTTAATATCAAGTTAGGACACCCCTGTGGTGCATTGAATCAGCCAATAGCCAGCTTCATAAAACAATATCAGGAAAGTCAGGGAGATAATAGTCTCAAGGTAGGCGAAGTTGGGCCTAATTCCATGGGCGTAATTTGGTGGGGGACGGGGGGGACATGTCCCCCCCATATATTTGACCCCGGGGGACATAATATGATATGTCCCCCCCACTTTTTTGGGCGAGACTTGTCTTGTTGGTAATGGCCCTTCTGTAAATTTGGTAGGGAGCAGTTCTGAGACACATGTCCTACACCTTTCTGCTCGGTCAGGTTACAGTGCCATACAAAAGTCAGAATTCTGAATGTAAAAAATCTTGACTGACTGTTTATTCGCGGGTCCGATGGCCGATTCCGACCGCGTCACCGCATGTCCCCCCCACATTTTCCGTGAAAATTACGCCCCTGCCTAATTCAATATAATTTGTATGAAATCATATTATTGTGAGTTAGTTTTTAAATGTCACTCCAAACTGTTCATGGCTGAATGCAAGTACACATAGCTACATGTATAGCTGAGAGACCTATGTGACTGTGAGACACCAGATGGAGACAAACAGATATATATGCATAACAGGTAGAGCTAGGTAGATGGTGTGCCTTCATAATATGAAACAAATTCATGATTTTGGATCCTCATGATTTAGCATAGTTTCTCATATGCCATGTGTGTGACGTCTACCGACAAGGCTCTATCAGCTGGGTGGATCAGACCTATACCAGCTGGGCCTCTTCACTTAGGTTGCTGGTCTCTTGTGATATGGTAGAGAACCTTGGTGGTTAGAGAGATTTCTTTCGTTTCTTTCTTTTCTTTGATATTAAGTTTTCTTTGATTTCCTATCAATCCTTTTTTGGGGGTGCTTGCTTTCATGCATTTTTTTTCCTATTCAACGACAGCAACAATTGATTTTGTGGCTAATTTACAAGTTTAAAAAGAAGTGCCCCATAGTTTTAACTTCATGGAATTTCTATCAGTTAACACCAGGGGAAAAGTGGTGCTTCAATCCTTCAATCCCATTGGCTGATAGATTTCCCAACCTTGCCTCTGTTTGTCCAGCCAAGAGACAATCTGGAGTATGTTTAGTGAATTCGATGTAACTCTAAGGCTTCACAACTTGTTCACTCCTTTAGGTTGAATTTTGAAAGTTGTGTTTTTGGAATTAAAGTACTATTTCTGCTTCATGTGGAAAGCAAATTAAGCATCACTGTTTTAACAAAAAGTTGTTTGGGGCCAATGTTCAAGCCACTCGGTGAAATGGGTTTATTCCTTTAATTGTACTTCACTTGCAATAAAATGATAGAGTTCATATCATCTCAACTTATAATTAATGCCTGATCTTCCGATTTGTCATGTACATTCCTTCTATTCCAATTAAGACGGAAGCTCCACCTTTCAAGTCCATCCGCCTATCTATCTTACTATTTATCTATCTGTCTTATTTCATTGTATTCTATTCTTTTGCCTCCAATTTACAAGCAGCTTGCTAGTTGCCTTTTATTTCGAGGATTTCATGATATTATTGACATTCTTCAAATTGTTATTTACATGTCTTCAGTATGGATATACTATGGATTAGGTCTACATTGCTATCAACCCATTCCATGTTAATCAATGCCCCTTTAATATAATAGCAAATGGCTAGCTTTGAATCCGCGGATTCTTGTTGAATTATTGCATATTTCGAAAGTTCAAGACCGTAGGATTAATGCCTGTGAATATAGGAACTAGGTGGGTTCAATTAAAGGAGATATTACAGGTCAAAGTACAGGATGACACTATTTGTGGAATTTCAAGTTTTTGTTGTCCCTTTTTGTCGCTGCCATTAGAAAATTTCACCCAACTGTTATGCACCTTTTGGCGCTGAAATTTACTTAACAATGATAGTAAAAATACTAGCACTAAGCTCCTTTTTGTATTGAAACAAGTCGGCACAAAAGGAGTTTAGTGCATCTATGCTCCTTTTTGCCCCACTGATAATTCTTTGTTTAATGCAAGAAGGAGCATTGGTCTTATTTCATAAAAAGTAATAATATTAGCATCATTGTTTTTATATACATTTGTTGAAAATTGACCGAGCGAGATCTGAAAACAACTGTTCAAAAGTAAAAGGCCTTTTTCTCAAAATGCCATTTTTCCACTAAGCTCCTTTTTGTGCCAAGCGGTCGTTTTGTTGACTTATTGACCCAAGCTGACACAACTCAACATTTTGAGCTGTGTTGACTTGTTAGTTTCTTTTAATTTATATTTGTGTGACCTGTCTTATCAAGTTATTTTTGAATGTGGGCTGTAATCCCAAAATATTGTTAGATCTCTCAAGCGGACCCACCTCATCCAGTATGCTTCATTTTAGCACATCATGGACTGGCCCAAGATGCATTCAACACAGACCATTGCATCACAAGGAGATTTAAAAATTATTTCTTGTGAATAAATCCCAATGGCCTGTGGCTCATCTGAGTGGTATACAGTGCTAGAAGCCTATATTTGAACACTCTCTGACTTGGAAATGTTGGTTGACATGTGTGAAAGCATGCACCTAATGACTCCCACAAATTAATTTAAGAGATAAAAATTAAAAAGTGACCAGCTAAAGTGGTGTGCTACTCAGTTTTCTCCGGGATAGTGTAATATAAATGTTCTTTTTTCTTTTAAGTAAATAATTATTTAAAACTAAATGCAGTGTTATGAGAAGTGCTTGTTATAGATGGCGCTATATGTGGCGTGGCTGAGATGTCAAGCTATCTGCAACAACTGAAGCTTTCATGTTTTCACAGCTTAATGTTATGATTCGTTTGGACAACTTACAGCATTGAGCTATCATACCTTGACAACTTATAGGATTTAGCCAGTCTGCTCTGCTCGCAGACTCTAAACGAACAGCACAGCTGGAGAGTCTGCCAGAAATCGGATGACCTCCAGGTGACACAGATATCAATATTCAAATAGGTCGGTCATTCAACCAGGCAGAGGGACCTCATCACTTGTGCTCATACACACAGCTGAGCTGCCAGCAAGATGTAAACAAATTGCAATCAACAATGTTAAACAATCAATGAGTGCACATGCACTTACTGTCAGCCTTTCACTGTGGCCAAACTGCAGTGACACAGACAACACTAATTGATTGTTTGTGGTTTTCTACATAGAAACTAATTGAAACAACAAGCAGACAACAATGAAACACTCAAGCATTAACTTAATTGCTTTAAGAGATCTGAAACTGTTATCTATTACCTGTCACACAGGAGGAGAGTTAATCTGTTTGTTACAACTTCACAAAATAGTGTTATGCTGTGGTCAGGGTAAGCTCAACAAGCTTACCCTGAGAAGTGGCAGTGCTCGTGGCTGTCTGACTGGCTGCCAAACAGGGACTACTCACAATTCCCTGGCCAGGAAAAGCATGATTCCGCCAAAAAAAAAAAGTTCCTCAACAAGTACCACTTTGCAGCAGT
Source organism: Platynereis dumerilii (assembly GCA_026936325.1). Lineage (NCBI taxonomy): Eukaryota > Metazoa > Annelida > Polychaeta > Phyllodocida > Nereididae > Platynereis > Platynereis dumerilii. Next base: position 3,608,695 of record JAPTHN010000040.1, read on the forward strand.
AACACAATTCTAAGCATACACTGGCCGATTAGAAGTTATTTAATATTCATTTCTAGACATAATTCAACAGACAAAATAGTAACTCCACAACACTGTAGAAAAGTAACAGTCGCTGAATCTGAAATCTTTTAGAGCCTCACACAGCAAGCTGTGTTCGATTGTAGTTTCTGTTATGGATTCCAGAGGGCACAAAGATAGCCAATTTTGTGAACCTATTGAGCTCTAAGTTTAGAGTGGGATTGAGCTATCATAGCTTGAAAATTATTAACATTCTCAGAGAGCTGAAATTATTGCTACAACACAGTTTTCAAACTTACAGTGTGTGAGCTGCAAAGGAAGGGACAAATCTTATATTGCATGGCAAAGTGACACTTAGATATGCAGCAGTTATGTTTATTTATTGGCTATTCCAATTAATGAAAATGAATTCATTTCAATTATACATTATTTAAAACCTTTGCTTTTGATCTTATTTCAGGGGAACTGCTATTATTGCTCTTATGAATGGATTGGTGTTGATTTAACGCTTAGATACATGCTAGAATCTGGAGAACTGACTGAGGATGAGGTGAAGGAACAACACTCTCTGTACACAGACACCATTAAGAAAATTCTATGTGATCCCATTTACCACAATCATGCGCTGGTTTTAAACTGCAAAGACTATTCTTCACTACCAGATGACCTTTGTGATTTAATAACAAAACAGAACAAGCAACCACCACTTCGCATCGACACTAATCCCAGGAATCAAGGTGAAGTACATGACAAGTATTTATTCCTTTTAGTTACACTGTGTGCTAATGAGAGGGTACCTGTAATGATGGAAAGGTACATAACCATGGGCAACCATTACACCCAGAGACATTACAATCCCCCCTTAAAGTCATTTTCTAAATTTTGTTCCAATTACTTCCTTAACACAGGTAATTTTGATCAGGCATGTTGTTCTTTGGTTAAACTGAACAATTAATTGTTGAAAATCTTTCATGTTTACTATAGAACTGCATCTCATGTTATAGTTATGTGTTGTATTAGAAAACATCAACCCTTTTTTATCCAAATTGCCAATGAGTAGTCAAGAGCCTAAATTCATCTAGTGTCTTGCATGTGGGATAGCTAGGACAGCTGCGAGATGCAAAGCGTAAGATTCCTTGAGTCTGACACTTTTAGTGGGGGCTGAATTGGCTAATTGAGGGCCTCTCCATCACTGTATTTGGTAGTGATATTTGTATTTTGTATCCATTATTGGTCCCCTGATGTAGGGAAATTTGTGGTGAGCCTTCCACGGAATACAGCTCAGGGCAGCCACTGAGCAGCGCCCATGGGCAGAGGATACAGGAACATTGGTCAAGGTTCCCATGCCGTAGCACCTTCAAGTGTTGGTGATCGCTGTATGATGATGATTGATGAGAAGACTGGGAGTCTGGCACATACCCTATTAATTCAGGGATGTCCGCGGTCTTTCTGTTGTCCCAGCACAGAACACTGGACACAACCCGCCTCCATTTAATGTGCCATGGGCTCGGACTAGATTGAGTTCCGGGGTGGGATTCGAACCCATGCCCTCAGAGCCAGTGGTTGCGCAAACAAGCACTCTTAACCATAAGGCCACGGAGGAACTATATGATATGTAGCCCAAGAGGTCCTGTGTCCATTCCAGATGTATCAGCATGAAATGGATAGTTCAAATATGTTTTTCAGGGCCCTAACATGGGTGAAAACTCAGTTTTTCTCTTAATTTTTTGTCATAAAATTGTGTATTTTAGTGAAATTTATTCAGATTTGAAGGATTTTTGGTAGCTTAAGTGTTCATTTATCTTCAATTTGTAAAATATATAGTCAAGAATAAAGTCAAACTATTTTGTGCTGTATTACGGGCTTTTCCCAGGGACTGAAAAGTAATTTTGCAGCCAAATATTTCTAAAATGTATTGTTTTCGGCACACAACTGTCCCCCTTCCCTTTTTTGTTAACATAAATGTTTAAGAGGCCCTGGTTGATGATCTACAATTCATAGTCCAAGAATGATATTACTTTTTTTAATGTATTAAATCCAGCTGTCTGACTTAAGGAATCTTGCCCTATTTGCTTAAAGTTAGGTTTTCACATTTCATTTGATGGCATGCAGAATTGCAAATACAAGTTGCTCATCAAAAAATACGAACTCATTGCTTGCTTGGGTGCTTAAGACATGCATGAATTGAGGAATCTCTAGAGGTACTGATAATATTTCAGATGCCATTAAAGTTTATAATAAAATGGAAGGTCTAAATGCGCCCTGTCCTATGGCAAAAGTAAAAATGCTGTGCTATTTGAATTGACAAAATATAACCAAACCATGACTTTTGTTTGTCATTACAGATCAGTGAAATACATAATTGCATTGTATTCCTAGCAAATAATCTGTTGGTCTCAAAAAATATTCGGATGATTCTTCTGGCCTTTTACAAAGTATCATCAGAAGGCAATACTTGATATAAATATCACCCTCAAGTGTGGTGTTTGGAAGATTAAGTTCCATCTTGTAAATTATTTTGATGTGAAGGAATCCGAGGAGCAAAACAGTTTTGATACGCAATGAAAGTTTAAGACAGATACCTTCAGGATTTGCCATCTTAATTTTACTACATCCTATCCCGCATAACATTTTTATACAACAAAAATACCATAATCTCATTTTGAGAAGATGTAACAGAATATAAAAATCATCCATCCATCAAATATTTTTCTAATTTTCGAACATGAAATGTGCTGTAAAATACCTTGGGGGGGGCAGGGGAGGTCACTCACTAAGAAAGGGTGTAAATAAAGGCACTGCTGGATGGTTTAGGTTTTTTCTGATTAATTTGGTACCCGTTTTTGCAACCCCAACATAATATTTGGTATCATAATACTTCCTAGAAAAAACAATGCCGGTGTGGTAGTAACCAGTGTCCAGGGACTGAGTGTCCTTTGGACCGTTATTCCTGGGAAATAATGTGATAGGTCAATCTATACTAGGCAAGAGTGACCGGGTGGACAACTGGTCCTAGGAAAAAAGAGCAGTGATGCGGGAAGATGTGTCCTGTGGGGAGGAAAAATAGACTATGTCCTGGTTCTAATGGTCCGTTTCCAGTGTCCGGGATATTATATACTAGTAATAGTTGTCCATGTCATTTCTTCCTGGGACAGAATGCCCAGACCTTTGAAACTAAGGAACAATGGCCCTGAAAATTGAGCATTGCAGACAGAGTATCCTAAGATAGAACATCCTAGAATATCGTTTCCTAGGAAAGGTCATCCAGACACATTTTCCTGGGAAAATTGGTCCAGAATCACAGTATTGAGGACAGTCAGTTCTGGGAATGAATTGTCTTGGTATCAATATTCCTGGGATAGTATGTCCGGACCATAATTCCCAGGAAAATCTGTCCAAAATGCACACGTATACATGTAGTACAAGTGTTAAGTACCAGTTTAATATGAACAGCCAGGGCATTTTTTCATGATATCTCAATGTCACTGGCTCTAAAGCTATACTGGTCAGCTTTCAGCCATTGCATCAGGTATAATGAGAAGATGAGAAGGATGTCCATATCTAGGCACTCTTTTTTTGCAAGGGTGCTGTCTCTTACTGCTACAATATGATTTCATATAGTAGGCCTAATACAGTATATATAGGCTACTGCTCACAGAGCACTGGTTCATGAATGACAGGGGTATTCTACAGTAAATAATAGCGGTGAGAGACTCAGGGTAACAACCCTCCCCATTCGCCAGCAGGGTCGGTTGATATAAATCCTATTGCCAAAATAAAGAAATCATGAATTTGATATATTACAAATAATTTTTTTTGTTAAAACGATTCTTTCGTGAAAATAACATTTACACAATTGTTCTATTTCCTGTTTAATACTTTGATGTAATGACAGATTAATTTTAGTGAGGGGGGTAAGAGGTTCACTTGCAAGTTTCCACCAAGCCCATCTCTAACATGTTATAATACCCAGACTCCCTCAGGCAAAATTGATAATATTATATTGGTCAAGAAACCATGTTCATAATGCTTGTGATGTGATCTGCCAAACAACTTGAAAGCAGCCTGACAGCACAGTCTATGGCGGATCCAGGGGGAGAGCCAAGGGGGCTCGGCCCCCCAACCTACACCACAGAGATGGAAATAACACTTTGAAGAAAGTATGGGCAATGCAGACCCACGAATGCCAAAATGACGACCACATAGGCCAGGGAATCCCAAAATAACATCTGGGCATCCCCAGACTATGCTGTCTAGATCTGCCACTGATAGTATAAGTTTTCCAAACAAAAAAAAGCATCTTTTCATTTATTGCTGTAACGACTCAAATGATGTTGAGTGTTGTTATTTCATAATATAAGTAAAATCTTTCTGGTGCTCAGTGATGCATGACCTGTCCTGTTAATTTATAAAATAATTCTCCACCCCAGGTTTGAACTCAGTATCATTTGATTGCCAGCCTAGTGGCTTACCACTATGCTATGGGGGAGGCTGGGTTGAGCAGTGGGATCCACAGTTGGCATGAATCAGAAAAGTTATTTTTAGAATTAGACAAGACCTTTCATTCTAGTATTGAAGGACCAGACACTGAGTCCTACTATAGCTGTAACAGGAATGAATGTCCGTGGTTCGGGCATATATGGATATTTATTACTAGGAATGAGGCACCAGATGTTTCCTCCCAGGAATAAATGTCTGGATACTCAGTCCCAGGAATGAATGTCTGGATGCATATTCCTGGGACAAGATGTCTAGGACATCAAATCCTGGTAGGGTATTCTATCCCAGGAATGACTATCCATAGGATATTCTTTCCCTAGGAACCATGGTCCGTTGGACCATGGTTCCCAAGGACATCTATTCCTTTCACACCGGTGTTGTCTAATGGATTGTACTTAATTTGGTTGCAAATATTTGTATTGAAGGATTAAAATGATTTCTGGTTTTGCATTGGTTTCTGGATTAAAATTTTTCTGATCTCCAAAATCGCCATGGCGCTTTTCCATATATCTAAAAGTTGGAGAAGAACAACCCCTGCCCGGGTAAAATAAACTTTCTTTGTCGCCCCTTGATTCTTGACGATCTACCAAATTACCCTGGTATCACATGCAAACAAAAACGTTTTGTACTAGCCTATTAACCGAAACGAATCTAAACCGGTTACTATGAAAACTTTAAATGACTTTTCATGCAAGTTTAATATAGGTAGGCATTCTATAGTCATCACTATAACTCCAATGAATGCAGCCTTCACAAATGCTTCTGGATAAAGAATGAAAATTAGCTTCAAGTGAAATTGATAACTTTCAGCCACAGTCAAAAGGACTGATTAGCCTCCTGATGAAATATGTATATAAAGGAGTGATTGCTTTTAGTTGAGAGAGCCTGAGTACGCATAGGTAGATGGTTTTACATGACATACATGTAGGTTATTTCATAGTTAATCTAGAAGACTGTTGGGTTCTTATGATCCAATTACATGCCTTGAAAATATGACATGCTCATTCTCCAAATGCAGTCGAGATTTCATTTCAGACTGTAGCTGTAAAAGAATAGTCCTAAAATTAATACATTATTTGTTGACTTTTTGCTTTTTTCTGAGAAAATAATAGTGGTACATGTGTAATGCATTCACCGGAGAGATCATTATTAACAGATTTATTAAAGTTCAAAGTAGGCACTGCATCTACTCCTCTGAGACTTCACAACCAAAAGGGACACACAATCACATGAACCGATGATGTCACAATGAAGAATGTCAAAAACAAACGATGTGAAGACCTCAAAGTGTCGGTGAATTAGTTGATGGCATTATACCTGGAAAGGTATCAGATTTGTGAAGCTGTACTCGACTTTTAGGCAGGGATGCAACCTTTACACAGGAATATGCCACACCTGATTTGTTTGTGTCTCAGTATCTGATTTAGCTATTCATAGGGGATGTGCCATGGTGTTTTTGAGTACCAGTCTGAACAACCATTTTAAACCTGAAACCAAATCCTAAAGCACAAACATTTTAATCCTTCAATATGAATATTGGCATTTAATTTCTAAAGTTTTTATATCATTAATAGGAATTGTCTTCCCCCTCACTGGTGTGCTGTAGATCACAGGAGGGATGATTTATGCATGCAAGAACATACAAGTAACTTGATGCGTAATTTCAAAATTCACTCATATCTTCGATTTGAAAGTCCATATACTGGCAAATTGGATTGCTAAGTTGGAAATTGCCTTGAATTTGGACAATGTGCGGAACTGACATAAAAAAAGTAAATATCAGAACCCAAAAACACAAGAACACTGTACCCAACCGGAAATAAATTGGGAGCATAACTGCAGTTACGCTCTCAAAACGTCCACCATGATTATTGTTGATTCAGAACTTTGCAGGCACTTTTTTCGTCCTGTAGTACCAATTGGAGTTGCTATTACTACTGCAGATGTCCAGTGTACATGTTAGAGCAGTACTGTTGTCTTTAACTGGTCAGCTATTGCCTGTAATTCCACGAATTTGAGTTTGAAGCCAAGGCCATTGGGAGTGTAACTCAAATTTTTGGGAGCGTAACTGTACAGTTTTTCTTTAGATAAGGAGAGTAACTCAATGAAGCAAAATGCTTTGTTGGCTGTGATATGGCTATTTAACTTCGACATGGACACCATATTGTGGACTGTAGGCCTAGTACTTTTTGGGGGATGGGTTGGGCATCATTGAACTCTAAATGTTTCTATTTATAGTTCAATGGTGGGCACACTCTGAACGAATTTCAAGATCCAGATATTTTATAATAAAGATTGGCACATCTGGGGAGCTATTGAATTTAATTCATATTTGATCATCTGTCTGAAGTTTTAGTCTTAGCATTCAACCCCCTCCCCCTTGCCTTTGGCGCCAGAGTCCTGAATTAAATATACATCCTTGTGGGCTATCCTTTTGCAAGAGGGTAGTGGGGCCTGCTGGTTCTTGACCTGTAAGAAGAGCTCGTGTTTTTGTTGTGACAAAACCAGAGACATACCAGTAAAATAGGCCTATAAGGAAATTCTGCACTTCAGCCTCAGACTTTATTGGCATGATGTCAAACTTACTCAATTGCATCTGTATGGACATGCATTATAGGCCTACTTCTCTGTCAGTTCTATAGACTTCCATAGACAGAATACAGGCCTAATAGCTGAATTATGTGTCTGTCTATGGAAGTCTATAGAATTTGTGTATGTACAGAGTACAGCTGGTAGTAAGAGAAAGGCAATAAAATAACAATAGGCCTATATATGTAATCATACAGCAGAGCTCTGACAACATCCAATTCCATCATTCAGGCTGACGATATGCTATATACTGGATAGAGCATGAAATCTTCCTGTCAAAGTTAATTTTAAGCTATTTGTATGATGAGTGAAACATTTTAACTTTACTTGTTCAATATCATCCTGACTTGGAATAGGCCATGTCAAGATTGTTCAATATATGTGAAGAATAATTATAATTATACTCTCTATATAAATTTAACACACCTATCAATCGAACACTGCGTGCAGTGCGTGGTTCATTTATAGTTTACCCTGCCAACAGGCCCAAAAATCATTGAAGCGTAATTAATATTCTGAGTATAAGTATAATAAGTTCTTCTGGACGCAGGAAACATGTTCTCTATAATCCTTGTTCTCTTGGTGTAGTGCATGGAATGGAGATAAAACTTGCTAAAATCCTCTTGATTAAAAACTCTTTGGTCAGTTTTGCTTTTGAAGAATCAGAATTGACTGACTCTACAAAGTGAAGACTAGTTAGCCAAGTAGAGTTTAATGCTTTAGAATAATGGCTCAGTGTATGGTTATTTAATTTTAAAAGATGAGTTACGCTCTTTAAATTTTGATTTAGGCTCCTAGATATTTTACAGATCGTCGAGTTACTCTCCGAGTATAATTGTATGTGCAGTTATTGAACTTAAGGGCAGCTTTTGCATCAAAATCAAACTGCCATCCTGTCTTTAACTTACAAAATAACCCCCTCACAAACTGCCTTGACAAAGGGAAACTCAGCAAACAAGAGCAGGTACACTGCCTCCATATCCCCCATGCCCTACACATCTACACTATCCTCCAAAAGTTTGAATACACCAGAAAAGGTTAGATTTCTTTCAAAAATACCTCATCTTCAACGCAACTTTTGTTTTATACTTACATCAAACAATATGGAAATTCACATTCAGGCCACAAGGCGTCCATATTTCATGGTTTTAGATCATTTTGGTATAAATTTATAAATTTCTCGGTATCCCATTTTTTCGTTCTTGATGAAAAGCCATGAAAGCACTGTTGTCTTCCATATTTATGACATTTTATCATTTTTTACACATTTCCACTGGTTTGTGATGATTTTACAAGTAGTTCCACACCAGAAAATGGCCTTTGAAAATTAGACAAAAATACTGATTTTGGCTATTTTTTGGTCAAAACAATGCTGAAACTGCTCAAATAAAATAATTTTTACTAGAGAAGATACATTCTATGATTGTACTTCATGGTGACCCGAAATTATCTAAATTTTGTATTTTTGAGTGGTCAATGTCCAATTTTTAAACTGTGTTTTTGAGGTTTAAAATAACTATTACGATCATGTTACAACTCTGGAAACACTTAAATATGATTAAATTTCATTAACCGAGAAGATAACTCGGCTGTGACAATTTTTTTTCAAATACCAAAATTTGGGATATCGAGAAAGGCCATAAATCTCAACCAAAATTACCTAAAATTACCTAAAATTACAAAATGCAGACAACTTCTGACATCAATGTGACTTCTGTTATTGTTTGATGTAAATATTAAGCAAAAATTCCATTCAAAATCAAGTATTTTTGAAAGAAACCTCACTTTTTCAGGTGTATTCAAACTTTTGGAGGGTAGTGTACCTATACCCACCAGAATTCCAATTTTAGTTATGCTAAATATTTCCACCAGGGGCACAATTCTGCATACATGTAAGGATGTGGAGACACCTGGGGGTGGAGTTCGCTTTTCAAAATAACATGGCTGCAGGCCAAAAGCACAGCAACTCAGCTGAGAAATGTATTTGGGATGTGGAAATGGTTATGATATTTATTGATTTATGGTAAGATTTGCAAGTTTAGGGGGGTCTTTGAATGTTGGGAAAGGATGAGCATTGTGCATGGTGTGGTGTTTGAGATATTTGATGGATGCCATGATATGGAGACTAAAAGTACAATTAATAATAGCCAGTGAAACTTCTGAATCGAGTGGTAAGATGGTGGTCGTTTTAGGAGCGTAACTGCAGTTACGATTTATTTCCGGTTGGGTACAGTGAAAGGCCTCATGACAGGATACACCCCCCACCCTATGGGGTAACTTGGGGGAATTGGGGGGAAAGGAGGAGGTTATGTGGGAACAGTGAGGGCAAGTGGGGGGAAGTGGGGTGCAAGATAGGGTAAGTTGGGGTAACCGGGGGCTAGCGGGAGGCAACTCGGGCGGAAGTGGGGGGAAAGCGGGGGCTAGTGGGGGAAGTGGGGGGTAAGCAGGAGGAAGCGGGGGCAAGTGGGGGGTTATCGGGGGGGGAAGCGGGGTGTTAGTGGGAGCAAGTGGGGGATAAGGGGGGGCAAGTGGGCGGGTAAGCGGAGGTTAGTGTGGGGGAAGAGGGGGGAAGTAGGGGTCAAAACGGGGGTAAAATGGGGGGAAGCCGATATTATGGGAATAACAAAAGGGAGCGGGGGGTGTATCCTGTCATGAGGCCTAGTGAAGAAAGTATATCAATCATAATTTTTGAAATATCAAATAAACTTGATAGAACAAAAATAGGAAAAGATGTTGATCTGGTGAAGAGCACACCATAAGATGTTTTGATTGAAAATTTATTCTGATCGGCCTCCCACCTGGCATTACATTTTCGCCAGATAAGGCACTGGCGCAATTTATAAAGGAGAGCTTAGACCCGTTTTAAACCTAAAATCTGATCTGACTTTAGTTCTTGAATATATAATCACTCCATTTCAGAGACAGAATGGCAGCACTGTACAGTAGGAAATAGAGATATGACTAGACTTGACCTTACGCCTGGTCTCTACTCTCTTGGTTGGATTCGCCACTATTTTTGCATCAAGAAAGTGAGTTCCAGGAGTTACACACTTAGTTAAACGCCTTATATTACTAATTGTTTTTAATGAATATTTCAAGGCAGTACTACAAGTACAAGTGCTGCACTTGTCTGGAAGGTGAAGTAGGATTAGTGAAATTATCATTGAAAATGGCATTTTCAACATTCTGGTGAGAAGGCTATATTTGCAATTGCAAAATAACCATTGTTGCAATGATTTGATATTAGTGGGGATGAATAATATTAATCTGCCATTTTATTAATTTTTTTTTTAGATTTTTGCTAATACCCTCGTCGGTTACATATGACAAAAAAAAATGACTGAATGAAGACAATTTCAAGCGGTTCAGTCATGTCTACAATATTGCGTCACTCAAGACATTTGTGGCTAATCTTTTACTCAGAATCACAATTTATCTTATACTTTCAAAACAATACCTGCTTCATCAAAATGTCTTAACAAGTTAACATATTCATATAGGTGTCAATCAAAGTAAGCCTACAAATATGACATTTTAGAAAAATTAATATTGCTTATCAGCATCCTGAAAAATCCACTGATTCACTGTGGCAAGTGCTTCACTGGGTCCCCATTCCTAAAATCCCCTATCTTCAAGAGACTTGCTCAGACATTCACAGTATGCTAATATTTTATTTCAATGAGTGCAAAATATGGTCTGAGATGGAGAAAACATTGTCACACTCACTCACACTTCATAACAGGTGTGAATGCGGACCAATCAAATTACCAATACCTGATGCTTGATAGGAGACTTGAAAGACAGAACCAAAAAACATCAACAGCAACTGGAAACAACTGCATACTTACAGTCTGTCATATTGATATAGAAAAAATGCGCTTTGTGACTCATGATAGCTGATGAAGTGTCATCTTCACTACTTTCAACATGGGAAACATACAGGCTGTTTGATTAGTCATGATCAAGAGAAGGCCATTTGACTTGTCATAACTGTTTTTTTTCGGAGTGAAAATCAGATGCATAATACTTTTGTTTGGCTGTCACCAACAAGCGGGACTAGCCTCCTTAAATCAAATTAACATTGAAAGTATTGGGTATGATCATGACAAATCATCAGCATGATGACACACAAAGTGCAATTTTCACAATGCAACAGTCCACCCTTTTTCTATATCAAAGTGACAGACTGTAATATGATAATCATAAAACCTTTGATCTTCTTTCTGTGGTTTGTAACATGAACTCACAAAATAAGCCAAAAATATAAGCAAGTTTTGAATTTGTGCTTGCTATTAAGTTATGTATGCAGGTGATAGGATTAAAGTTAGTGGGACTTCACTCTCACCCAGGGCGAGCATGGGGTAGTGTCAACTTACCCTGCATGAGGAGGATTAGTTTGTACTGGCTGTTAAATGTTGAAATAAAGACCTTTTATAAAAGCTCCTAAGTTAAGACATTACTACAAAAATGATTACATTAATTTAAAATGTATAACTAGTTTCTCTTACAAAATCATATGAATACTGACCATGGCAAAATAAAAATACACTGCTCTTCTGCTTCAACAAAAATATTTCAAAACACTGTAAATATTATGTTGCATAGGAACTATGCACAACAACAACTTATAAATGCAGTTTCAATATCTGTCATTCACACCAGTCAGAGCGGCCTCATGGTTAGAATGCCTGCCTTTCACGCGACAGGCTTGGTTTGGGTCCCAGAATGGAGCAGAGCAACTCCTAGTTGTTTTGGAACTATTGTATCTAATGTGTACTCTCCAATTGAAAATAGGTCATCTCTGCAATTCCTATTTGGGTTTTCTTTACACACAAGCATGCTTTTGGTAAGCAAAGTGCTCAACTTTAAAATTCTAAATTTCTTAGATTAACTACTTTAAATTGGATTCATATTCAGCACTTAATCATTTCTAAATAAAACCGTCGAACATGTGTTTCGATGGTTTAAAAACACATTTCTATCTTTTAATTCCAATTATATCCAAAACTTAATTTGAAGTTCTCAACTTCATATATTAAACTGTTCCTCGTGCACACAGTTTGATTTCTAATTTTCTAACTGACTCTATTATAGAAATATTTGTTTCAAAATTATAATTTTGTTGATTTGACAATTATATTACACTATCAGTTTAGTAGATGCTATGTAATGGTGTTGAACATATATCCAAACTGATTTTTAGCTCTAGATTTTTTACCTGTTTGTATCGCACTTAAGTTGACTTCGACTGTGTATAGTGTATACCATTTAAAAATGAAACAAATTAGGTATATAGCATAGAATCTAAGATATAGACTAGGACAATTTCTTTTGATCTTGTTCAGATTATGATTTTATCATCATAATTTGTTTGCATTTCAGTTTTATTTCTCTCCTCTGACGTTTCAATTGTACTTGTGGTGTACTCACCATGAGTAATAGTACTTTGGAAAATTACTCGAGTACAAGTATGAGTTCTGCAGTCATGATCTGGCATGAGTACTGAGAACATGCAAGTGCCTGCAATAATGCACTGAAGTAAACAAGTTCATGTGTACTCATGCCCAACCCTGGTTCCAACTCCATGACACGTCCACTCCAAAGTGTTTTCTGTTATATCATGAAATCTGTTTTCATTCAGAAATGTATGATTGCATCAAGCAAGTTTTTTTTTTTCTTCTCACTATCTGATGATTGTCTTCACAATCCTCTTCCCATCCACTGACATCCCTCTATGCTGGTACAAAGATTTTGTTTTGTGTACACTATATCCCAAACTCCTCCTTCTCGTCCACCTTGTCTTATGCATTGTATTGTTCCTCATGATTTTTGGAAATAAATGTCAAAGACATAAGAAATTCTATTATATCAATTTTTTTCTGCACATGGTATGCTTTATGCCTAGATCACACGGAGACGTAACAGAGGGTTCTTGTCGCGTCGCTTCTTGCTTTTCCAGGAAAGAGGGAGGTTTTTTACCTACATTCAACAATTCGGCGACGATATTTTCGTCTACGGCGCTTCTTAAACTTCCTCGCCAAAAGTTCCTAGAAGTCACATGACCTTATAGTGAAGCAAGAACTTGCTTCACGAAAGATTCAACCTGTTGAATCTTTACGAAGGAAGAAGCCACGATGCAAAAGACCTGAAAGACCCCCAAAATGATTGGGCGAAGTTAGAGACAGCTTGGGCGAAGTTAGAGGCAGGTTGGGCGAAGTTAGAGACAGGTTGGGCGAGGCTACTTATCATTGAGTCAATGGAACTTCGGCGAAAAAAGACAACAACTCGCCGACACAAACAGGCTGTTGAAACGCCGAAACAGCTACTTGCTTGGCCGTAACAGGTATTTGCTTGGCGTAATTGAACATTAGGACGAAGTAAGAGGATGCTAGGGCGAAGAAAGAGCATGCTAGGGCGAAGAAAGAGACTCCTTGGGCGAATCTAGTTTAACATTGAAGCAATGGAACTGCGTCGAGGCTCCTGACAACTCGCCGACACAAGTCTCTTCTTGCCTCGTCCGTAATTACGAGCGATTCGGCGTAAAAAACGAGTGCCTCGTCGTCCTAGGATCAATCTACGACGATGAATAATCTTTAATTGATTATATAATTGTCCAAAAATGGCTTGAAACGCCGAAATTTGGCGAAAATGAAGTTCCTGGCACCTCTACAACTTCGCCGTCACTTAACCACTCTCGTGAGACACTGGCATTACAAAACAAGACAAAAAAGTTAAAATTGTCAATCAAAACTTTTATTCAGAGCCTCTTGGAAAGTCCTTTCAGGATTCAAGATTCAAGATAACTTTATTCAAGAATGAAATAACATGCAAACATTTATAACTCAAAAACTTGCACACAAGATGCACAATGCGTATAGAGTGTGCGATACATGCTATAAAGCTTTAAAATATACACAGGAGACACACAATGATATCAAGTGAAGATCTTTACATTATAGATTACAAAGTAAACAAATGTCATAGACTAATCTGAATAAAGTAAATAATTATTATCATGAAATTAAATAATAATAGCAAAGTCCACTACCACAAAGTAACAAGAGTTTCTCCGTGGCCTAATGGTTAAGAGTGCTTGTTTGCACAACCACTGGCTCTGAGGGCATGGGTTCGAATCCCACCCCGGAACTCAATTTAGTCCGAGCCCATGGGACATTAAATGGAGGCGGGTTGTATCCAGTGTTCTATGCTGGGGCAACTGAAAGACCCTGGGCATCCCTGAATTAATAGGGTATGTACCAGACTCACAGTCTTCTCATCTCATCATCATACGGCGATCGCCTGCCTCTATATAGCCCACTAAGGTGCTGCTGAGGCGTAAAACACAAACAAACAAACAAACAAACAAAACCACAAAGTAACATCATAGTTTAATGTAAAACAGTTATATCATTATTTAATATAATGTTTCATATACTTTTTTATGGTACTCATAGAAAAATCTACATTGAAATGACAAATTAAGTAATTCCAAATCTTAATACCCTTATATCAAAACTCTTTTTGACAAATAGCTAATCTAAATAGAGGCAACATATAATCCAGTATTTTACAAGTGTTATACATAATATAATTATTTAAAACCTTTTGAGGTTGTAAATTACTTTTGCTTAGTTAAATTGTCTTTTTTAATTCCATGCTTCATTGCATAATATGGGATACATTACCACTGAATGGTAGGGCAAACTCCACTGTAAAAAGTTAAGAAAAAAAATTAGCTTTTCTGTTTAATGTGGACTGACTTTCTTTTACATAACCTAAAATATTTTGAAAGAAAGGTCAGTAGTGACCACATTTTTTTAACATACCCTTGTGGCATATTTTTGATCATTTTGAACTATTTCAGAAAGTTCACGGGTGTCAAGCCTTCCTAATGAAATGAAAGCTATTCAAAACTCATACAAAGACATACTGGAAATCGTTGCTCAGGTAAAAGATGACTGGAAATCTTAACATGATTTGTACAAAACACTGAAGAACAACTGTTGAAACTGACTGGTAATTTCAAAATGCTGGTGGAGTAGTTTGCTACTTATAGTTATTATTATAACCTCTGTAACCTCACCCAATATTGAATGCTAATAAGGTCACTGAAACTCCCAAACAAAAGACCAAAACTCTCCCCCTGAATCAACAAAGCCCCTGCTGTTTGGCACCACCCCTGTGAAATGTCAACTTGGTGAAGCTGGTCATCTGTGTCCTTATAGCCAGGGGAGGTCCCAAAATTGATGACTTCATTGAATCAGTGAATACCTCCAAGGAGTTCAGAGGAACCATTTTGGTAGATGGATCAAATTTTGACCTTGGGGAAACATCTGTGGTTGAAGTAGCAAATGCCTACAAAGACTTCACAGTATGTGCTGCTAACAGGACAAAGGAAGTATGGTTTGTCCATATAAGAAACTGGCCATTGTTTAGGAGTTACAGACATACAGACGTCTGCTGTTTCTTCTAAATGGAGACTGCAGACATCTGTTAAACTACTGATTTTTATCTTTGCAGACGTCTGTATGAGTTCATTTCAAAGGTCTTCCAGACATCTGGAATTAACCATTTTGTGGATACAGCAGACAGCCAAAGTTTGATCTATGACTAGCAGTACTGTCTAAGACGTCTGGAGAACATCAGAATATAGTCTTAGCAGACACTAAAAATATTGGAGGTCCAGACGTCTGTATTGTGCATATTCTGTACAGTAACAGATATCGGTGTATCAATTTCTTTAATACACCTGTTACAGACGTCTAGATACTCTTGAAATGTACCAATTACAGACTTCTGGTTGCCACAAAAATACATTAGTTACAGACGTCTGGATATTCTTGAAATGTACCAGTTACAGACGTCTGGTTGCTTTAAAAATACACCAGTTACAGACGTCAGGATACCATTAAAATGTACCAGTTACAGACGTCTGGTAGCTAAAAAAGGACATCAGGTACAGACGTCTGGATACGATTGAAATTTACCAGTTAAAGACGTCTGGTTGTTTTAAAAATACAACAGTTACAGATGTCTGTTTACTCTTAAAACATACATTTACATATAATTCTGCAAAAAATTAAATATTGAAACAACAGACGTCTGGTAAAAGGGCAAAACATACAATGGCAAGACGTCTGCATTCTCTACTGCAACAAGTGCTGCAAGCGGTCTGTCATGATCAAATAATCAGTGCATGCAGACGTCTGCTAAGGCCTCAAAATACAAAATACAGACGTCTGCATGTCTGCTAAACCTATTTTTGAGGCTGTTTTTAGCTTGGTTTGTCACCAAATCACCACTCTTTAAGGTATGCAAGATTGGAATTTTTGAAAAAAAAGTTTATGAGAAAAGGCATCCACGCGAAAAAAAAAAGTTTGAACCATTTTTTTTAATGGAAATCAAGCCATCTGATTGCATCGAGCCATAAAAAACAATAAAAAAACTAAAATTTCATTAATTGTGGCAATTTTTTTTTTTCAAAATACTTATGACAAAAATAAAGAAATTTAACCTGTCATACCCTGAAAGTTTCTGTTTTAGACTGTTTAGAGTTTAGAAAAGTTTTAGTGTCAATAGATCCATGATTTCCATGGTTTATAATCCCTAGGTTTCCTACAAATCCTGTGTCAAGTTTTGTTGCTGCACGATTGAAACTCATTGGGTTTGCCTTGTGTCAAAGATAGTGTTCTTGACAAAAAATCTGCGAAAATCACCCAAAATCACAGGCTCAGAAAAAATCAAATTTAATTGCTCCATAGACAAGATATTTGTGCATTATCTTGTCAAGTCATTCAGTTGTTCGCAAAAAATTGCAGTTACAAGTATTGATTTATTACATAAAATAACTAACTTATACTCTGAAGTTTGGTATTCTTATGATAGTGCAATTTGATGATGGAAAAACATATATTGAAATTCTCAATATTTTGTGAGTACCAGAACAATAGATTCATAGGCTGAACAATAGATTCAGAGAGAAAATAACAAATTGAAAGATAAATGATAAATATTTAAACTTTCATACCAAAGTTCTCAACATTACTCACATAATTATGGTTTTATGATTTTCCATACTGCCTGTAGATGGGTGTACGCATATATTTCTGTACAGGGTTACCACAATCATATTTCCGCAAACAAATCGAGTCAATTTTGCCAAGTCAGTTCACCTGTTATTTTCGCAATATCCTTTACACCTGGAAGGCATGACTTTCAAATTCCAGGTGTTAGGAGTGATATGACATTGTGCATTAGTGGATTGGTACAGTGCGGTAGTTGATTGTAGCTGGTGGGAAGAATTGTATCTGAATAACAAATAGCTTTCTCAATGGAACAAACATCTGTGGCTCTAAGCTGGCTAGTAGGCTTACATATCACTATACCCTCACCAAACTCCTGCTTTATTCTCGACACTTATGCAATCGAGAGTAACCCACATCAGTGGCGTCCCTATGGTGGGGCACAGGGCGGCAGGGCCGGATTAAGGTAGTGTGAGGCCCCAGGCTGAACCTCAATGTGAGGCCCCTTGCTGGACCTGACCTGAGACCACCGATCACCGCAAAATTTTCCCTCTGATTCCCACTTTCTGTTTGTTGGCTTAAAATCTATATTTAAAAATTGTCATTTAAAAGTCACTAAATGGATCGCTTGAGTGTACAGTTTTCTGTACAAAGTTGCATACGATAGTAACGAACCAGAAAGAAATCATTGTATTTTACCCTGTTCTACTTGCTTTGATATACATTTCCGTGGTACAATTTCATGAGACTTCGCTGCTCCTCTATTATCAACTGTAAAATTATTGTATTATAGCCTGTATGAAACAGCAGTAGGCCAGTTACTGACTGGTAATGTACTTGCTTCCAACTCCAAGTAAGAAAATGTTATCAAAATTGCACAGATTATTTATTTTCAATTTTACTTTTAACGAGTATTTGGACATTTTTCAAGCTAAGAACATGTAATCTGGCTGATCGAACAGGTCTCTCAAAGACGCATCTTTTCGTGCAAAAATTACGCTTCTATCATTATTAGAAGTCCTTCAAGTAAAAAATCCATCCTGGCTCAGTTATTTCAGAAAAAATAAAGAAAAAAAGCAAATTCCGCCATCCCGCATCCCGCAACCGCGTTGGAACCGCATTTCATGTGGGCGATAATTGCAGGATCGGGCGCGATTTAACTTTTTATTAATGTTGTAAATGGCCCTAAAAGACATAAGCCTATGAGCGATAATTGCAGAGATGGGCATGGTATTTTCTTTGCCAATATCTAAATCAAGTCATTTTTGAATATTTGAGATATTTGGAGATTGGCAATTTAGAGAATGGCTGACGCATTTGAGTTTCACATGTGATGGATCAATCAATCCATACTTTTATCTTAACATTTTTAATTGTTTTGTATCATCTGTTTACATGAACTCAATTTGTGATGGGACGCCACTGCCTACCCCCCCCCCCCCCCCCACCTTGCAGTTTGAGCATGCAAATGGGAGATAGATCATAGCCGAAGGAGACCTCTTAGAGAAATATTTGTGAGAATGATGAGTAAAGCAGGGAGTGTCAATTGAAGATGGGAAGATAAACGAGGAAAAAAGTTGGTTGAATTTTTGGCTCAATTGATAATAGATTTATTAGAGAAATCATGAACTTAATGAAGGTAATGTGCTGGCCAGGGTAGCCTTTTATTATTTCGTCGTGATTTAATTGTTTTGTATCATCTGTTTACATGAACTTAAATTTCTGAGCTGAAGGCAAATGATGCATCATCATTTTTTGTAAAATTTTCTAGATAGAGTCAGCTACTGATGTTAATTTTATTAATTAACAATGTCATTAACTTTATTCGTGAATTTTTTTTTTTTAATTAACTGTTTGTTTTTTGTAGACCTTTTAGTGCAAAGGCTTCTGATACATATGTTGTTATTTAGTTTGTTGCATGATTATTCAGTGATTATACAGATTCTGTTTTGTGTCCATTATGCTCATGTTGCAGTAGGCAAATGACGAAAGCCCTGAAATGCTTCTTGTGAGGTCATATATCCCTGTTTCAGCCACGTTATCCGGTATGACTTATTAGCAGTTTGTAATATCCTATACATGCAATGCTAATAGCAAAGGGAATTTAACGTGCCCCTGGCACACCACTCATCAATGAGGTCACAAGCTACCCAATGACACTTTGGCAGTTTATTTCAATATGTTTGATAGGGCTTGTTGTGAGGTCATTGATGTCCACCAACGGCTGAATATGAGTATTTGACAGTAACTATTTTGTAGTATTTCAAGACAATATTATATGCTGTACACATGTAAGTTTCTAATTAATGATCTCCTCTTGTAAACTGTTATTTTTTTATGTTTTCCAGTTGCAAGGGTGGCAGAAGGTCTTGCGTGGGATTATTATTATCGTTATATTAAAGTAGTTGCACCAGGTGAGTGAATAAAATCGAATGCGTTCTCTGACACATGCTACTCTTATCTAAAGTCCTGGATAGCTTGGTACTAAGCTTGAGGTCCTTCAATGATTACAGACACACGAACCAGGCACTTTCAATGTTGTTCAGTAATATAAAGTACATATATCTATATATATCATTGATATACTAATTAAAACACATTGTGTAACAATTGAATTGGTACCATTGACTTATTTCTGTTCTGTAGATTAAATAAATAATAATAACTGAGTTGTATATTTTTGCAAAGGTATTGCTTAAATTAATAATTTGCTCCTGAAAGTATATTCTTGTGGTATGAATGAGACTGATGAAGATCTTGGCTGCACGGTCTAACTTGCATTCTCTTATTTATAGGTTATTCCATGGCTGCCATTGGCTGGGCCAGTATTTCATTGTTATTGTCAGCAGAAACTGGTAAAGGGTGATAATGTCTTGGAAATACTGATCCAGCCATGGGATAGCCTATTTACCCCATGTTTTGTATATTTTAGCGTAAGAAATTAAAATAGTTTCTGTTGTAGATATCCGATGAATCATATACATAGGGAAAACATATTCCAGATCTCAAGGGGAAAAAATGAAAATTGATGTACAATTATGTACTATGAATTATAAAATATGACAATTGTTAAATGTGACTTCAACAGATAATTATAGTAAAATTATCTATCTACTAAAAACAAAATTGCTACTTAGACAATTAGAAAAAAGAAAGTAGGCCTATTGACTGATATCTAGGGCCCCTACTTACAAGTTCTGTTTTGAAAGAAAAAGTGGGGATAGTCGGGCAGAAATAGGGAAACGAGAGAAAAATTAAAATTTTATTGAATACAATGATGACAATATCTGAAGTAAGACTTTATGATAACTTAGACCCGGAACCACCGCCATTTCCCGCCGCCGCGAGTTGACTTTCCTGTCAGCTGAAGCGAGCTGAGATGAGTCAGTTCAGCAGCTGACTTTTATAAAAGTCAGCTCAGCTGAAATCTCAGCTTGGAGCCAATTGAAGCACTTGTGTCTATGGCTATTGTACTCCAATGTGTGACAAAATCAATTTAATTTAGCAAAATTGCAATTAAGAGGGGTTCAGCTTTTATGCCTTATGATGGCAATTAGTGATTACAATCAGATTGCAATTCACACCTGGGTCATTATGTATGTATGTATGTAAGTTTATTATGGTACCAGAGGAAGCAATATTATGCTTATCGAGCTGGAACCAGATACAAAATTTATTACAATGCATTAAAAACTATAACATCAGAAATATGAAAACAAAAATTCAGATTAAAATAACAAATGAAATTAAAAATATTAGATGAAAAATAAGCATTGGATATATCAGTGAAAATTAATTAATATGTCTGCATTAAAATGAAAGATGTATAATAATGGTTAGTTTCAATCATTAGAATTTCCAGAAATTTTTCACCAGCCCGTAAGCAAATTGGCTGAAAAAAATATATGTTTTTGTATGTCCCAACGAATGAACTTTCTGAAAATTTCAGCTTAATTGAAAGGTTTTTTACGATTTGGCGGAGGTTTAAAAAATGCTGATTTTACAAGCTTTACAGCTGTCGTTTTGAGCAACTTCATTTGTTTCTCAATAAAACAATTGATACTCAACCTGAAGCTTTGAAACGTTGTTTTTAGACTAACTGGAATATGGAAAAGCAAAATGGATAGCTACTTTTTGTCTAGGAAAAACATTGATGTAGCTGTGACCTTGTTAATTCCCTACCCTAAAAAATCAATGTTCACTACAAAAATGGTCATAGCTCAAGGGTAGTATCTGGAATAAACATGAAACTCCCCGGATATATTCTGCATATGTGTGGTCAAATGATATAAAAAAATTAGAGATGTGTTCTGCCAAATTTTTTTAATATGAATTTTTGAAAATTATGGGGAATCTCAGGCTGGTTTGACATCAAAAATATCTAGGTCGTTAGGGTAATACATGACACATCCATGAATCTTTCCAATTATCTTACACTTCGATAGGATAAAATGCAGTAAAATATTCAGGAATGTGTTCATCATACTTTAGGTTCTGCAGAATTTTAAATATTTTTCCTTCGTGATTGGTTGTACAATTAGTAAGTGGCTTTCCCACAAAGGGTACAATGGGCACAGTCTTTAAAATTGTTGTGCATATTCTGTATATGTATGACCGATTAGCATTAAAAAACAATACTGGTGTTCAACCTCTTCTTTGTTATATTAATTTTTCAAAATTATTTGGTATCTCGTGCTTGTTCTACATCAAACACAGCTTGATCGCCTAAGTAGTGGATGACACATCCCTGAAACTTTCAAGTTCTCTTTCATGTCTATGGGGTATAATGCAGTGAAAAACTCATGCATGTGTTGGGCTAACTTCATGTTCTGTGGAATTTTTAATATTATTAAAAAATGTTCATCTTTTAAAGCAACCAATTGTAGAGCAGCACTCCTAAAATTGGCATAACCTTGCAAATTTTCAGATATAGTTGAAAAGCATAGGCGTATCGGAGGGGAGGGCAGGGGGGGCGGTGCCCCCCCCCCACCAAAAGTTGTGGGAAACAGTAAGATTCGGGCAAAAAGGCTGAAAAATTTGGGCAGATGATTAAATAAACACCACTGAAAATTAATGATTTCTAGCCAATTTCATTTGAAATGGTACTAAAACTAGATCTTGAAATTCGGGCAAATGTCGCTCGCCCCCCAAAAAATCGTGCGCGCCGTCCGCCTATGAGTTGAAGTACTAAACAAAAAAAGCACTGTAGGAATAACAAAGATGTATTACAGTACATATCATTCTAATTTTAAGAATTTTTGTAGTACGGCAAAGTTCGGCATTATCATGATTTTCAGTAAATCACACAACTCAAAGAAGATGGAACATATATCTTTAATTTTTTTTTATTCTATGCTTTGCTTACATTAAATATATATTGGAAACATAACTTGGAAGTTTTAGGAATGTGGAATCTACTACAGTGGATATCCAGCTAATGCGGATGTTAAACAAGTCTAGGATCCCAAATAATTGTTAACAAAATTAATACTAATGGCATCTCATTTTCAACACTATTTGGCCATATATATATATATTTGCCGTAGGGGGGGATGATAAAATGGCTTTTTCGCTGGGCCCATGCGGGGACGCCTTCAAATCAATCTTTATTGTTTTAAAAGTCCATTCATAGTAAAATTTCTGGATTTCGGACCTGCTTCTAGCTGCTACTGGCACTTTTGTATGACAGGAAAAACGACGTTTTTGTGCACTTTCGCCTATGTGCGATCTTCTTTAATTTTAACATTTTAAAAGATAGGAAGTCGAAAATAACACCATTAAACTGAGTGTAAAGAGAGCTTTCATTTGCATACCAACACTTATAGTCTGTGACAACCACAAAAATCAGTTACATGTACATATTTTATTTTATTCAATTGAATTATAATGATTACGCAACTATAAAAGACATAGTGTGGAAATAATGGCATAAATTTTGACTAGTCTTTTTCAAGAATCAATGACATTGTGTAGACTGTAGAATCATGTCAAATAAAGCCTTAGTACATTCATATGAATGTTTTACTGATTTGCTAATCAGTAAGGATCCAACTGAAATAATCGAGCTAATCAGGATATTATAGTAAACCTTGTACTTTAATGAATGTATGTTATTTAAGAATAATGAGCACTTAAATATTTCTTATTTGGAAATAATGAATTGCAAAATTGCTGCAAATAATGACTAAACCCGTAAGTTAAAGTCCCTTGTAGCCCGTATGCATGGCAAGGTGGCAGTCCTGATAACCGTGTGTGCATTAATATTAATAATATTAGTCTGTGCTACTGAGAATTAAAAAAAAAATCACAAATTGTACTGACATTGATCAATTGGAATTGAAATTTTAGAGGAGTAACTTCATAATAGCATCACAAATACAAGAACTAACTGAAAATTTGCAGAAAAATCATTAGTTATTGAGCAGAAAAATTGGAGCATGCATGGATAGAACAGATCCATAGATTATAAAGTAGAAGGACAACAAAATAATAATGTCAATATTTAAGTTAATTCAGGTCCATTTGGAAATGGTATTTATTCAAGGAAGTGCCCAATTCCTTTCGGACACAAAAATCCAAAGATCAGACATATTATATTGTACAACTATTGTCTGATATCAGACAATCATTTTTTATTCACCGTGCAAATAGGCCTACTGGACTGGTATAATGTAACATTCAACATAGACAAATGTATGCTATTTTTGTGTTTGATAAGCCAGTAATGGCCAGTGAAGGTCTGCCAAACTATTTTGTAACTATCAATGGTAATCACAATCATTATGTATCTATGTGATATTACGCTGTCACATAAAAGTCTATATCAAGACTGTTTGCCAGAGCAAAATCAACAAGCACTGCACCCATTCCCAGACCTAATATTTGTCACTGTGAATCCCATGAAGTGGTTTACAATGAATGCCATGAATATCTGAAAGCATTCATTTTGATTTTCATAGATTTGCAGTATAATTTATCTTAACAAAATTATTGCATTTTATATGCATCTGCCATTCAGAGCCATGCCAATCTGGGGCCATATTGTGGGAATGAATTGATATAAATCTTAAACAAATTAAAAATTGTGTGATTAATGCTAAAATACTCCTAAAGCTACCTTTTTCTATAACTCCCAGTGATTGACTGCTTATTTTGGATCGGTCAAACCTAATGACAAATTATCCAAGCCACAGCAAAATCACCCAGCACTGCATCCATTTCCAGTCATAATTTAAGCCATTGTCTCAAGAACCACTGCACCTAGAAAGTTGAAATACACCAAAATGCCAAATTTCCTATTCAATGTCATGACATTTATATGGCTTAAAATCAGTACTTCTCAATTTTGATCAACACTTTAGGTAAATAATTCAATATTCTGTTTATAAAAGCACAGCAAAGAAGTGGTAGAGATACTGACCTATCAACACACCTCTGATAGAGCCATCACCAATGTCTTCTCATTTCCCTTTACTTAAAGCCGTCAGTATTGGCAATCCTCAAATGTGCAGGTCGCTGATACAACTTACAAGTGATACTGATTGATACTGATTTGCAATTCAACCTCTAGAGTCTAGAGTGTTGTTTTATTTCTTGATGAAGTCATAATATATATTTTCAATGATTCATATGATTATTAGTCAAAATTCTTGTCAATCTCAGATTTAAACGACGCTTGATGCTTTGTAATTTTCATGAAACTTCTTTGAAAATGCAGCCTAAATGGCCATTTCTCAAGAACCACTGCACCTAGAAAGTTGAAATATACACCAAAATGTTCGGAATGCCCTGTTTCCTATTTAATATCAATACATTTATATGACTTAAAATCAATACTTTTCAAGTTCTGATGGAAAATACGATTTTCGACATTTGAAAAGACGCGGTTTGACATTTTGGCTAGTAGCAGGCAGAATAAGCCATGAAATTCAATTTGGTAAATTTTTTCTTGACTTTGCTGGTAATGAGCAACTTTTGAAGGCGTCCCCGCAGATTTTCAGGATTATCATCCCCCCCTATATTTGGGCAGGTGTGAAAGAATATGTGAATATTGTATTTAAAAAGTTTGAGTGAATGACTGGTATGTTTACAATATGAACACAGTACACGTAATAAGTGGCCATCCCTCCCATTTTGGAGCCCAGGGAAAATGACTACTACTATGACTACAACGTAAATAGGCAGGTTGGTGAGATTTGGAAAACATTAAGATTGATGTATAGCATACCAAAATCCATTAAGAATTGACGATTTGCTTACAAAAACAATATCTGGGCAAACAACAGACTTATAATACAGGATAGAATGTGTACATCAAGTCTAAATTCTGTGCCAATAATACACTTAGTGGAATGGCTACTTCACAACCTGTCAAGATAAAGAAAATATTCATATTCTGTAGAACCTAAAGTATGCTGAACACGTTCCTGAATTTTTTACTGCATTTCATCCTATCAATGTGTAAGATAATCGGAAAGATTCAGGGATGTATCATCTATTACTCTGAAGATCTAGCTATTTTTGATGTTGAACCAGCCTCAGGCACCCAATAATTTTCAATAATTCATATTACAAAAATGAGGCTGAACACATCTCCAATTTTTTTATATCATTTGATCACACATATGCAGAATATATCCTGGGAGTTTCCATGTTTATTCCAGACACTACCCTTGAGATATGACCATTTTTGCAGTGAACATTGATTTTTAAGGGGTGAATTTAACAAAGTCATTGCTTCATCAATGTTTTTGCTGGGCAAAAAATGGCTACTTTCAAAGCTTTCCCATTGTACTGTTAGTTTAGAAACCAAATTTCGTACCTTTTGGTTGAGTATTATTGGTTTTTTTAACAAAACATGTAATAGCATCTAAAACGATGCGTGAAAAACTTGTAATATCAGTAATCTTGAAACCTCTGCCAGATCCTGGAAATTTGACCAATCCAGCTGAAATTTTCAGAAAGGTTATCCTTAGTGGTATAGAAAAATATCTAAAAAAGTCAGTCAATTCGCAGATGTGGTGGTGGAAGCCACTTCTTGATCCGACACAGAATGACCCTCCTTTGATGCAAGTGAGCCCATTGCTTTGATATGATAGGCCGTTGGGTAGTCATTGTGTTAAATCACAGGTGTAGTCTGAGAGACTTTTAAAAACATTTTTTTAAACTTCTTTTGACATTTGAAAGGCATTTTTAAAGAACCCTGTACAAATTAAGAAGGTCACCCTTATCCCACTGGGTAGTGCATATTTATATTTCTTGTCGGGTAGGGTACTAATAGTTGGAATTTTCAAGTCTATCCTGTAGCTATATTTAAAGTAAAAATTTTTTTTTTTGATGATTTACATTTATAGCTCTACATCTTTCATGAAAATAACGCTTCGAGAGAGCCGACTTAGGTCAGCTGCAGCTGCAGCCAAGAAAAGTCAGCTAGCTGAAAAAGTTAGCCGCAATTTCTTCAAGTGAGCTTACAAAAGGTGGCTAACATGGTTCCGGGCTCTATACGTATCAGATAACTTGATAAAATGTAATAAAAAAGAACAATTTAGAAGCAGTGTATAATGACATGCTGTACGGCATCGAGAGTGACAATTTTAGTGTTGTATCACCAAACTTCCAGAATGATCTTTCAAATGTGTAACAGGACTATTTTGCCAAACGCCAAACATTTCTCAATTGAAATGCTATGGATAACAAAGAAAGAAGCAAAGGTTGGCGAATGGATCAAACACTAGATAGATTGAACTTAAAATTTGTTGTCCCCTTAATCCAATAAATGTTATTATAATTTGCCAGGAATGTAATTAGATGATTCATACTCTTTCTTGGTCGCACACAAATGCTTTTGATACAATTTTAAGTTTTTCAAATTGGCCTAATGTTACATCTGGTTCGGTTAGTCATAAACAAAATTAGATATTTTGAAAAACTTTTGTACACTTTTGGCAAATCTTGGTGACATTTGTGTCTAGCTTTGTTGGTCATGAATGATGCATTTTGTTTGAATTCATTGCTCAGAGTGACGGAATAATTCAATCTATATTCACTGTTTAACTTATTGAATAGGTAACCCTTTCCTTTTTCGGAAATGAAAATTACTAGCAGAACAAATGCAGCACTAACACATACAATACACATATATATATATATAGACTGATGAGGACTTAGATAATCAGAATTATGAGATGAATTTTGATCTAATTTTGAATTACTAGAAGTGATATTCAAATAATATTTGACCAAGCATATAGACAGCAAGGCGAGATTGTACCCCGACCAGAGACCACACCCCCATGAGAGACTGCTTTGGGTCTGCAGAAGGGAAGGTCTTATAACGAAGGGACCACTGTTTTAGTGACAGTATTCTGTCTCAGTGAATCTAGGCTATGTACACTGCCCTCAAAAGGTTAGAATTCACCTGAAAAAGTGAGATTTCCTTTATGAATACTTCAATTTGCACATAAATTTAGGACAAACTTATGACAAACTATATTAGAGCTATCATTAAGGATGCAAGGTGCCTTATTTTTCAAACATTTAACGTTGGTTCTTTTAAAATTAAGTATTGTTAAGAGAAACCTAACTTTTTCTGGTGTATTCAAACTTTTGCAGGGTGTTGTATGTCAGATAGTAACATTCGTTGATCAGTCAAAGCATGTGGCTAGCAAACTAAACTCTCAGATAAAGAAAAAAACAGTCTCAACTCGGGCAGGTGAGCTGTCAACATGGCAAGTGGACCAATCAATATCGGAGACAGATTGGTTACGACAAATCATGGTTATGATGACACATCATAATGTTTCAAAATATTTCACACATTTCTTTGGATCTTACAATCTCTCAGGTATCATGATCATGAATTGTCAACAGCATATACATTGTATATGTATACTGTACTAATGTAATGATCATATCAAATTATGGACGATAATGACTGACAGAATGCAAAAACCAAGAGGAACCTGAACTGATTTTGCGCATATCAAAGTGACAGACTGTAATGCTTCTGCAGCATCTCTTTGACAAGGGAATTGACTGTGTGTAATAACAAAAAGTGGTGATCAACAAAAATGTTCTTTTTTTTCTCTCATAACAGGTCTGGAAAAAGCAATGAAGGACACAAAATTCTATCGCCAAAAGGAGATGCCTGCCAAATACTTCATCTTGTTGCCCTACTCTTGTGTGGTGTAAGTAGAATTTTTTTATTTTTTTACAAATAAATTTGATATTAACTCTTTTTGATGAACATTTTGCATCAAGCAGATTGGATCTAGGGCTTCTCTCCAGTGTGTTTCTCAATCCAATAACAATGTAATTGATAGGCTGCACTTTTCCATGCAGAATTCAGATTCACACTCTCTTTGTTGTTCATGTGGTTGTCAGGAAATCTTTTTTTTTGTATATAAAGCTTTCAGAAATTAGGCTTAAAATTTTCATCATAGCTATGGTCTCATAGAGAAATTATGCACCAAAAAATTCTCCTTGATTTCCCTGCAGCTGCCAGGCTACACTGTTTTCAGTACGAAAATTAGCTTTTTGCATTTAGTGAACTGTTTCCCACAAATAGAACGCCCATATGCTATTCATTTCTATGTTGACTCAGCAACCTGGTGAATTAAAAATATTTCCAGTCTACTGTCAAGCAAAACCCCACCTAGACATTAAGATGAGAAGTTGATTGGCGTTCCTTCGTACCATGACTGAACTTTGAAGCAAAACTAATGGTGTTCCTTTGTATCACACATTAATGTATGTCAATTATTTTTAACATGCTAAAAAATTACCAGTTCTCTGGACTTATGACAAAAGTATTTCAACATATATCAACATTTTTCTAATTTTGGAAAAACCTTTCCAAAACATATTCAATCAACACAAAACTGACACCAATGTGTTGAGGATGTTATGTACATGTGATCTAAAACAGCTTGGTGTGCCAGGCCTTTATACAAGAGGTGTTCTACTTATTTTGACAAAAACGAAAACAGCCACTAAATTGAGAATTTGTGTGGCATTGAGCTGAAATTGTTGTGAGTGATCCGTATGCTGCTCATGTTGCACGTCACATCACCAAATTATCTCAGGAGCATAGCAACGATAATTAATTGCATGTTCTTTGGAAGGTGTGACAAAATGCCTTTTGAGGAGGGGTTTTACGGCCTCAAGCATACTGTCTCGTGTCATGGGGGATGATTATTGCATTTCTTTAAGCTAGATGTTCTTTGTGAACTACCACACAAGGAAAAAATTGGATGTCTCACTCGTAAGGGGCTTCAAAATTGAATTCCCCTAGCCATGGTTGACGGCCAAATCTGGGGTGATAAACAAATGAGATCGGTGACCGAGTTAGAATGACCAGCTTATTCATACTAAGATGTCACACCATTCCAGTAACAACACAGGAGGTGGACACAAGTTGATACATAATTTCTGAAAGTGTTAGTTACAAAAAAAGCCAAAAATAACGCAATTTTGAAAAAAAAATGTGGGAAAACAAGGAATCTTATATGTATGCTCCACCTGCAACTTAGAAACATAGGACCAAAAAATGATTTCATTGAATAAAACTAAGCTTCATCTTCAAGACTATTCCTATTTAGGAGTGCTTTGCAGCATAAAAGCAATGTACCGAGCACTTTAAAGTTAGAAGACTGAAAAGTTGAGCATTGTACTACGAAAATACATGCCTTTATATGATTGTGATTAAACACAGAAAAAGTCACACTTTCATCACCAAAAATTCAAATAGAATAGCTGAATACGTGGTTAGCATAAATCTAAAATCGGTTTCAGAAAGAACCTTCCCAAGTTCTTTCTACGAGGAGAAAAGAGATAGTATTCATTAGTAGACTGTTCGGGACCATGTCGTCTTAATCACCATCAATATTTTTTAAAAAAAGAAGTAATATTCTTGTAACATGGTGGATAGGTTACCAAAGAACTTCTAATGAAGTCTGAGAAGTTTCTGCAAAATCAGTGCAACTGGAAAAAGATCTGCAAATATACTTGTAACCACTATCACTGGCCGATATATTGCTCTCAAAACTGGAGGGCGGCCTATCTCAGGAAAAGTTTAATAAAATTGTGCAAACTGTTCCAAAATATTTCAAACTCATGTCTTATAGTGACAAGACCTACAGCTAACCCTTTTTGTCATCAGACAGGAAAAAGGTAACCTTTGTCAATTTCTGTGTAGGGATGAACTTTTTGTCAAAATAAGTTGAACACCTCTTGTACCACATGAGATTGACAATGTTTTTTGTGTGAATAGTTTTAACTCCAGGCAAACCTGTGAAGCACTTAAACCTTTTAATATTTACAACAGATTGAAAATCAGTAGAGCACTTATAATATTTACAGCGGAAGATACATCCATTATGGCTTCACTCCGTTCATTATCACAGTCTAAAAACCCATTCTTATTTGGAACTGAACATTTTGGGATTAAGTGTCAACATTATATGCATCACGAATGAGTTGATTTTATTTATCCATAAAAATGTTCGCAATCCCTTTCACATAATACAGCTGTATTACATTAAATTGTAGGCCACATGACCTCTCCTGGGCCAGGTATAAACACATTTCACAGGCATCCGACTAATCTAAAAGTTCCAATTATCCTTATAAGGGCCATTCTCAAATTTCGGGACAACGGGTATAGGAAAATTGTCCTGTAACGGAGGGGACAATGTGGTAACGGAGGGGAATTTTGATGTAAAAAACCAACTGTAGGAACAGCAACAAAAGGAAAAATGATAAAAGATTGATGTAACTATTATTTTCAGAAGTACTTCATCTCGTATCAGTAGATTTTTTGGTCCAAATGTCGATTTCTTGCTCATGATCTGGTAACGGAGTGGACGGTAACGGAGGGGAACAATTTTTTGCTTTTCGCTCATTACTGCTTTTTATTTTGGAGATTTGACAAAACAATTGCAGAATATTAGAACCTGCCACCCTCAGCAACATATACATGAAATCGCTCTGCAAAATTATCATTGGCAAGCTTGGAAATGAAGGAAACGGAGGGGACATTTTAGTGGGACCAAAAACATTTTTTATGAACATTATCTCATAATTTATTGAATACATGTTTTATGAAATCTGCAAGGCAGTGGTACTATGGCGCACATGCGTCTGATGATATTCAGTGAAAATAGTTCATAAAAAACGATAAGGAACTGAGCTATGGCAAGTAACGGAGGGGACAAAAAAATTGACATAAATTAGTGACACGACTATTGTATCAATTTAATCAATGAAATTATGCCCAAAAAAAATTGAATATGAACTAAATATAAATTCAAGTCTATATTCCCATGGATCGTGCAAAGAAACTTTGAAAATAATGGTATATTAGGAGGAAAATTAACACTTGATTTTGTCATGTCAGGTCCAGTGACAGGGAAAAACCATTGATTTTGCACGGATTTCTGGACATAATGCATTATAAAAAGTCTAATGAATGACTTTTTGCTCCAAATGCAGTGGTTCTAAGTAGAAATATGAATAACAGATGCAGAGTGACGCTTCAGATATTTATCGCATTCATATTAATGTCAGGGAGCTAGAGTGACGCAAATTGTCCCGAAATTTGAGAATGACCCATAATTCTATTATGTCCTTCTGATGAGCACAATATTCAGACTGAAATTTGCTGGCGTTATCAAGACTGCCGTTTTGAGTCAGATATTGTCAGACTACACAATACTCTGTGATTGGTCTCTTGCTTTTTTTTTCTCTTATAATGTTGTTTACTCACCAGGATCTCAATGGTCTTCCATGTCATGAAATCATTCCGCTATACTACTTCGTCCACTTTCAATTTATCATGTACAGGAGTCAAATTTTGAATACTCCTAAACTGAAATGAAAGGCCTATTATTGCACTCTCGTTTTGAAGCTAGGTTTCTGTAACAGTAGACAAACTTCAAGTGCTTGCATCTAGCTGTTTTCAGAGTGTCAATGATGTCATTGAAGGTGTTGCTCCAATCTTCACCATTGAAACAGGTGGTTTTTTCACCGACTCATAGGGAACTTAGTGACATGTATATGTTACCAGTGATGTGTATCACTGCCATGCTAAACATAGGAGAGGCAGCATGTGAGTCAGAAGCAGAGCTGTTGATGTGTCATATATTGTGCACACTTGGCAATGTTTGTTTGAGATCTTGTACATCTGCTTCCAACCAATTAATAAAAATTATCATATAACAGCTTTGAGTCTAAAACATATATACATGAATATTACATGTATATTCTTTTTTCTGGTAGCAGTTTTGGTAACTATGCAATCTATCTTGCTAATGTCCTTTTTGTGTAAGATCAGCAACAATCATTCTAATCCTGCATGTTTTACTCATTATTACAGCTCTGTAAAACTGTGAAATTGTTGTCCCCAAAGCACTTGCAGGCTCAAACTCAGAGAGAAATCAGTGAGGTCATTGGTGAGACTATTACTCACATGCAATTACATGGTATGTATAGGCTCTGAGTCACTGACACATTTATGAGTAATAGAAAGCATTGGCATTAACATGGCAGGTATAGGGAATGACATCATTGACAACTTGAAAGAGCAGTGAATGTAAGCATTATTATTTTGTCTACTGTAATGTGGCAGTTTACTGACTTGCACATACATGTACATCGCATTTCCCTTTCAATTTCACTTCATTTCCATATATTTCCTTTGAAACTAAATATAACACATATGGTTAGTTTTCTCTTTCTCCCCCAGTGTTGCACAGTCAATTCAAATTTGGTCGAAGGTTTAGAATAACAGCTTTATTTAGTTATTCAACAGATTTGGTTTGGTATGTGTGTCAACATTCCCAAAGAAAAAAACTTTACCAATTTTTGCCCACTGCCAAGGGCCATGGATGGGAAAATCCAAATGGCTGCTGTTGTACTCTCACAAGGAATTAACAAATTAATTAGAGCAATTTCTCTCAACCTAATGCAACTTTTGATCTAGAATAATTGCAGCTTGTGACAATTACAGCACCACTCACCTCATGCAACGGACTGCAAAGCACCTGATGCTGTTTGTTATTGTCTCATTAGCCTTTTGTTACAGTATGGTGAATGAAATTGTTCTCATCATAAAGCTTGGTTGGTATCAGTGTTACACTTCACTCTCATTATGGAGCGAGGTTTCTTTCATTGTGACAGTTCACTGACTTGCACATGTCTCACAGAAACTACAGGGGAAATACAAGCTCCAAGACATTTGAAAACTACACAACTTTACATAAAGAGATGTATTGGACTTCCAATTCCATGCCCTTTCCACAACAAGCTTCTCCTTGCCAGTTACAAATCCTTGTTCCTATTAGAGGTAATTCCTGTTGTTCTTTGGCTATCTAGCAGTTGTGGAGTCCAAAGGGGCAGCAAAAGGCAATGTGTTAGTTACAATATATACCACTTGTGGCACTGCAGAGGTGTGATAAATACATATTCCCGATCCCATGGTAAATAACCAGCTTACACCTTGAGACAAACGCTCAAACATGAGACGATAAGTGGGCAACACAGACTATTGGAATTACATGTATCACCCTGAAAAACTGGCATATCATCAGCTGACAGAGTCAAAATGGCTCAGTGTATTAATAAATTGTCTTAGGGCTTCGACACAATTTAATGTAAAATGTCATCGTCACTTTCCTTTTCATGGCACCTCGGTGACTAATATTGCCCGAGGGCGCAGACCGAGTGCAATATTAGTCACCGAGGTGCCATAAAAACTGATATTGCTCGAGGTCATGTGCAAAAACTGTTATATCATATGGTTTTTGTGGCAAATACAAAGAAAAGGACTTGAATTCTAAGTCCAAACTCTTTTTGTTTAATCTTATTACATGTAGTTTTAAGATGTATCTCGTCGAAAATCAATAACTATTTTTCCACAAAAAGTTGTTTCATACTTTGGAATCCATAGATGATTTACTTGATGACGGGTCTGCTTTAAATTTTTTTCTCAAACTTTGTAGCAGACTTCAGATCTCTAAACACAACAAAGTCGCTGAAAAATAGGGGGAAATGTTGTTTTTCGGCCACTTAATGCTTTTTTCTCATTACATAAACAGTACAAAAAGTTGACAGCCACTTAGCCCTTTGATATAAGCATCTTTATGCCACCGCAATCATTTTTCTATCTATTCCCAGTGCTGTACCGTGACTGCTTTTCTTATATTTTTTACTAAAACCAACAAACGATCTTGTGCTGCTGCAGGACACAATTTGTGTTCCTTTTGAACCACATATTTAAGATGTATCTCATCAGAAATCGATAACTATTTAAATCACAATATAATGTTTTAAATGGAATCCAAAAATTATATACTTGATGATGGCTTTAATTTTCGATTTTTTTTTTTGACTTTATAGCAGACTTTTTATCTCTAAACACAAAAAAGTCAAACATAAATCAGCAAAAATGCTGTTTTTCGGCAATTTATGCTTTATTTGATGAAACAAAAAATACAACTAGGACAAAAAGTTGATGTTCACCCAGCCTAGAAATAAGAGCATCTTTTGCCGCTAAAACCAGCTTTCTATCTGCCTATGTTGCTGCGCATTGAATTCTTTAGCAAAATTTAGAAACACGATAGTTTTGTCTGATTGTGGTTGCAGCAGACTCAAATATGCTGCTTCCTCTCAGGTCTGTCCAATCTCTTACATGTTAAAATGAGCATGCAATAATATGCGTGCAATATTGTAGAATATGGCATGGCTGTCGACCAATGAGAATTGAGGAGCGAGTATTTTGGTTAGCTATATGATATTTTACAATATTTTGGGAACTTCCTTTTAACTTAATTTTATTTCCCTTATTCATTTTTTCAACAGGGAGAGTGACGTATGTAACTGGTTGCACTTGCATGTCTTCTGGATAACATTTTCCTTGTACTCTGCATGCTCTCAGAATATTTTTTTCTTCCTTGTCTTCTTCTTCCTTGTGAGCACAGACACCCAGGGGCGTATAATCGTGCTGTTGTACTGCGCATGCGTGGCAGTGGACGTGCTGTTTAAAAACGTAGCCTAGGGGTAAGGCACTTCTAAAAGCAAATAATGTACACTCCGATAAAAACAGTACGGTTTAACTATGTACATTGGCAATTCTGCATTTAAATGATTCTAGGGAGCTGCATGATCTAATTGTTTCGTTCAAGGTGTTCCAGGATGTCACTCCATCCACGAAGAACGACTTCTGGTAACAATTTGTTCTGGCGCGAGGCAGGATGAATTTTAATGCAGAGCGTGGCGATGGCTAGAGATAGGGCTGTGATGGAATATCCACTAGGCCATTTACTATTCTGTAGATCATAGTAACTCTGGCCGCTGCTCTTCTCTGTACCAATAAGGGCCACTTAAGCTTCCCAATCATCTCACTGACGCTGCTAGTTCTTCTGTAATCGCCACAGACGTACCTTGCCGCTCTTCTTTGTACCTTTTCCAGTGCGGTGATGTTGGCTTGGGTATGAGGGTCCCACACCACGCTGCCATACTCTACAAGAGGACGAACAAGCGTTTTGTAGCACATTTCCTTGGTGTCGCTCGGGCAGCACAGCGTGCCCAAACCAAATTTGGGGTTAAAAAAATGCCCCAGCATAACGATAGGCACCGTTACGAAGCTGAAGATGAGACGAACAAGCAGATGTAAAAAACAAAAAAATCTGTTGAAAACTTTTTGAGATATTGCAATTTTTCCATTTCTGGTTTGTCACATTCCTTTGTTTGGGTGATATTCCATCTAACTGGGGTGCAAGTTACAAATTCATGTGGGCAAACTTCAAAACAATATTTTTGTGTGTTTTAGACGATATTTTAAAATTAAACAGAATGTTATCTTGTTTGGGAAAAGTCCCATATTGACATAGTGTGTGACAACTTCTTTTTGTGTATTTATAAGAATTTTGTCACAAGAAATAGAGAATTATTTGCTGTCTTTACCAAGGAAATATCACAATTTCTTGATTATTGACACAAAACAAATTATATAATAGTTGTTTAATATAATTGAAAATTAGAGTAATAAAAAGATATGGCTATTCTGGAAAGGTATAATTAATTCTTCATGAAATGTATGGTAATAAATACTTAGATGTCTGCCTGTGTGCTTGCCTTTGGCACTTTGGTATTTAAAAAAAAGAAGGGGTGCGAATTGGTTTTATGAACTTTGGTATCTTAATTTTAATCAGTTGGTTTCACATTCATTTTAAAAATAATATCACAGAACTATGAAATAGGGAGAATGGATTGGATGTCAGGCAGTGCACATGTTTGGAAACTCAAATAGACATTTAATATACAGTGTTTTAGCTATTCATAACGCTATGGTTTATCAATTTATATTTCATTCCTGAAATGAGTTGAAGTTAATGACAGAAGACCATGGATATTCTTCTACTGAAAAACCTTTTATCATTCAATTGGATTGTAGTCAAATAGTATTAAACAGGTCAAGCAATGTTAGATTATTCAGCATTGTTGTTTGTTTCATAGAATCAAAATAAAGTGAAATGTTTTCTCCTTACTCTCCATAATTGACCGGATAAGAATATATCAGTACAAAAGCTCTGTCAAGTATGTTTGCGCATACGTTTCATAATACTACTTGCTAATGCCCGGGGAATAGTTGAGCATGCAAATTTTTGCAATTCTTATGAAAAATGTACACATTACTTGGAAACTACGCATGCATGAGTTTGTCACACCTTTTTTGCATTAAATGCAACAGCATAATATAAAAAAAAAGAAAAAAGATCACTATGTCTTTTGAATGATATTTTGTACCATTGAAACTGGTTTTGCAAAGGCGGTGCTCATTTAGCAGACTCTCCACATGACTTGTGATGTTAAAAATGGGGTGTGATAAATCAGAAAGTGAAAAAATTCAATATCTCAAAAAACTTTCAACAGATTTTTTTGTTTTTTACATCTGCTTGTTCGTCTCTTCTTCAGCTTCATAACGTTGCCTATCATTATGCTGGGGCATTTTTTTAACCCCAAATTTGGTTCGGGCTCGCTGTGGCAGCTGTTTGTGTTCCTCTGGATGAATCCCAAGGTGGAGTGGGCCTTTTTGGTGATTGATGATATATGGTCGTTCCAGGAAATCTTGTTGTTGATGTTGACACCTAGGTATTTGGCTGTATTTACCTCTTCTAAGTCGATGTTATGTATATTATAGATGTGCTTGATTGGTCTTTTCTTATTGGTGATATGAAGTACTTGGCATTTGTTGGGGTGGAATTGCATGAGCCAATCTGATTCCCACTTTTGCAGCTTGTCCAGGTCTTCTTAAAGTGAATTACTATCTTGTTCGCTGTTTATCCTCCTGTAGAGTACGCAGTCGTCTGCAAATAACTTGGCTTGGGTTCCACTTGACACTTGATCTGGCAGGTCATTAATAAATATTAAGAATAACAAGGGGCCCAGAACACTCCCTTGCGGCACTCCAGACTTCACTGGTGCACTCTCTGATGTTGTTCCATCTAGAACGACTTGTTGTGTCCGTCCTCTCAAAAAGCTCTCTATCCATTTCTGGTGGTTCCCTCTTATGCCAAAATGATCCAGCTTGTGCAACAGCCTTCCATGCGGGACCTTGTCAAATGCTTTCGCAAAATCAAGCAGGATTACGTCCACTTGTCCAGTGTCGTCAAGGGTCTTCGCTAAGTCATTGATGGTGAGGATTAGCTGGGTCTCACAAGACCTCCTCTTGCGGAATCCGTGTTGCACGTCTGTGAGTAGACTGTGTTTGTCCAGGTGTCGCATGATGTTGCTGCATAGTATGTGTTCACACAATTTGCATACTACTGATGTTAGGGAGACTGGACGATAGTTTTCTGGCTTTTGTTTATCCCCTTTCTTGAAAATAGGTACCACATTGGCTGTCTTCCATTCAGTTGGGACTGATCCTTGATCTATTGTCGCTTGGAACAGGACTTGTAAGACTGGTGCTATGTGGGATGAGAGTTGTCTGAGAAGTTTGGTTGTGATGTCACCTGGTCCGGCAGCTTTGTGTTCTTTAAGGCCTTTTAGAAGCTTCTCTACCCCTCTTGTGGATACAACAATGTTTGGCATCTCCTCGACTTTGGATTCACCTAAGTCTGGCATTTCCTCGTTCTCGTCCTGGTTAAAGACTGACGAAAATTGTTGATTTAATATGTTGGTCTTGTTGGAATTGTCCGAGTATACAATGCCTGTTGTGGCTTTTAACGGTGACACTCCTGATCCTTCCTTACGTAGACTCTTTATATACGACCAAAACTTCTTAGTGGCTCCATCTTCTTCAGTTACCATGGATTTGATGTAGTTGTTATACGTCTCCTTGCATACGCTCTTCATTTCCTTCTTCAGACGATGGTATCTGTCCCAATCCTTGGATTTTCCCGTTAGTTTCGCTTTCTTGTAGCTCCTTTTCTTCTGTCTTGCCTTCTGTTTTACTTCTCTGCTGATCCACGGTTGGTTGAATCTCGGGGATGTCAGTTTTGATGGTACGCATTCTGATTGGATGTTCATAATCTTGAGCTTAAACTCCTCCCACATAGTGGGGATATCTGAGCTGCTATCATAGCTGTTGATGAAATGTTCCTTAAATTCTTCTGCCTGTCGTTGTAATTTGTCCATATCCGCTCTCTTCCATAGGTAGATCTTCCTTCTAATTGGCTTACTCCGCTTTGCTGTTATGCTGGATTTAATCAGGACGATGTCATGGTCTCCTATCCCTGGTAGCGGTGTGCATTTATCAACCAAGGATGGCCTGTTTGTGAGGAATAGGTCCAATGTTGTCTCGTTTCTTGTTGGAAATTGTACTTGTTGTTCCAGTCCTGTGTTCTGAACTGTGTCCAAGAATTTATGGTTCATTGTTGACGAGTTTGATGTGCCGGTGATGCCATGTGTCCTCCAATCTATGTGTGTATTTGAAAGTGTGTTGGATTTCCATGATTTTCTGAGACATACGATTGTAACTTTTGTTTCTCTGTAGCCAACTTAATTTTCTAGTTGATAATTTGAACTTTGTACACACTAGTACATCATCACTCTCACGACTTTTGATTGCGGTACGTGTACACACATTGAGGCATTTGCGACATTTTCTATATTTCTTAAGGTTAAGTTGTGACACAGAGATTAAATTGTGAGACTTACTCTTGTTTTGTGTGGGATACTTTAACCTGTCTGTTTGATAACTTTATACCTCTACCGTTCATTGTGGTATTCAGATAGTAACTGTTATAAATATGGTGCTTAGAGGCATTTATGACAGTTGTTTTTTCTGTAACTTTGTGCGACAGTACTTGCATTTTGCTTCTGTTTCTCAGTGGACACTGCAAATGTTGGCTGCTGGATAACTTGAAGTGAACTGTGTGTAAATACAGTAGTCACATTGTGGTCTGGCAGGTGATCTTGGTAAGGCGTACTTTGAGATTATTACTTTATTGGCTGTGCTTTTCTCACATTTTTTTGGCTTTCTGTTCCAATACTTGCATTATTTAGCTGTGAGTGTTATTGTCTAGTTAGTTGCTACTTTTTCTGGTAGGGTCAACAAACTGGTGTTTTATATATTGTAAGGAATTTCTCAGTGATTAAAACAAATCACTGGCATTCATGATTGAAATGCTCAAATCACTAATGCTTTTATTTTTGCCCTACAAGAAAAGATTAAAATCCACAAGACAGCGTTTTAACCTTCAGACCGTCTGCTAAAAATCATTGAAGTTCAAGTGTATCCAACTGAGTATAATATCTAAGATTATTATTCATAGACTTGTCAGCTGGCTTGGTGATACTGCTCAGCCTATCTTGGTGAAGATACTTGTAAACCGATTTGCACATTTGTGACCTGCTCCACCAAAATGAGTTCAAAGTAGGCATTCCATATTTCTCAGAAATGAGGAAAATGTGTCAAAAGGTCACATTTTGCTGATTTTTAGCTGTTGGTACCATGTTTTAGCAAAAGTAATTTGCTTTGATTATCTAAGACCATCTTAACAAAAACCTGATTTTGAATTATCTAAATAGGGCATCCTTCTTGATATTTTTAGTTCTTTCATTGGAATGGTGGGAAATTCAAATGCCAATTTCTCAAAGGTTGACTTTTCGCATCATCAATGTTTGAGGTGCAATATCTTTGGATTGGATGGAGATATCAAAGCATACTAAACATTATTTTAGAGCTCAATTCCAGTAGAATAAAGTCATTTCATATATAAATATGATAGGAGGCCGACTTTGAACCCATTTTTGTGGAGCAGGTCACATTTTAGAGCTTCTTAACTTCGGTGTTCATGGTTCTCTCATTCCGACTTTTGCACTGTATAGTTTTCTGTATTTATATTGTGTCTAAGATTCAAGTGCTAGTTGAAAATTTAAATGTTAATGCTATGACTTTCATGGCTGGAAAAAATAGGGAATACAGGTATGGCATTGCCTGGAAATCACTCTGGAAATTTTTGAAGAACGGATCTGATTTTTGACTTGGAAGTAGTCGCTTGATTCCCAGCCATTCATGGGAAATCTTTTGCCACACTTCATCAAATTGCCTGGAAATTCACATTCTTTTCTAGCGCAGAAAACTTGCTCTCCGTGTTTGAATGTATTGGGGGGTACTTTTTTTTTGCTTATAATTTTGCAAGATTTGCCTTTTGAATGCTCAATTGTGGTTTCCTATGTCCAGTGTTCGCTACAGTGGCTTGCATTCATTCATTTACAGAGTAACAGGTCGATGGTTTCTGCATATTTTTATGTAAATTTCTATTTTGAGGAAGATTCATACTCCTGACTTTTATATCAAAGTAGGGGAATCCATGAATTTGATCAGGAACTGTTCTGAAGTGTAGTCCCAACCATTT
Organism: Platynereis dumerilii; assembly: GCA_026936325.1. Classification (NCBI taxonomy): domain Eukaryota; kingdom Metazoa; phylum Annelida; class Polychaeta; order Phyllodocida; family Nereididae; genus Platynereis; species Platynereis dumerilii. The sequence continues at coordinate 3,649,685 of JAPTHN010000040.1, forward strand.
GTTGTTCATTACCATCAGATTTCTATCGAAGTGCTCAGGTTCAAATTCTGTCTCTTTTGCAGTTTTTTTTGCTGAGAGTGACTGAGACAAGTTTTCCACAGCCTTTGTTTTGTCCTCCCTTGGTAGTTTGTGCAAACTGAAAGGCTCAAGATTACCTCTTTGAAAGGCAGCTTATCTCACAAAAGATATAATTGAGAGATATGTTTTTAGTATTAACTCTAAATAAATGAATGACCAAGATGGCTCCTTGACGTCCGGGAAAACAATGCCAATTGGAATGCTGAAGAATGAAGAGTGAAAAGGGAAGAGAAAGCACATCATCATCATAGGAAGTAAGAGCAAGCATGTCGTCATGCAAAGAAAAAATCACAGAGAGAAATAAGGGACCAACAGAAGGCTAAATTTCTAAGCGGACTTGGAAGTTTTCATCCATGTTGTTGCTGAATGGCGGCAGAGTCGAGAGTCCTCCTAACATGAATTACTTGCACCAAATATGCCAATATCGAAAAGCTGTGACTCTGGTGAATTCAATGGTGCTTTAAGGAAACCAGGGCGGCAGGGCTTAGTGTATTAAGCAAAGCGAAGCGAACTGGCGAAGCGAACTGGCGAACTCCACTTCCCTGACATTGAAAAATACATGACTGAAGTCAGGAAAAATGCTCCAATTCACTCAATTCTTATCGGATTTTAATGAATGATGGCTTGCTTTAAAGCTCTTACCAGCGCGCACAACATCAAAGCGGCACAAAAAACAAAAAATATTTAGGCCATGAAAAGTCAAGCAGAACCACATTATCTTAAGAAAAGACTCAATCCTCTGCAGAGGGCGAACAGCCCCAGAATGCTAATTGCAATTCTGGAAGTTCTTATGCTTTGTTTCACCCTCATGTTCCCTGATTGCCATTTAGGGACATCACAAAGGTCAATCTGGCTTCTGGCAGGTGCCAAAGCTGATTGCACTTCGCAGCAGAGGAAGCACTCTGCTTTGCAATGCAACTTTGATGTCTACTGATCTTATACATACCATGGAGGGAATTTTAGGCCTATTATGAAGTGTGCCTTATGGCTGGTCAGCAGGTGCTGCCCTCTGGTGTAAAACACAATATATCTAGTAATGTCAGGAAGGTACCTGGATGGAGTGAGTTTGTGGCTCATAAGAAGGAATTTGCCCTGAATTGTCACTGGTTATGGAAGCAAGCTGGTAAGCCCTGTAGTGGGTATTTGTTTGAATGTAGAAAGAAGGCCAGGGCTGAATATCATTATATTGTAAAGAAGGTTAAGAGAAATGAAGATCGTTTGAGGTCAGAAAAGATGGCAAATGCTGTTAAGACTAATGACCATAAGAATCTATGGAAAGAAGTTAACAAATTGAAGGTCAGGAGAAAAACTCTGCCTGTTATGGTTGATGGTATAAAAGGTGATGAGAATATTGCTGGTATTTTTGCTGCAAAATATAAACATCTCTTTACAAGTGTGTCCAGTGACAAGAAAGATATTGCTCAGCTTGTTGATAAAATTAATCATAGAGTCGATGATTTGTCATTTAATGATGTTCAGTCAAGTTTATTTACTGTTAGTGAAGTTACGTCCGCTGTAAAGAATCTGTTGTGTGGAAAATCAGATGGCCAAATTGGATTGTTCTCCGATCATATTGTACATGGTTCAGAGAAGCTGTATAGCTGTATAACTGATTTGTTTAATGCTATGATTGTACATGGTATGTCCCCTAAGGACATGTTAAATAGTGTTATGTTACCGATTGTCAAGAATAAAAGGGTACTGAGTAATTCATCTGACAACTTTAGAGCTGTGTGTTTACAAAGTGTACTGTGCAAATTATTAGATCTGGTTGTACTGAAGAGAGAGGAGCAAATTTTGGTTACGTCAGAATTGCAGTTTGGTTTTAAGCCCAAGCATTCTACAGCTTTAGCGACATCTGTTCTGTTGCAGACAGTTGATTATTATATAAATAATGGAGGTCAAGTGTATGGGTTAGCATTAGATGCAACCAAAGCTTTCGACAGAGTTGAGTATGTTAGCCTATTTAAGTTACTGATAAAGCGAGGTATGAATCCATTGTATATTAGATTAATTTTAGAAATGTATGTTAATCAGAACATGTGTGTTAGATATGGCAGTAGCAAATCAGAATGGTTTTGTCCCAGTAATGGGGTGAAACAAGGAGGTGTGTTAAGTCCAACTCTGTTTACAGTGTATATTGATGGTATGTTATGTTCGTTAGAGGAGTGTAAAATAGGTTGTAATGTTGGAAACAAATATTGTGGAGTTATAGGCTACGCTGATGATGTTTTCTTATTGTCACCGAGTCAAACAGCAATGCGCAAAATGATTAGGATTTGTGAATCATATGCTGCTGATTATAAGATCAAATTTAATGGTAGTAAATGTCAATCTATTGTGTTCAAAAATGGTGATTGCAAAAGTCAGCCTGAATTTAAAGTCAGTGATCAGAAAGTTGTTTGTGTAAAAGAGATAGTTTATCTTGGTTATACTATTAAGGGTGATAGAATGGATTCACTTGTAAAGCCAGTGCTTTCAGATTTTAATAGGAAGGTTAATGCTTTTATCGGAGATCTTGATTGCCTAACATCAGAAGTTAAAGGGTCGTTATTTCAACAGTATTGTACGAGTTTGTATGGTGTAGTGTTTAGTCAAATGTATCATCCGGATGCAAACAAGTTAAATGTTAACTGGCGCAAAGCTATGCGGCGCCTATATAAACTACCTTGTAGAACACATTGTGGCCTTTTGCCAGTTATAACTGATCTTTTACCTATTGATGTCATGATAGATATCAGATTTCTCAAGCACATGTCTACTGGGTTTAATCATAAAAATAGTGTCGTCAACTATGTGTTTACATTATGTAATGGTCTTGACCAGTCTGTTATGGCAAGAAACTATAGATTTATTTGTAGGAAATATGGAATTAGCCCAGATTTTGTGATGAAGTCTAGTCCAAATGTTATTAGTCAAACGATAAAAAAGAAATATTATTCAATGGTGCTAGAAAATGACAAACATATTGGCGTTCAGATTAAAGAACTTGTATTTATTAGAGATGCATTATGTGAGGAGTTTAATTTAAGTTATTCAGAAATCTGTGATATAATTGAGTTTTTAGCTACAGGGTAATCTATTTTATTTTAGTTTTATTATTTTTATTTGTTTTTAAATTGTTTTCATTTGTCTTTTATTGTTATGTTTGTTTCTAATTATTTTGTAACTGTATATTTTATATACGAATAAAGATTAATAATAATTATTTATTCTTATTGTGATTTTGTTGTAAATTCATGTACTCTAATTTCTTGAGGTCAATAAAATAATCATTCTATATTCTATTCTATGCTTACAAGCATTGAGGTTTAATAATTAATGCAAAGTTAATGCACCCAGAGAACTGATGTCACTTTTCTTAAATATATACCTAAACCAAGAACTTCGTAAATTAAATGTAATATAGCCCCTAGAGACTAGAATAATAATTTTTCATCAACTGTGACCATGGAGGACTTGGCTTTACTGTATTATCACTGTGGCAAAACTGGACGAGGGTAACTGAGTTACCCTCGTCTCAGTTTGTCAAAATTAATTGAACAATCTAAGTCATCCCATTGGATCCCATGTTAAAAGAGGACGAGGGTAACTGTTTTTTCAATAATGGGATGACGAGGGTAACTGCAGATGATGACTAAGGTAACTGCATGTAAATTGTGAGTCAAAATAATACAGGTTGGCCAAAATTAAAGTATAACTTGGAGAAAGCTATTGTTCACACTTGGAATGACAAGTAAAAACAATGAAATTAAAATATGAAATATATTTAAAGCAAAAATCAATAAAATTTAATATGATTGCAGTCACAAGTATCAGCTCTCTTGCACAGGGTTACAGTCTATTGGGAACTGATTCTTTACATTATAGTTGCTGTTTTCTAACTGGTCTGTCAAAGGGAGTGTTCTACAAATTTATGAGGCAGATTAGTAAAGAAGAATTGTGACCAATTCCTACTGATTCTAGGACTCAGTTGGATATAACATTTAGCTACTTTCGCGCCCAGTATATCTAAATCTGAAGACCAGTCTCAGGCTGCAGACTGGCAAAATTTCAGTTTTGGGTATGAATTGGCTTCCAGGGCACCAGGACAGCTGACAATGTTGTCACCACATTGTGAAAAAATGTCAATATTGTGTTCAAGTAGTGGCAAGATAATTTCTACCATACATTAAGTGACAATATAGAAGTCCTCCACCAATTCACAACATTTTATTTACATTGTGTAGTGTGTTTACAACCATGCATTGGGTATATTTTTACAAAGTTCTGCGTGACATGTATATAAATACTATATATATTGCATGTAGTAACTATATGCGACCAGGGCAGTAGATCTGCCCTACAGTTCCGTTTTTAATTTAGTGAAATGGGTGATATTTTGCCATTGCCCGCAATGCTAAACATCCTCGACCAAACTGCTTGTGGAAGCCAATCCTCATCCGATGAGAGGAAAACATATTAGGTCATAATGGCCAATATTTGAGGCATGTGGGATAACAATGGCTGCCAATTTTCTTTGCTATACTCGGAGTTAGGTATGGGTCAAAGTCTTTGATAAGTAAGTGAAACACCCCTTTCATTGAAATAACATTGGACTTGTGTTTCACTTACTTATCAAAGACTCTAAATTGACCCATACCTAATTCAAAGTATAGCAAAGAAAATTGGCAGCCATTGTTATCCCACATGTCGTAAAAATTGGCCATTATGACCCCATATGTTTTCCTCTCATTTGATGAGAATTTGTGCTTCTACAAGCTGTTTGGTTGAGGACATTTAACATTGTGGCAATGGAAAAATTTCATCTGTTTCCCTAACTTAAAGGCGGCACTGTATAGTGCTGTTTAGGATTTGCCCTCATTGGATTGTCTTTAAATTACCATTTGCCCTGATGCCAGGGAAATGTGGCTGGTGGGCGGGGGGTTGCAGCCCCCTGACAACCCTGAATGCCATATGCCTATGTGCATGAATGATGTGGACAATGAATATACCCGTGCACTTAGTTGGTTGTGATTGCTACGGCTGCAGTGCTGCAGTGCTGCAGATATGAGGCTCAGACAAAGGCATGTTGTCTAGAGATTTAAGACATGTATATGTGATTGAGTTAATTTAATACATATTTTTAAAAATATATTCCTACTTATAAAATTAGCTTGATTTCCAAATATTCCAAATATTGCTTCCCGTGTTTTGTTTTTCAAAAAGGATTTGCCTTCGCTCCCAGGATTAAAATTTGATTTATGATTTTTTGAAAAAATAAAAATCATTATGTAACAGGATCACCTGCAGTTTTGTAATGTTGAATCATCTTGAAGCGAATAGTTAAAAGGTGGACAGACGGATTACTCTGGCTTTTGAAAAAATTGATATTACCAGCATGGCCTATAGGCCCACTTAGGTAAAGATAAATCAAAATATTGTATAAGGTTTGTAATTTAAAAAGATGACTCACTTAAGACACAAACTGAAGCATTTAGTAATGTAGTGCATTTTGAATTTTCATTAATTTCTTAAGTGCACCTTAATGTTTGAAGTGCTCTTTCTGTGTGACATTTATTAGTCCATCAACAAATATTTTGGGCTTCGGAATCTTGGTTTTATTGCACTTGATTCCAGCTCCTAACCAGGCCTCTGTAACACACATTTTTTGCAAGAAAAAAGGAATTTGGGTGTATTTCTGGTGTGTAAATATTGAAAGAGTCATTCCAGTGCCCCAAAATTTGTTAGAATATGAAAGGCAGCGTGTACATATGGAGAGTTTAGAGTGACATTGGTGATGATATATGTATATATAGAACTTTAAACACCAGCAGCCCCATGCCAAATAAGTCTCAATGATCTCCCTGAAAAGGACAATTACCCTCGTCATGTCAACAAGCATGGTCACAGTTACCCTCGTCCTGGGATACAGTTACCCTCGTCATTTTCATGGACTTACGCACGTACAAGTTTGTGTACATGTAAAAACGCGCATTAAGTACTCGAGTACATGTATTGTGATAACTAACACTCGAAAAGTGCTTTATTATAATAATAATAATATAATAATAATAAACTAAGCATTTATATAGCGCTAGTTTCAGTCAGACTGCTCACCAGGGCTTTGTGGAATAAATTGTAATGTAGCTGGAATAGGTGCGTTTTCAATTTTTTCTTAAAACTTTCCATAGATTTGCAACTACTTAACTCATGTGGAAGACTGTTCCAAAGTTGAGGAGCCACCTGTGCAAATGCTCTGTCTGCCATTTTGTTATTGTCACGAGTGCTTGGAATTAACAATAGCAACTTCTTGTTACTTCGTAAGTTGCAATTCGGTTGTCTGAGCTGAATGAGGTGTTTTAAATATTCTGGAGCCTGGTCATTCAGCACTTTCCATGTCATCATCAAGACTTTGAACTGTATCCTCGCTGGAATTGGCAGCCAGTGTAAATTCTTCCTGTGACTTGTGACACTGTCTTGTCTTTTCAATTGTTCAATTAAGCGCACAGCTGTATTTTGTGCTACTTGAAGCTTCTTTATCAGTCTCTGCGATATACCATGAAGCAATCCGTTGCCATAATCAAGATGTGGAGTAACCAGTGCATTTACTGCTGTTTTTGTTGTGTCTTTGTCTAAATTTTTGCGCAGCTTTGAAATGTTTTTTAAGTTGAAGTAGGCATTTTTGCACATTTTGTTCACCTGCTTTTCCATTTTCATTTCTTTATCAAATATGACACCAAGATTACGGACATTGTCTGCTGTTTGAATCTCAACGTTGTTTACCCGGATTGATGAAACCTTTAGCTTTTTTAGTTGCTGAGGTGTGCCAATGATGAGAAGTTCAGTTTTGTCACCATTGTTGCAGAGCATGTTTTCGGTAAGAAAGTCTCTAATTTCTTTTATGCACTTCTCCATTTTCTCCACTGCTTTATTTTGATCACCAAGGAAGCTTGGCTTAAAGGAGAGCACAAGCTGTTCAGCATCAGCATATTTTTCATCTTCGATTTGATTTCTCTGTGCTACTTCACTGACTGGTACGATGTAAGAATTGAATAGTATGGGACCCAGCTTAGACCCTTGTGGGACTCCATATTTCAGGTCCAGCCTGTCTGACATAACATCATTCAGAATTACTGCCTGTGATCGCTGAGAAATGTAGGATTTGAACCACTGTAGAGCTGAGCCATTTATTCCATATCTATTTTCCAGTCGTTTTATGAGAATGCTGTGGTCAATTGTATCAAAGGCTGCTGATAGATCCAAGAGTACAGCATTGTCACCTCACCACGACTCAAGCTCAACATTATGTCGTTGTGAATTTTGGTAAGAAGAGTTTCAGCGCTGTGAAACTTCTTGTAGGCAGATTGTTTCTTGTCATCCAGCTTGTTTTTAACAATGTGGCCAGTGTACTGTTTTATCACTGCACTTTCTATGACCTTGCTCAGGAAGGATAGGTTTGAAACTGGTCTATAGTTCTTGTTTATGGGTTCAATGCCTGCTTTCTTTAAGAGTGGTTTAACCAATGCATGTTTTAATACCTGCGGCATCTTGCCAAGAGTGAGTGACAAGTTGACAATTTCAGCTATGACTGTGAGAAATTCATCAAGACATTCAATCAGCAGCCATGTAGGTATTGGGCAAAGTGCACAGTGCTTTTTTGGCATATCTGATATCAATTTTCTAATCTCTGCATGTGAAAGAGTTTTAAATTTGTCCAATGGTGTTCCATTGTCAACCACTGTCTCAACTGTGGGATCAGTTGTGTTGGAGTTAAGTTCAGACCGTATCTTTTCTATTTTCTCATCAAAGAATGTGTTGAAGTCATTGGCTAGCTGTTTCTTATCGTCATGATGGGGAAGAGGCAGCTCTTGTTTCCTGTTGAGACTGGCATTAAGAACCTTGAACATAGATCTAGAGTCTCCTTTTGTTTGCCTAATTTTTTGTCTTAGGTCATCTGATTTGAGTTAGGTCATCTGATTCATTTGTGCATCTGCCAATATTAGCATTCGTGGGGGTGTTACAGACTTCAGTTACAGGGTCAAAGTCAGGTTTAGAGTTAGTTTTAGGCACCATGCCCCCCCCCCCTATTACGCCACTGCAAGCTACACATCCACTAACTGATTAACCTTCATAAAGATGGGAGAAGAGATCTTTGAAGAGACCATTTAGTCTCCCAGTTTCTATTTTAAAGAATGCATTGTATGAGGTTCTGGATGGTGGGGGGGAATTGTTAAAGGGGCATGAATTTTTATTCTAAGTAAAAGACCAAGGGACTCTATGAATATTAAATAAACAAAATGTATTTATTTAGAATAAATTTATACATTCTGTGATCGACGGTGAATATGTGAATAAGTAAGAGAGCAAGGAAAATTAGGAAATCCTATGTAAAATGGAAAGGGACCCCATGGAAGTTGCTAAGAAGCTCTGGACAAGGGACCTGTACGCTTGGCACATTCAATTCTAATCATCAACAATTTAAATTTTTTCAGATTCAGAAGAAGATTTCAATGGCAAACCGATGACAGGTTTATTTCCTTTTAATAAATGGTTGTCCTCTACATAGATTAGGCTCATTAGGCCTGCAGTTTACCTACAGGAGCTTTCCTATGCAAAAAACTGTGTATTGTGTAGAACTTTTGCTCAAACTTAGGCTATTTTACCAAACTAGGAATGAAGGCATAATTTATTGTTTGCTGGGACCTTTTGACAAGCTCAAATTGAGGAATTTGTAAAGATCAGGTGCTTTCATAGCTTTATAATTTTTCCTTGTTTACGCCGTTCGGGTATGTAGTGCGTCTGGAAGAGGGCTTTCCAACAAGCCATCATTCATTAAAATCCGTTAGAATTGAGCGAGCTACACTCTTTTTTCTAACTCAAGTCTCATATTTGGTTGCATCAGTTTGCCAGTTCGCCAGTTCGCTTCGCTTTGCTGAATACACTAAGCCGGTGCCAGGGGCAGTTAGACAAGGAAGGGTACATCTAATTTGTTTGAAAAAAAAATTATGAAGCATCAATAATACAATTTTGAATAACAAAGATCCCGTGCGCTTGGAGGTACTGTAGAAAGTGCAACAAGGCCCCAAGATTTCTCATTTCGTACGCTACAATATGTAGCTGCTTCACACCAGGTGACGTCACCATATATGACACCATAGCAATCTATAACAATATGATCTGTGATGTGCCAGAACAAGTTGTCTAGAATGCAGTGCAGCAGGAAGAATTCCTTTCACAGAATCACACTTTTGATTAGTGTTGCATCTCCTCCGTGTTTTGAATTATACTCCTTAATTAGAACAGAATTTTTCTTTAAGATCAGAACTTGATCACTTATTCCTGCAGCCCATGTAGCTGCTATTTTGCCATTTTAAACACAGCCTAGTGGTGTGGTGCAGCGCAAGTTGAGAGAAGTACACTCTAAACACAGGGTGGTCAAGATGACAACTCTAGAGTGGTTATTCCTGGTGCCTAAACCGACAACTCCTTGGGTCAAAATTACTAAAAGGTTGTCAATGTGACAAATATTGGATTAGTAAGCTGTACCACTCTGGTAATCAGAGCTGCCAGATGGTAAGTGGCTCATCAACACAGACATAAAATTTCAACATACGCAAAAAATGACCCAAAACCTACAAACTCTATGAAAAACAATCTGAACTTCAAATTTCTTGGAAGGATGATTATGACTTTATTTCCTGTATTTAGCACTTGGTAGGCCAAGCAGGAACAGAGGACACAGCAATTAGGTGAAGGTAGATTGAAACTGCTGTCCAACATAAGTCCAGGACTTACGCACGTACAAGTTTGTGGACATGTAAAAACGCGCATTAAGTACTCGAGTACATGTATTGTAATAACTAACACTCGAAAAGTGCTTTATTATAATAATAATAATATAATAATAATAAACTAAGCATTTATATACCGCTAGTTTCAGTCAGACTGCTCACAAGGGCTTTGTGGAATAAATTGTAATGTAGCTGGAATAGGTGCGTTTTCAATTTTTTCTTAAAACTTTCCATAGATTTGCAACTACTTAACTCATGTGGAAGACTGTTCCAAAGTTGAGGAGCCACCTGTGCGAATGCTCTGTCTGCCATTTTGTTATTGTCGCGAGTGCTTGGAATTAACAATAGCAACTTCTTGTTACTTCGTAAGTTGCAATTCGGTTGTCTGAGCTGAATGAGGTGTTTTAAATATTCTGGAGCCTGGTCATTCAGCACTTTCCATGTCATCATCAAGACTTTGAACTGTATCCTCGCTGGAATTGGCAGCCAGTGTAAATTCTTCCTGTGACTTGTGACACTGTCTTGTCTTTTCAATTGTTCAATTAAGCGCACAGCTGTATTTTGTGCTACTTGAAGCTTCTTTATCAGTCTCTGCGATATACCATGAAGCAATCCGTTGCCATAATCAAGATGTGGAGTAACCAGTGCATTTACTGCTGTTTTTGTTGTGTCTTTGTCTAAATTTTTGCGCAGCTTTGAAATGTTTTTTAAGTTGAAGTAGGCATTTTTTCACATTTTGTTCACCTGCTTTTCCATTTTCATTTCTTTATCAAATACTAGAAAAACCCACGACAGCAACTATTTATTTTGGGTGTATTATGGCCTGAAATGTGCTTGTAAATGAAGCAGGAGGCTGTCAAGAAATACCCAGAAAGTATTTGGGTTCAAGGCTGTACCGGAGAAAATGAAGGAATTTGTCTGGAAGAGTGAGGCAAAAAATATGTATTTAAGAAAAAACGAATGGAGCCCCCTGCTCTTGAGAAGTTGAGATTAAGGCCCCGCGCGTGCAAAGAAAAGCTATATTTGTATGGCATTAAGGAGTGGTTGTATTTTGTGAGTATTGTTGCAAAGGAAAATTGAACTTGAGATGTTATGTAAAACATAGCAGTTTTGTTATTATGAGAGTGAATTAATCAGTAGGCATGTAGAATGTTGTAGTAGAAGTTGTCTGTTAAAGATAACAGGGAGGTGTGCAAGCGAATTGCACTTGTGATAAGAATTAATAAAATTCAGTTGATTGGAATGATGATGTTATAGGCCAAATGAAAGTAAAGAGAAACCTTTGAGGCTATCATGACTTGCTTACAGAAATAGAAAATACATTAAATACGACGTGTGCATACAGTGTGATTATGTTACTGTGTGTGCGTGTGTCAGACTTGACACTTCAATACCAATCAGTCTTGAAAGAGAATTGCATAAAAACGTAATTAGTCAATATGGAGGAATTCAATTGACATGTGAAAACAGCAATCATGCTGCAGCTTTATTTTTTGTGTTATGCTATTCTGGGCCAAGAAGTACATTGGCATACAGACAGAGACAGCAGTACCCTCGTGCAGCTGATATAGGTAGGCATTTAAGACAGACATGAAACGGCGCGAAAATGCTGCAATGATGGATCCTGCTTGATCAAAACAAAGCAGACGAAACGGAAGTAAGCTGACGAAGGAATGGGGTCAGCAGCAAAGGAAATAATGCAGAAAAAGGTGAATCGAGGGGAAAGGGGGACTGGGAGTGTCTTTGGACAGTAGCACATTTGAAAGGCACGTGGAAAATAAGAAGAAAAATGCATGGTAAGTGGCTGAATGAATTAGGATGATGGTGTGCATTGTGCAGAAAGAAATGGGGCAGGGGCTGCTCAGCTTAAACGTTTATAAATGTAGATGACACCAAGATTACGGACATTGTCTGCTGTTTGAATCTCAACGTTGTTTACCCGGATTGATGAAACCTTTAGCTTTTTTAGTTGCTGAGGTGTGCCAATGATGAGAAGTTCAGTTTTGTCACCATTGTTGCAGAGCATGTTTTCGGTAAGAAAGTCTCTGATTTCTTTTATGCACTTCTCCATTTTCTCCACTGCTTTATTTTGATCACCAAGGAGCTTGGCTTAAAGGAGAGCACAAGCTGTTCAGCATCAGCATATTTTTCATCTTCGATTTGATTTCTCTGTGCTACTTCACTGACTGGTACGATGTAAGAATTGAATAGTATGGGACCCAGCTTAGACCCTTGTGGGACTCCATATTTCAGGTCCAGCCTGTCTGACATAACATCATTCAGAATTACTGCCTGTGATCGCTGAGAAATGTAGGATTTGAACCACTGTAGAGCTGGGCCATTTATTCCATATCTATTTTCCAGTCGTTTTATGAGAATGCTGTGGTCAATTGTATCAAAGGCTGCTGATAGATCCAAGAGTACCAGCATTGTCACCTCACCACGACTCAAGCTCAACATTATGTCGTTGTGAATTTTGGTAAGAAGAGTTTCAGCGCTGTGAAACTTCTTGTAGGCAGATTGTTTCTTGTCATCCAGCTTGTTTTTAACAATGTGGCCAGTGTACTGTTTTATCACTGCACTTTCTATGACCTTGCTCAGGAAGGATAGGTTTGAAACTGGTCTATAGTTCTTGTTTATGGGTTCAATGCCTGCTTTCTTTAAGAGTGGTTTAACCAATGCATGTTTTAATACCTGCGGCATCTTGCCAAGAGTGAGTGACAAGTTGACAATTTCAGCTATGACTGTGAGAAATTCATCAAGACATTCAATCAGCAGCCATGTAGGTATTGGGCAAAGTGCACAGTGCTTTTTTGGCATATCTGATATCAATTTTCTAATCTCTGCATGTGAAAGAGTTTTAAATTTGTCCAATGGTGTTCCATTGTCAACCACTGTCTCAACTGTGGGATCAGTTGTGTTGGAGTTAAGTTCAGACCGTATCTTTTCTATTTTCTCATCAAAGAATGTGTTGAAGTCATTGGCTAGCTGTTTCTTATCGTCATGATGGGGAAGAGGCAGCTCTTGTTTCCTGTTGAGACTGGCATTAAGAACCTTGAACATAGATCTAGAGTCTCCTTTTGTTTGCCTAATTTTTTGTCTTAGGTCATCTGATTTGAGTTAGGTCATCTGATTCATTTGTGCATCTGCCAATATTAGCATTCGTGGGGGTGTTACAGACTTCAGTTACAGGGTCAAAGTCAGGTTTAGAGTTAGTTTTAGGCACCATGCCCCCCCCCCCTATTACGCCACTGCAAGCTACACATCCACTAACTGATTAACCTTCATAAAGATGGGAGAAGAGATCTTTGAAGAGACCATTTAGTCTCCCAGTTTCTATTTTAAAGAATGCATTGTATGAGGTTCTGGATGGTGGGGGGGAATTGTTAAAGGGGCATGAATTTTTATTCTAAGTAAAAGACCAAGGGACTCTATGAATATTAAATAAACAAAATGTATTTATTTAGAATAAATTTATACATTCTGTGATCGACGGTGAATATGTGAATAAGTAAGAGAGCAAGGAAAATTAGGAAATCCTATGTAAAATGGAAAGGGACCCCATGGAAGTTGCTAAGAAGCTCTGGACAAGGGACCTGTACGCTTGGCACATTCAATTCTAATCATCAACAATTTAAATTTTTTCAGATTCAGAAGAAGATTTCAATGGCAAACCGATGACAGGTTTATTTCCTTTTAATCAATGGTTGTCCTCTACATAGATTAGGCTCATTAGGCCTGCAGTTTACCTACAGGAGCTTTCCTATGCAAAAAACTGTGTATTGTGTAGAACTTTTGCTCAAACTTAGGCTATTTTACCAAACTAGGAATGAAGGCATAATTTATTGTTTGCTGGGACCTTTTGACAAGCTCAAATTGAGGAATTTGTAAAGATCAGGTGCTTTCATAGCTTTATAATTTTTCCTTGTTTACGCCGTTCGGGTATGTAGTGCGTCTGGAAGAGGGCTTTCCAACAAGCCATCATTCATTAAAATCCGTTAGAATTGAGCGAGCTACACTCTTTTTTCTAACTCAAGTCTCATATTTGGTTGCATCAGTTTGCCAGTTCGCCAGTTTGCTTCGCTTTGCTGAATACACTAAGCCGGCGCCAGGGGCAGTTAGACAAGGAAGGGTAAATCTAATTTGTTTAAAAAAAAATTATGAAGCATCAATAATACAATTTTGAATAACAAAGATCCCGTGCGCTTGGAGGTACTGTAGAAAGTGCAACAAGGCCCAAAGATTTCTCATTTCGTACGCTACAATATGTAGCTGCTTCACACCAGGTGACGTCACCATATATGACACCATAGTAATCTATAACAATATGATCTGTGATGTGCCAGAACAAGTTGTCTAGAATGCAGTGCAGCAGGAAGAATTCCTTTCACAGAATCACACTTTTGATTAGTGTTGCATCTCCTCCGTGTTTTGAATTATACTCCTTAATTAGAACAGAATTTTTCTTTAAGATCAGAACTTGATCACTTATTCCTGCAGCCCATGTAGCTGCTATTTTGCCATTTTAAACACAGCCTAGTGGTGTGGTGCAGCGCAAGTTGAGAGAAGTACACTCTAAACACAGGGTGGTCAAGATGACAACTCTAGAGTGGTTATTCCTGGTGCCTAAACCGACAACTCCTTGGGTCAAAATTACTAAAAGGTTGTCAATGTGACAAATATTGGATTAGTAAGCTGTACCACTCTGGTAATCAGAGCTGCCAGATGGTAATCAAATTGATTACCTTTCACACACTTACATACATAGTCAACATAGTCATTTTGATTATGATAGAATAGTCAAAATGACTTTCCAGGAAGTCAGTACCAAATGTTTGCAACCATTACTACCCTAAAGTAGTCATAAACTAGTCAAAGTGAAACCAAATGTTTAGAGTGTAGTAGGTAGAGCCTTCATAAACAAGGAGGCATGGGAACCTTGGGCAATGTTCCGGTATCATCTGCCTGTTGGCACTGCACTGCAGCTGTCCTGAGCTGTATAATAGGTGGAAGGCTCACCACAAATTTCATGAGCCGCCTGTTGGTTCATGACCAAGAAATTAAAATCAAATCAAAACAAATCAACAACTGATACCTTTGTTTATACTGTTTGTCCACCGCAGCAAGTATGCTCCACTACCTGAAACACCTCAACTGGCTTTGCATCCACTGAAAAGACTCCCACATCAGAGATGTTACAAACAAGAAGAGGCAAACCACTTGTGGGCACATCTAGTGACTCATTGCAATGTCACAGATCTTTCAGCCAATTCCAAGTGCTCAACAAAGATGCAAAATACTCTGAGACTTGTCCACAAGGAAAATGTCAGACAACTGTCTTTGGTTTCGTTCACCAACTGGCCCTGCCTTCCCTTCCAACATCAATCTGGAAATTATATCAATCTTATGCTTTGTAGAGGTAATGTTCCCCTTATCAGTCTCATTGTAGCTGCCACTGGCTACCAAGGAAGGCTTGTCTGTAGCACCGAACAACCCATGATAAAATGGGAATATTTTCTGTGTATTTTAAGACAGCAAGTAGGGGCTGATTCATCCTTCATGCTAGGGTAGTCGTATTTTGGCTTGTTCCCGACTTCATCCAAAACAGAGCGACAAAAAGCAGCAACTGGCAAACCCAACAAATTGTTACATTTGATGTTCCTATGAATCCAAGATACTTCCAATAAGGATAAATCCAAGCAGATCATCCACTCAACTTCTTTGCATAACTTAACTGCGGGATAACTAAAAAACCATTAAAAAAAAATTAAAAAACAGCCTATTTTCACCATACCCAGTAATTTTTAAATGATTGATATGGGCAGGTCTGTGATATAGGTGAAACACAGCAGTACATGCACCCAGCCAAACATGAACATGATTCTATAAACCACCCATTCTGTTCCAGGTTATTACTTTTCAAATAACCTGTTTAAAAGAAATATTAACCCCAGGATATAGATGAGACACAGCCTGTCTACAAGTGGACTGCTCTTGCATTGCCACAGATCAGAACATATGCTGTCTTGTGTTGCCACCTAGTGATAAGTGTGCTATTCCACGAGCTCCTAGCAAGCGTCCACATCATTTCAACCAGAGGAACACTCACAATTTTGTCTGGAAGACACCAGGGCTGTTTCTGAGTGTGCTGATGGCCTTGTCCACTTCCTTGGAGAATGTGATTGCCGAGTCTGACTCTGGAATACATCAATGTTGAATAGAAATGTTGTGAATGTGCAATGAAATTGGAACTATTTTTTGGGACAGCAATGATGTAGCATACAAAATCAACTTTTGTGCAAGGTGGCAGCAGCATGCAGTTCTCATTTTCACCAGACTGAGACACAGTAGTACATGCATCCATCCAAATATGAACATGATTCTAAAAACCACCAATTCTGTTCCAGATTATTACTTTTCAAATAACCAGTTTAGAAGAAATATCAACCCCAGTACCCGTATATATATGAGACACAGCAGTACATGCATCCATCCATGCTATCGCAGCGCTTTCTCTCATGCCTCCTTCCATCGCTGCCCCCACTACGGAATATTTTCGGCAGCAGCCCATGCACTCAGGGCTGTCAAAAACTTAAAATCAGTGATTTTCGATTGACACAGACAGTAATAAGATGCTACTGACTTGATACAAGACAAGCAAGATGTTCAGTCAATAAAACAAGTGATGTGAGCCTTCAAATTGTTGAAATCAAAGTAAAAACAGCGCCGTGACTAGTAAATAACTCCAATAAACATATCTACAGATGTACATTGTGTCTCCTGATTCATCATTTTGTCTGTGAATGCATGAAATGTACAATTTGAAGCTATTTTAAACAATGTCATGTCCACGATGCGGAAAGGTGTCACGTAACTGGGTCACAATCTAATGTGCCTTGCATGTTGGAATCTGCCTCATGACCAATCCAGTGAACGCAAAGGTTGGAGGAACAGCCCCTGGGCATTCATCTACACATGAACTATAAACCGCCCATTCTGTGTGCATTGCACTGAGATCTTCTGCAGCAGTAGGCTATGCTTATGAAAGAGCTAGGCCTGTTTACACTTCGCACCATTATTTTGGGTATAGGCCTACTAATCCACTTACCATTTCTATTAATGGTTCCACGGATTGGTGTTTCTTTGCATTCTAAGCAGCAGTAACTTGCGCGGAGAAGGCCTTGACACAGAAGAATCATGCACTGCTGACATGATAGAAGCAGATCATAATGCCACAGCAGCTGGTAACATCATCAGTGCTGTCATCCTGGTGGGAAATATTTTTAGTGAGGCTCCTCATTATGATGAACTGGAACCCAGCAGAAATCCTTAGAGAAATGAACAAAAAGGCCTGAAAAAGCCTGGAATTTAGTTTGTATGGACATGAAAATAGTCCTCTGCCAAATGCTTGGCAATTTTTTACAACCATCAGAAAAAGCTGTGATGAGACAGACATTTTCTGCTTTATTGGACAGGCTGTGAGATGGAGGTAAATGCACTGGCATGGCTGCAAAAGTGCACGGTAACACCTGGACTACATGAAAAAAGGTTTTCCAATTGCAAGTTTTGCAAAACTGCTCTTCATAGGTCAGGTCCTGTGCTGCTTTTTATCATAGTTGTTTTTCTGATAAACTACCAGTTCTGAAGATATCACTGTATTGCCTTGAATTTCTGCTTTCTGATGGGAAACTTCCATTGTGGTGAATTTTAAAGCATTCTGAACTTGTCAGGTGGGAAAATTTTCACAAATTCGGTGAAATGATATATGGCATCATCCTGTTATTTTATGAAAGTCAAAATGTGCGATTCTTGATTTTTAATGAAAAAAAAAAAAAAACAGATCTGTCATATCATTACTGATTCATTAGTGAAGGTAGACCTATTACATGTAGCCAGTGTAACAGTACCAAAAAAAGTATGCAGTTCGATCAGCTGATTTTGAAGCTTTGTCACCTTTTTTCTCAAGTTATGTTTCTAAAGAAGAAAAGCTAATTATTCCAGCTGATTGCATTTTCTGGACATCACTCAGAGTGCAGGTCTCTCATCAAATTTGTAGCTGAATATTGTAATCAACAAAAGTAGTATGCACCCCAAGGTGTTTACCTATATCTGATGTGGGTGATGTATCACCAGTCACAGTGTATATCCTCCTATCTCGTTCTGTGATTGCATAACTGTCAAGAAAATTCCATGGTGACAACGATGGCATCATTGCACACAAGTAAAAAAAAACATCCGTCTTAAATTACAATTACAGCTGTGTCTGAAAGTGTTTATTTGCATTCAGATATATCTAATAATCACCAATCAGCATGCAGGATCGTTCAGTAACATCTAACACTCACCTAACACCATACAGGGGCTATTTAGTAATATCCAATACTCACAAATCACAAGGGAGGGTGCCGTCAGTTGTATCCAACACTCACCAATGACCATGCCGGAACTGCTCAGTTATAGCCAATACTCACCAATCGCCATGGAGGGTCCGGTCAGATTATTCTCAATACTCACCATTCACCATGCAGGGTCCGGTCATTTATTTCCAATACTCACCAATCACCATCCATGGTCTGCCCATTCCAGGTCAAATCGGGCAAATAACCAAAATGTCCCACTATGACGACCTCAGAGCTTCTAGAAAAATCAGACATATGTGCTCCAAGTTCTCACCTTTAGAATATTGTATTCTAGTGGTGGCTCCATGGGGGAGGGGGGGGGGCTGAAGCCCCCCAAAAAGCCTGAAGCCCCCCTTAGCCCCCCAAACCAAAATAATATGTTCTTATACAGAAAAATAAAGTCCCTGTAAATAATGTATCAAAAAAAAAGACACATGTACGTTCCGCGAGAACGAACCTGTGGTTGATCTAGACTTGGTTGTCTCAGGGGGCCCGAGCATTTTCCGACATTTGCGGGCGGGCGTTGCGGCATATTTTCTTCAAAATGCCAGTGGCAGTGGTCTAGGAGGGGCTATGCCAACATTGTACTTGCAAATACAAACCAATGAAAGGGTGTACGGTCAACTAGGCGACAAACCAGCTTGGTGACACCTGTTAGTACCAGCTAGGTGACCAGAAATTTGGAAATCTCATACCAGCCAAACTAGGTGACAAGCAGTTCCTACTTGGTGACACAAATTTACACAGCACTTCCAACTGGGTGACGGTATATTTCCTAATTGACCACCATTGAAGGTGATCTGTCACCTGGTTGGTATCCCCAATAAAAATATGCGTCACCTGAATGGTATATGGGGGGTATCTGTTGTCACCTAGTTGTCCAAAAAGTGTAGCCTAGCTGGTAGTGGCATGACAGTTACCAGTGAGTGTAACTGTCATGGTAGTGGTATTTCCCCTAGTTGGTTGTCGCTCAGTTGGTAGTGTTGTAGCCTAGTTGTCTGTTACCTAGTTGACTGGCAATCCAATGAAAGGGACTGTGTGGTACAGTGTGAATCTCAAAAAATAATTATTTGGAATATCTGCTCTAAATTTGAGCCATCACTTCTTCCTCAAAAGATAAAGCCATGCCAACACAGCATCTAATTACAGGGTTGAGCCCGATCATAGTTCTTGCTCTTGAACTATACTCCTAGCGCATGACTTCTTGTATAGGTCCCAGAGAGACTTTTAAGTGCTTATTCATACTGACTTTTACAACTTATTGCACAAAATATATAAAAAAAGGTCTAGAAATCACAATTTCTCTTTGGCTGTGTGTCATTTTTAAGCCTTAAAAAGAAGCATTCTTTGCTATCTGTACACTAGTTTGTACCGTGAAACTTTGCATGTATGTGAATCCCACTTGTCATGAGGCAGTTTTCTTCACATTACACTGAGTAATCCATTGGTAATGGACAATCTTGCTGTAATTTCAACCAGCAGAAGGAGAGCCAAATATGAAGTGTCTCATGGACAAGGTTATTGATGTCCTTGCAGCAAATTAGAACAGAAAATGATAAATTATATCTGTCCATATAAAATAATGAGCAAACAACACACTGTAGTTCTTCAAGCAAAGTTTTAGCATTGCCCAGTTAAATTGTGAAGAAAAACCACATGCAAATGAATGTTTTGAGTGCCAAGTGAAGACCTTCCAATTTGTTTTGGGATAAGGCAAAACAAAGTGTTTTCATACTCAGGGACTGCTAGGGTGTCTCATTTTTCGAACTTTTTTCCAGATCACGCTAGTCTTTAAACCAATTGATCTCCTATGTAAACAGAACACGCAGTCCAAATTTCCGCCAAATCCATTGATGTTTAGACCCCCCCCTACCCACTTCTATTTTGGGGCTATTTTTACCATTCACGAGTACAGTAAAAATGTCATTTTCGTATGGAAAAACATGAATTACAGACATATTTTACCCATAAAGGTTGCTTAAAAGGTACATTGAGGTGCCTGCTGGGTACTGCTTTCATTTCCATTAATTTCTTGTCCATATTATGTGATCTATAGACATTTTAAGGGCAAAAGTCGCCAAATTCAGCTAAAATCCTTGTAAAATCACACCAAATATCTAGTCTCGTGCTTACAAAGAAGGGTACATTGAGGATAGTGATGTCTTTTAGAAGTATATGACTTTTGATAAGATTGAAGAATGAAGAACTACAGAAAAATCATGGGTTGCAAACCCCAATTGGACTTCAA
The DNA here is from genome assembly GCA_026936325.1 of Platynereis dumerilii. NCBI lineage: Eukaryota > Metazoa > Annelida > Polychaeta > Phyllodocida > Nereididae > Platynereis > Platynereis dumerilii. The sequence goes on from JAPTHN010000040.1 coordinate 3,670,183, forward strand.
TAAGGAATTCAATGGTTTATGAAATAGTTATAGCAGTTTTCTATAACAAGCAAAACAATCACGTCAATAAAGATGTGTCGAGTGATTCAATTCTATGATGTCATTTAATAATTTCTGTATAAATTTGGTCAAACGAGCTCTTAAGAGATTAAATACCTTGATGATATGACTGCCGTGGGTTCAGTGATTTCACTTTCAGAGGCCCCTATCAACATGGTACTACTGTCATTGAATCATTCTGACCCAGATATGACTGTGTTTCTCCAATCATGGCTATGTCATATGCCATGTGGTGCAGCAATATTCCGCATAACTGACAAGACACAGACTGAACCTCAGATAGTCATTGAGACTGTTAGAACACTGTTTAGGGCCTTTTTGCAGGGGTTTAAATAAATCATGACCCAGACACAGTGATCCGTCCTCTCCTGTTAAAAATAGTGAATGCTTCATGGTTTGGAAATGTACTGTCATATAATCTGCCTTCCAGGAAGTCAATGTACATAGTGTGATTAATGTCACACAGGTCCCAATGGAGTTACAGAACTTCATATTCATCCAGTAATCCAAAACATTTATACCGTTGCTACCACAGGCGCCGTGTGGTGTAGGAGATAAGATATAGAGCAATGGAACCTACATAATTGCTCAAAGCAATACTATAGCTTGACATGAATGCCTATTGATAGGCCTACATCTTTTGTAACAGATTAAAATGCATTTATATCATTCTTAGCACTATTCAGCCATTTAGATGCTAAAACCTTCCATAAATTGTTCTTATAATCCAAAATGTGATCTGAAAGGGTCAATGCCACTCAAGAACTTTAATTGAAATGCTTTGAGGTACAGATGTAAGATTGACTGAGAGAGATCACAGCAGCTAATAAACTCAACAATGCTCTGCAAGCCAAACCAGTGATTTTTTTCTGTCATCCACATCTTTTTTGAATGGAAGTTGTGAAACTGAATCATTAATTGACTCCAGAAAACACGTCAGCAAAGAATTTAATTATCTAACAAATGAATATAAATGCATATTTTCAATAAGTTTGAATATTGCTTCATTTGATCCCTAATATCAGATTAAACCATGGACATATTGGAGACCACAATAATTGGATTGAGATATTTAACTTCCAGAGTGTAGGCTATATTAAATTTTTTACTCGCAATCGCATTCACAAACAATCAGACTGCATTCCATGGAGTTATCTCTGATGGAGCCAAATGGCCATGCATGGATTCAAATAATGAATTTCTGAGAGCCTGTATTATCAGGTGTCAAATTTTTCATTAGCTAGTTACTCACAAGTAACTGAGCATACTAGAATATTTTTTCTCTATATTATTTCACAGCTGTTATTATTGCATTGGTGAAAACAGATGGATCAGTATGCCTGTAATGCCTTAGTTTTTGTTAATATTTTTAGAGCCCATTGAATGAATAAGATATCCCTTAACTGTAATTCTTAATTCTTCAAACTTTATAGAATCCCTCCACTCCTTAAACTACAAAATCTCATTAATTTACCAAGCTTAGTAGGTACAAGATAAGATAATTGGTGCGATTTTACCAGGATTTTAGCTTTTTAGAGATTTTTTGCCCTTAAAATGTCTATAGATTACATGATATGGGATGAAGTTGATGGAAATGAAAGCAGTACCCAGCAGCACCTCACTGTACCTTTTAAGCAACCTTTATGGGTAAAATATGTCTGTAATTCATGTTTTTCCGTACGAAAATGACATTTTTACTGTACTCGCGAATGGTAAAAATAGTCCCAAAATAGAAGTGGGTAGGGGGGGGTCTAAACATCAATGGATTTGGCTGAAATTTGGACTGCGTGGTCTGTTCACATAGGAGATCAATTGGTTTAAAGACTAGCGTGATCCGGAAAAAAGTTCGAAAAATGAGACACCCTAGGGACTGCTATGACTATGATAACCAGTCCACAGTAACTTTGATAAAAGTATTTTTGGGGGGGTATTGAATCTGTTGAAATGTGCCAGCTTTTAAAGTGCGCCGGCTTAAAGTGCGCTGGCTTAAAGTGCACCGGCTTAAAAACGCGCATTGACAACAGGTTTTGGTAGTTTTTGGTAGCCCCGCCAAATAATGGAGAAGCCACCCCTCAGCCCCCTCAACAAAAAAAACCTGGAGCCGCCACTGTAAACAGTCCACAGTAACTTTGATAAAAGTACTTTTGGGGGGGTATTGAATCTGTTGAAATGTGCCAGCTTTTAAAGTGCGCCGGCTTAAAGTGCGCTGGCTCAAAGTGCGCCGGCTTAAAAACGCGCATCGACAACAGGTTTTGCTAGTTTTTGGTAGCCCCGCCAAATAATGGTGAAGCCCCCCCTCAGACCCCCCAACAAAAAAATCCTGGAGCCGCCACTGTTGTATTCCCTCATCCTATAGTTGGGGTGTGGGACAATGGCCCTTTCGAACAAATTCTAGACTGTGAGTCTCATGTCAAATCCTGATAGCCTAGTTTCGTCAGTCATAATAAAACTAATGATAAATAAAGAAAAGACTCTTGCTAGGCTTTTGTCTGCGCTTGAGTGTTTCTAAAGTTTTATAAGTATTGACATTGTCTGTTCAGTACTGGATCACCTTTGTCTAGACATTGGGAAAAGCTTGTGATATCCCTGCTAAGTTCACATACTTTAATTTGAATGGCCACTGATAAAGTTTGAAAGAAGTGATATATTCAAAAACATGTTCAATGTCTTAATAAATATCATACGGTCAATAGTTATTGATTGAATCCTAATTTGATGTTCTAGTTACAATATGGCAGAAAATAATCTTCCTGAATAGTCTCTATGTTGAGATATTCAACATTGGAGATGTGATATTTTCAGCCAAACCTAATTTCAACTCAAATTTTTGCAGCCCTGACGCCTTAAACTAGTCCCAAATGTTAAAATTCAAATATTGTATAATAGGTAGTATTGGTCAATGAGATTTTTGACTGACTTAGAAAATTTTTGTTGCTATGATGTTGAAACAAAACACTATTCAGTACGCTCACTCAGCTTTGAAAAAAAATGTCCTCATTTTAATATTTCAGGACACAAAGTGACACAATAATGAGGTGAATGGTGCATGATTAGCTGTGATTTGTAAAGCTTGTAGGCAGGATGGATGTAAGGGAACCTCAGATGGGATCAGATGGGTTGGAGGAAGGGGTGATCCAAACAATGATCTCCATTTAAATGGGGTTATCGAAACAATGATCACCATTTTATGGGAGGTTCCTAAGAAATGTATTATTCTCTGGTAAGATTCCACTTCTTGCAGAACATAATGGAATTGATGTCGCAGAGAACAACAAGACAATGTTTTTTGTACTGCTCCTGTTCTCTGATGTCCAATATGATGAACACATACATGTATCTCGGTATTAATAATGATGATCACATATCTCTGCTTATTAATAAGTTGCCAGTCATCAAAGTCAATATTGACTACAGGTTGAATCTCTATCTATATTTCCCATAAACAACATGCAGGAGGAACCTAATTTTGTATTTTGTTGCAAAAATGTCAGAATAATTTTTTATCATTTCAGACACTATTATGTGAATAATGCTGAGAAGGAAAGCTTTGAAAATATTGGGAAGTTGGACGATCACGAATACAGAATTTTCATCTATAAGATTTCAGCTGGTCCAGAGGTAATCATATTCTTTATCATTGCAAGTATATAAGCTGACCTGTTATTTGACTTATAAAATTAGTCGAATTATTCATTCTGTAACTCATTCTAAAAACACTATCATCTCTATTGACATCATTTACTATTCATTTATATGTTAATTCCGAATTTTGTTTTTCTTCCTATATTTTTCATCTCTGTTTCATGATAGAATAATAAAAGCACATCAGGTGATGAATATTTCAGGTGACGGGATGGACCATAAGGTAATTGGGGGGGGGGGGGGTGGGTAAGTTTTCCTCAACAGGAAGTTGTTTATTTCACAGTGACACAGACAGAAATTATTTGTTTCCAATGTTTGGTATCTTCAAATGTCCAAGCTACAACATATTAAGAAATGCCCACTACGAGAAATTGTTTATTTCAAGACTACCTGTAAGTTGTGACATCAGACATATTAACATAACTCAAAAAAACAAGCTATTTCATCTTAGAGGAATTGTGCAAACCAACTCACTCAATTATTTAAGTTAACCAAGCATTTCGCATTTTACAGTGTTGAGCAACCAGTGCATGCTGAACTTGAAATGCTTCTTGGGAGAGATGCTTATTAATATTATAAAACATCAATTTCCAGTTATTTATATTTTGGATGTAATTCTCCTTATATGCAGAACTGAGCAATATTCAGGATATATTTATACTAGAGGAGCAAATTTACCTACATAATTTAAACATTTTTTTCACAACATCTCTCATTTGAGAGAGTCATGCATCAACTTTATGAATATTTTATGATACAAATCACTTTACCTCAGTCGATATGGTTTCCGTACTGCACATTCAACAGAGCATGCTACTCTAGAAGTGCTGTTAGAATAATCCATCCGATGAATAAAAAAGAACAGCCAATCAACATTTATTTGGATTTAAGTAAGGCCTTTGACACAATTGATCATACAATTTTGATAGATGAACTACAGTATTAATATGGTATCAGAGATAATTTCTCAAAATCATTAAAGAACTATCTAGACAATAGAACCCAATATGTATAAACGACATTGTAAATGCCACACAAATATTCAAACCAATTTGATATGCGGATGACTCAACCCTTTATACAAGTATCAATACACAGAAATCACATCGCATCCAAATGATAAACAGTGAACTGCAGATTTATTGTTAACAGCCGCACATACATATAAGCCCATCAGCATGTTTTCCTGTCATTGTGTGAAATTGAACTGTCCCGCCGCAGTGTCAATGGGTCATCAAATTCAGGATTTTTTTAGGGAGGGGGGGTTATTTCCAAATTTCCCCTAAATCTTATGTATGCCATAAGCCTGTTTCAATAAATGTGAATAAGAGAAGCCAATTTGCGCAGAATGTAATTTTTTATATGCAGTGGTGTTGCGTTCCATGCAAGGTATATTTTAGTTACTTAATTTCTTTAAATTTACTGTTAATTTCACTACATATTCATAACTTTATTTTATTCATCCTTCATTCAATAAGTGATCATTCTGTTCTCTCTTCTATAAATCACTCAGCCATGTTATCAGCTGTTTCCATGTCCAACATTGTATTTTATACCATTCGACACCTCTGTCAGCCAATCGCATGCCAGCATTACAGGGAAATAATTCCCATATTCTTTGTTGTCCAGTTATCCTCTCATGTTTGACTGTTTGAGTGTTTGTCTCATGGTATAAGCCGGTTATTCACCATGGGATCAGGAATATGTGTTTGTCACACCTCGGCCTAAAGGCCTCGGGTGATAAATCACATATTCCCTCTCCCGTGGTGAATAACCTTTACTTATCATATTTCACACATTCGCAGTTTTTAATATACACTTCCTCTGTACATTCCAATAGCCATATTATTCATTCAGTCAAAAGATTTTATAGAACCATCATCTACAGTTATAATCAACTCAGGTCATCATGTTATAGTCAGTACTTAGAAGTTAACACTACAATTATCAGTTCATCAAATACCCACATGTATGCCAATGATCTTATTTACTATAAAATAGCAACAAGAATGGCGAGGAAGATAGGAGCCGATGTAGAATTGCCAATGATTTATTCAACTCAATGTGTGGTAAATCTAAAATAAATACAAAAATAAAGATGGTATGAGAATGTGATAATGAGATGATAATTATGCCAATGATCTTGTAAGTAGTCATCATAAATATATTTTACATTTTTTATTATACATTTGTTCACATTGTTTAATTATCATCTCATTATTGCTATTTTATAAGTGGTATAATCCATCTTGCAGGCTGACTACTGCAGTATTGAACCTATCATAGACAAGCATCATTATGTCAAAAATCATGCAAGTGCAACAATTTCCTGTTTGTCAGTCATCTTGTTTATAATTTTTTTTTTTTAAAGTAGAATTGACCATATATATACACACATCGCACCCTGATGTGAATGTGATAGGCCGGAAGGTACTCCCATCATTTATGTCTTCCAGCAGTGGGATGTAAGCGGTTGAAATTCTCCAGTTAGAAAGTCATTGAGGCCTTAGGAAACAATATTAAAAATTGTTTTTTTATACATGTCCTTTTTAATGTATGTAGTGTTTAAGGGCCCAATCATCCCTCCATCTCTCCATCCCTCTCGCCCTCCCATTGTGTGCTTTTTGCTTTACTTTGTAATCAGGTTTTTTTTTGTGTTCTTCGAAGAAATCTTCCATATCTTCTTGTTTTCCATATAGTGTTGTCCTTTTTGACCCATCCTATAATTGTTGCCGCAAAGTCTTCCCTGAGCACCACTTACATTATTTGATATTCTCCATTTTCACCACTTATATTATTGATATTTTTAGACTATCTATCTCTCCAGCAATATGACATGTCTGTATGTCTTTATGAAATTTTTGTTGTACCAAAAGAGATCTATCTATTTATCTATCTATCTATCTATCTATCTATCTATCTATCTATCTATCTATCTATCTTTCTACCTATCTATCTATCTATCTATCTATCTTTCTACACAGTGGTAAAATATTATGACTGTCAGTCAAGCCATAGCTGAGAAGACCCGTTACAAAGGAATTACGGAAAGGTGAATTTTATATTTGTATATATAGATTGCTGTTGGCAATTTTTAGAGGACATTTTTGATCGCTCTTCTTGGTTGCAATTTTTGAGCGCTATTCTTGGTGGCAATTCTTAGTGGCAACTTTTGATTGCTATTTTGGTGGCAATTCTTGTTGGCAAGTTTGTATTACTATTCCTGTTGGCAATTTTTTGTGGCAATTTTTGATTGCTATTTTTGGTGGCAATTCTAGGTGGACATTTTTGAGTGCTATTCTTGGTGGCAATTGTTAGTGGCAATTTTTGAATGCTATTCTTGGCAGTAATTCTTAGTGGAAATTTTTATTGCTCTTCTTACTGGCATTTCTTAATGGAAATTGTTGATTATTATTCTGGATGGCATATCTTAGTGGCAATTCTTCATGGGAATGGTCGACTTTCATGTTCAATTCCTCAATTGTTAAAGCAAATCCACAAATACACCTGAACCTGTATTTAAGAAAAAGTTTGAAACTCCAAGACTGTTAGGTTAGTTTAAGGATACTCCCACTGTAAATCTATTTTACAAGGTAAATTCAAGCCAAAATCAGCAGTTCATACCATTACCATTGATTGATCAACCTACATGTAGCTCTCATTACGCATTATCATCTTTCAATAATTTTTTTATAGTCTAAGGCGATTAAGGTTACATTTTGCATCTATAAAAACCTATTAGGGGATTTTCCTGGTTGTGGGATCTCAGCCGATTATAAAAGGTGGACAAGAGATTATAAATATTTAAAGAAAATAAAAAAGTTGAAATTTGCTTCGTTTTTTAAAGACGAAAATAGGTTAAATCCTCCATATTTTGGTCTTTAAAAAATTCCAATTGTTTCAAGGAATAATAATTATTTCCCACAAGCCTGAAATGTCTCTAGTAGTCCCTTGTCATGCCAATTTCATCTCCAAATTTCATGATCATACAAGTGCATTTAAAAAAAAGCCCATTATGTGAAGTGTTGTTTTTACTTTGAAAGAACAAGACTTCATGTCAAACTGGTGTAATAGGTGCAGGTCTATTTATTTTTAATGTGAAAATGTGAAAGAAAATAAGTTGATTTTGAAATGTAGGGAATTTAAAATTTGACCTTCATAAATTACCGTGTTTCCATTAAAATTAATCCTCGTTTTGTTAGTTTATGTATTTAACCACTTGCAACTTCTTGCATGTACTTAAACTTTACCTGTAAAACAGTCTTGTGAGATTGGAGCTTCGTCTCATTGAGTCAAAAATAGGTAATAGTGATTTTGGTCACCTCCAAGTGATCTTAGCCATGTGCAAATTGTACAATGGTTCAAATGCTGTTCTGGCCATTTCCAGAGATTTTCAAATTTGTTCACTATCATGATTGGTGTGATTGCTGGTGTTCTATAAGGTGACTGGTGAGTACCAGTGCTATGTACAAATTAAACAATATTATTGCATTGATCTTATGAAGAAGAATTTTTAGCCTTGCAAGAAAAGCGTCTAGTCTCACATGATTGCATTATCGTATGAATTTGTTACTGCAATTTCAAGAAGTATGAGTTTCTGTTATAGGAGAGTGAAACGTAGCAAATGCACTTCATTTGATTGGTGGAGGCACTGGATCACATAGTATAAATCTAATTTGAATAGCATGAAACGTATTTCAAGGCCAGTTGACATGTTTGTTGGTAATTTTAACAGTCTGTTCTTCACCTGCTAATCTGATCAATTTATCAAAAGCAGCTGCTCACTGAAGCAGAATGTTATGTTTTTCATACGTTCATACGTTCAACTTAGAGGTGTGGGAGACGTTTTATTGCTTACCAGCCAATCAGTCAACCTGAATATACTACGTGGATACTGAGAAAACCAGCCTGAGCAACTCATACTTCTTGAAATTGCAGTAACTTGCACTCCTTGATTTCCCATTTGTGCTCAGCATGTCTGAACCGGTATGCCACCAATGGTCCAATCAGAGTTATTTCAAGTACAAGCTTTTATATATAACTATATATAATATTATATGGATAATTGTATCGAAAGACTTCAGATTGTACGGCAAAAATCAATAGTGAGACAAATTCCCAAAAGAACTCTTTGTGCAATTTTGTGGGCATGCTTTCCGAAAATATATAACCCTGTGGCAATTCATTAACAATGTTTTAACCTGGATTTTTAAAATGCGCTGATAGAAGTGCCATTTCCATTTGTGCACCCAAGCAACCCACATGTGCATATATTGAGGAATGACATGTGCTATGCTTTCTAGTAACTTTAAAAGAAATTTGATTGCAATAACTCAACAATAAATAGAAAACAGGGAATATCTGGGCTAAATAGGGCAGCATGGAGAACATATTTGTATTCCAATAATGAACATACAATAAATAATTGGTTCGTAGGTTTAGGTTTGAAAGTGCATTTTGATTAAGATTGTTACAAGATGCACAATTTTTATTTTACAGACTTACTATGCCTGTGCTCGCCACTGTGAATACCTTGGTGTCCTGCATGAGATGGAGACTGGAGAGATTGCTGCTCTGACTCCAGTCCAAAGAACTGCAGAACTCAGAATATTCTACGAGGTCCTGAATTACCTGTTCACAAGGCCCTCTGCTCCAGAAGGTTGTCTTGTTGTCAAGCTGGTTTACTATGATGGTATGTATGACAAAATGACATAATTCCTATAGAAGCTATGGTCCTCAGATGAAATAAAAAATTAATACAGAATATAAAAGATACTATATGCAGATATTGGGCAATCAGGCTAATTTGGAACAAGATGCTCTAATCATTAACTTAAGATCAATTTTGCAAAAGTGTGATAACTAAGCTACAAAAATATATGTCACATAAATGATATGAAAACAATTTCAATATTAAAACAATGTAAACCAAAAAAGGTAAAATATGTGGCCCTGGGATGACAAAAAAAATATTACAGGACCTCAAAGAATCTGTGAGCAGATCTCCGGTAACCATAGTCATTAGGAAAAACATCCTCCATTAATTTTGTGTTTGTCCGTTTTATCTAAAAGTGTAATATGGCCTTATAAAAATGTATGTCCTATAGATGTAATTAAAAATTTACAATTAAAACAAATTAAAGGAAAAAAAATATTACATTCCTGCTCATAAATATGGAATACTTTTTTGGAAAAAAAGTGTCCAACAAAATTAGATTTCTGAGTGTGAATATAAGCAAGGTCCATTATAAAGGTCAAGTCATTTTCTCTAATCACTCTTTACAGGAATTCGCGTAGAAGTAGACTTGTTGATTTCCATTGATGCAATCTTTAGCAAAATTCTTATTTTCGATATTGGACTAAAACTATCAAGACAAATCTCATAATTTTAGGCCTGGTAATATGACATATTAATTTAGAAACTATACCAACGAAGCACTGGGTTCAAGACTGGAAAATGAATGAGTAATTGCAAATTGAAATATTTATTATGTGACTTGTGGAGCTCTACATGACGTGTGGTAGCAACACTGTTCATTCCAATAATACATTTTAAATGCTGTACACAGATATAAACAAGTCAAGCTGTCAACTAAACTGACAAACCAAGTGTCAAAGACAGACTTTAAGTGTGAAATCAAATCCTCTCTTATGTTGATGTTTATTATTCACTCTTGTGTAACATTAAATCTTTGATTGGTCAATGCCTGTACATTCAGAAAAGAAACTTGGCTGATCAACTTATTCCATATTTGAAAATTTCAGACCGCATTTAGAAGAGCTTCTGAGAAAATTGTAATGAAAATGAAATCCGTACATTGATAGGCAGATAGAAAAAAAGTTACATTGGAATAGTTAGATAGAAATACATATAGGTAGATATAGATAGAATTAAATAGAAATAGTTAGACACCTAGATAGATAGATAAATAGCTAGATAGCTAAATAGATCGATAGTTGGATAGATTAATTGACGATTGATTGATTGATTGATTGATTAGTTGGATGGTTTATCATTGATAGATTAATAAATCGACAAATTGATAGAGAAAGAGATAGATAGATAGATATACTTATTGATTAATAGATAGATAGATAGATAGATATACTTATTGATTAGTAGATAGATAGATAGATATACTTCTCAATTTAGTCCGAGCCCATGGGACATTAAATGGAGGCGGGTTGTATCCAGTGTTCTATGCTGGGGCAACTGAAAGACCCTGGGCATCCCTGAACTAATAGGGTATGTCCCAGACTCACAGTCTTCTCATCTCATCATCATACGGCGATCGTCTGCCTCGATATAGCCCACTAAGGTGCTGCTGAGGCGTAAAACACAAACAAACAAACAGATAGATATACTTATTGATTAATAGATATATAGATAGATATACTTATTGATTAATAGATAGATAGATAGATATACTTATTGACTAATAGATAGATAGATAGTATACTTATTGATAGATAGATAGATAGATAGATAGATAGATAGATAGATAGATAGATAGATAGATAGATAGATAGATAGATAGATAGATAGATAGATAGATAGATAGATAGATTGTTAAAATGGTTGATGATTGATAGATAGATTGGTGAAATGGCTGATGATAGATAGGTAGATAGATAGATAGATAGATATATAGATAGATAGATAGATAGATAATAGATAGATTTGTTAGATAGATTGATAGATTTGTCAGATGGATCGCTTTGTTGAATAGCTGATGATTGACTGATTGATTAATTCATGATTGGTTGATTGATTTGCTGATTGATTGATTGATTCATTCATTCATTGATGGATTTTTTACTTGACAGTCACAAAATGCGGTTTGATATGAGCAAATGTGGGCTTGGTCAATCACTGCTCAGTGCCCAGGTGTGATGAACAAAGTCACAGTTTCTGATTGTTCAGGTTTCCAAAATTAAACATATTTTTATTTCACAGATTCTTTGTGTGCACAAACATGACTGGATATTAGCCATACATGAACAGTTTTCTATCATACGTCACGTAGAGCTGAAATTGCTTGGTTCTTTAGTCAAAAAGTCTACTGCAACGCGAATTTCTGTAAAGGCCTCAACTACATTTTTTGCAAGAATTTTTAGTTTTTGGTTGAATGAACCTCTTCCTAAAAAAACCCCTGAATTTCCATATTTCGTGCTGCTGTAACTTTTGCTGGGGTTAACACCGCAGCATGTGTTTTAAACAACAACATGTCCTTCCCTTTAGCAGTCATTGGAAGTAGTTACCACTGAATCAGACCACCATGTGCTCCAGCAGAAGTTGCTAAAGTTGTCAATTTCAATGGAGAATGTTGAAGTATTGCATATTTATGAGCAACAATGTATATGCATGGAGAGAAGCGGATTGAAAGGCAAATTGATATTTTTCAGATGACAAACAAACTGGGAGGAAACTGTCTGAGATAATGATGGATGAAATCAAAGAGAGTATGCCAGAAGAACAGGATGGAGGTTCTTAGAGCAATCAGCGGATAACAGATTACTGTAATGGTCTGCACTCTGTGTTGTGGAAGTCTTCCTTCAGCTTCCCACTCAAGGATTTTGTCTGGACAATTTTATGATCAAGCACTACACATTAACATGCGTGTTTTTCAACATGTTATACACTTGCCAGGTTTCTTCCTTATGCATCTAACTGAAGTATTGTGTCTAGCATGGACAATTGTGTGACCATACACTACCCGTTGTCATAATGTTTTTCACTCTGTTACACATTTTGCAATTATTCACACTCGTTTCTAGTTTATGTAGATTTTTTGGAATCTGTTGGATTGATTGATTTTGTGTGTCTCTGGATGATACAAAATGACTGAATAATTTTCTCTACTTTAAAAATTATATGATCAAATGGATTGCAGTGTTTTCTCGTCTTGAAAGATTATACGATATATTGGATTTCATTATGTGTGGATATGTCAATCTGAAAGTTATGTTTTGTTTCTTTTCATCTTTAGAGGTTGCACTTATGCTACTCAACATTAAATTTTGTTTTATTTGTATTGTGTTGCGTAATATGATCAGGGCCGTGCAGAGCCAGCAGTAGGCCCAGGCCAAAATGAAAAAGTAGGCCCCCCTTCAGCGGCTTCAGGTTAACAAATTATGTTAAATATTTTGTTTTATTTATTTGTTTTATTCAACCCCCAAAATGAGGAAAAAACAATTGTACAGAGCAAAATGATAGTAAATTGATTGATATACTTTCTGGAGGCATAAAAAGTTTTGTGGCTTTTCCTATCTCGCCCATGTTAGTTTTTGGTGCGGGGCGGGGAGGGTGCATGGAATGAGCCAAATGCCCCCCTAAGTACGCCATTGACCCAATATTTCTCTTAATGATGAACTTAATTTATTCACACAAGACTAGTTGAAATTTACTCACTCCAGGTTAACGTATAAATTTCAAAGCCCTTATATAAAAAATCACCTTAGATTTTGAATTGCCAGCATACATTTAATAAATTCATAACTGACAAGATGCAATTATTATGAAGAATGCAACAGACTTTCTAGTTTTGACCTAATCTTACAAAATTACTAAACTGCTAATGGATGCTTAATACATCATATAAAAATTCAAGATTATTGAAGATTTTTACCTGGGGCAATTAAGATACATCAAAGTACAATTAACAGATTTATGAGTCATAAAAACAATAGTTGCAAAATCCTTGCAATAAAAATGTAAAATTTCAACACAGACTGAGATTCTGACTGTGATACTTTCAGGGCTTACAGCCTTTCACAAAACTCAAAAAAAAATTAAAACTAGTATTTCTGACACAATTAAATCAGGAACTCCCTTGCATACTAATCAGAGAATCTTACGATTAAGTAGTGAAAGCTTTATTTCTTCTTTCGAAAAAATCTTCAGTCAGATTTGAAAATTCCAATGATTTTGCAATATAACTGTTGATTTACAGAGTAGGGAGGAGAGGAGACATTCTTTCCCTATCATTGAACAAAAGTAAGACACTATTCATATCAGAACATTAAAAACATGTTCATTTGATGCAACATTTGCCAAGATTGACAAAAATATTCAGGGCAACTTGGATTTGGGAACATGTTACCAAATTTCAAGTAAAGAATTTCCTCATAGATATTCTTCAGGCTGACCAAAACTAACTAAAAGTTCACATGGAAGAATCTTTTCAGCAGCAGAATTTCACCCTCCAGATCTTGTCAAAAAAACATCTCACAATTGATTGATGTTGTCTCTTTGTACAACTAGTGCATGTGGAACCTCAATGTCCTACGAACAGATTGACCTCAATGACAAATACAGCCTTACTCCTTGTTTCTCATCTTGCATCTTACATGGGCAGGAACATACAAATCTTGGGGTAGACTAGCCTATGTGGCAAATTGGCAGCCGGAACAGGCCCATTCACTCAGGGGGCGCCTGCAAGATGCCAAAAAGATATACAAATTGTGAAAAATTGTGAAAAACTGACTATGAAAAACTTTGGATTGTGTGGTACCCGCTTCCTGGATCCTGAAGCAGGACCTGGAACAAAAATCAAACTTCAAGATGGGGCCCCAAATTGCTCAATGGAAGAGGGACTAGTATTGTATAGAGCCAAACGGTTCATCCTGACAACAGTTTCACGAAATACCCACCGATAGAAATCGCACAGAAAAATATACCACAGTACAATAATAAAAATGTAAATTTTAAATTGCCGACAGTAGAGATACGAGGGCCCACCAACTTATTTTGCTGCAGAGCCCAAAATGGCAAAAGTCTAACCCTGTACAAATCGAGTACAATCTCATTTTTGCAACGCGCGGTTAACCTTACTTTGGAAGTAGGCCCCCCTGAAATTTGGGGGCCCCTGCCATTTGGCCCCCCTGGCCCCCCCTCTGCTCAGGCCTGCCCTTCACCTACCCTTCTTTCACCCTTTTCTTGTTCTGATGATGCTATAAATTGTTGTTTCCCTTGCTGTTTAATGCAGTTTGTCTGTAACATCAAAGGTATTTCCCTCTGTCTCCAACAGAGCTCCGCTTATGCAAATGGGCTACAGAAATGTTTCACCCCAAAAATGTTATGCCAGATGGCAGCACTGTCAAAACGTGGACTTTTGCATTGACTTATCTGCTTGGGCCAAGGGCCAAATAACTGAATATTTAAAGTTTAACAAAAGATAACGCCCTGTTTACAGTGTGTACCATGCCCTTAACTGTAATAACTCCCTCTTTACAAAAAGATAACTCCCTCTTTACAAAGTCTACCCTGCTCTTGACTGTCTCATTTCTAATGTAATGCCATGTTAATCTCATTAAATACTTGACTAAAAACGTTTATCAACACGCCATCAAAATGTCCATTCAACCGATTTTCCCTTATCACTTTCTGTGGTTTCAATGGGCTTTACTACCTATATCGAAAATACTCCAGTGACTTAATGTAAAAACTAAGGCAAAAATTGTCAAAATTCCAAATTATCTAATAGTAATTCCCTGTGATGTTTTAAGCCACAGAATGATTATTTCTTAAAAATATTCATGAAAATTAATATTTTTCGTCTCATGCTGGAAACATTTTTGCCTTCATGCCATTTCAGGGCATTACAGGCCTATTAATAGCCTAAAAATAGCCATATTTGGCACCCACCCCTGGCGCTACCCTATGGCAACAGTCATAATAAAACAAATTTTTAATATTGTTTTCTATGGCCCAAAAAACCAATTTTATGGAGGGGCAATTTTGAGATAGCCCCTTATTGGACTGAAAATAGCCAAAAATTGGTTTTCCTGCCGAAATTTCAGCCTCGTTTTTGGCGGGAAAACCACGTTTTGCCTGTTTTCAGCCAAAAAAAGGGCTATCTCAAAATTGTCCCTACAGATAATTGTTTTTTGAGGCCTCAGAAAGCAATATTAAAAATTAGTTTGTTATAGCTGTTGTCATAGCGTGGCTTCAGGGGCGGGTGCCAAATATGGCTATCTATAGGCTATTTATAGGCTATTTATAGGCCTATAATTGACTGAAATTGCATGAAAGCACAAATATTTCCAGCCTGAGAAAAAAAAGTTTTTTTTCATGAATATTTAAAGGAAATTATTATTTTGTGGCTTTAAAATTCACAGAAAATTGAGTAATTCAGATTTATGGTAATTTTGCCTATTTAAAAATTTTACATTAACTCACTGGAGTAAGAGGTACTAGTGTCTGTTTCAAAGACATGTCCTAGATAAACTGTCGAGTGTTGAACTTCAAACAAGAGATCAATGGCATGACTTCTTTTTTGTTTGTAGCGTACTGGGTCTCAATAAATTTTGACTTCTGAACAATTTGTACAAACTTCAATAAAGCAGAGAAATGAGCAAAATATTGAAATATGAAATAAACTGTATCAACTATGATATTGTTTCAAAACATTGAACATCTTATTTGATATAAAACTGATCAGATTCAGTCATTCAGGTATTGGCGATATCCTTCATTTGCAGCACAATATATTTGAATTGGTTTTGGGAAATTTCTCCAAATTGAAATGAAACAGCAAATTTTTTTCATAATCTCCCAGGAATTCATCACAGAAGCCGCTCTTGCTAAAGTTTATATCAGGTTATTAGGTAATTCTATTAAAACAGGAACATCTATATATCCCAGTTAGCAACCCAAATTAAAGTTCACTAAATTCATGTTTCATATTTGTATTGCTGATGCCAACAGCTATTAGGCAGACTTGCAATAATTTGAGCCTACATAATTTAAGCCTGCATAAATTGGATGTGTACTATACAAGTGTATATAAATAGTTCCTTAATCGAGTCACTTCATCTTACATGATGATGACATAATGATGACCCAGCGAGAGTAATATTTGACGGTGATGTAATGACAATTTACAGAAAACAGAAATTATAATTATGTGCTGTTTATTTTTTAAAATTTGTACAAAAATGGTGCGTTTTCGTCATCAATCACTGTTGTATCTTAAATTGATACTATAACTTAATTTAGTGCTGATAATATAGTATGTACATTTAGAAGTAGTCTTTACCAAAGAAATACACAATTGTTGATACTATTAACATTTTCAAAAAAACACCAAAATGTTTTCGATTTTTGTTGATGCAATCACACTAGGACGAAGAAGGTGATTCCTCTGAGGTTCTCTTCAATGTCAATTCCTCTGAGGTTCTCTTCAATGTCAATTCCTCTGAGGTTCTCTTCAATGTCAAATACTTTGAGGTTCTCTTCAATGTCAATACCACTGAGGTTCTCCTCAATGTCGATTCCTCTGAGTTTCTCTTTAACGGCGATTCCTCTGAGGTTCTCTTCAATATCGAATCCTTTTAGGTTCGCTTCAATGTCTTTATTGAGCAATATTCCAGAATGTTCCATGCCGACATAACTTCCTCGGCTTGATATGAAGTGACATTGTTCAGGTTAGTCATTAGCTGAAGCTACAAGTGAAGAATGTGAGGTGATATCTTCATTCTGTCATGTCCATGTAAATGCCTGAAGATGGAGAACACATTTATTAGTAAATGTCTGTTATAATCAGGATTTTAGAGTCGGAGTCAGGAGTCAGAGTCGCGGAGTCAGAGGTTTTTGGGTGGAGTAGAAGTTTGACTTTCATGTGGAGTCAGAGCCGGAGTCGGAAATTCAATTTATGGCTCCTGAATCCTAAAAATAATTTTTACAATTTACAAAAACACCATTTCAAAAATGTTAAAATGTGTCCCAAAAATTACATAAATTTTCCTAAAGAAGTATTCATGTACAAAATCCATTGAAAACTTTGTAGAACTACTTTTTCTCCCATGTTAACCATGTAATATTTGAGTGAAATAATGCCAATTACCGGAGTTGGGAGGCAGAGTCATAATTCAAGAACCAAAGGAGTCGGGAGTCATAGTCAGTTCACTTGATACCCGAATCAAAAGCCCTGGTTGTAATAAACATGGACTATGTAAATTAAGCACATGCACTATTTTACACAAAGATTAATTGATAACACTTACCAGATGTCCTCTGTTCATCTACCAGGGACTTATTTTCTTGCACATTTTCTGAAGCCTCTGTAAAATCAAGAATCTGCAAATGAGGTGAATGCTCTCTTATACGGCAAAAGGGCAAACTTCACCACAGCCTCAATCAAAGACAATTCAAATTGCAGACAATTTTAACTTGGTAGAGCAACAAATGGAAACACTTTTTAAGAGTAAACACTATCACTAGCATGTTGTAATGTCAAGCAAACAAAGCGATGGCATCAAAGATTTAAAGCATATGCAACAATCTTCCTGCAGAGACAAAGCAATATCTTTATAAACTGACCAAGTGGTTGACTTGCAGTGCTCCCAATCATGTCTCCCTTTTCAGGAAGGGGAGGAAGGGGCAGTTCGGAGGAATTTATTCCTGAAAGTTGAATAAAAAAACTTTTAAAACAATGGTGCATATATTAGGAAGATGGATAAGTAAAGAAAAAAGCATGAAGGGTCATTAAAATTATTTCTGCACACTTCAGTTTCATATGTCTATGTGTGTTCTTGCCATGCCAGAAATGTAAGGTGACAAATTAACCAGTCCAACTTAATAATGGTGTAAAAAACCTTGCATTATATGGGAGTGATAGGCAAAACATTTACATTATTGGTCATCTTTTTTAGAGAAAATATTGCAAATGTCATGGAAGAAATACGGCAACATTCTCATTGAATATGGCAAACGCTCTCATAAAATGAAGCTGGGACATCATTTATAGCTATCCATGTGATGTAATGAAATTAATTACCAGAAGTTGTTTCAGTTTTAAGCTGCTTGTTTTCTAGGTTTTCATCCGATGTTTGAGCAGTCTCCAATGATCCTGTAAAATTAAGGATTTAAACGAATGAATGCTTGTATAAAAGGCAATCGTTTAAATTGCTTGCAAACCTTTCCAAGACCAAATTCCAGCAAATACAGAAAACACTTTTATAACTCAGTTGACACTGTCACTTTTATATTGTGCTTCAAACTCAGATTTTTTTCATTATTACGAACAAGCAAAATCATTAAAAAAACAGGTCAGTCAGTAATAGAGATAAATCGATTTGCCGCTGCAAAGTTGTTATGGTCTTGAAATGTTTGTAATAAAAAGGGCAACATGATGGGAAACCATCAACAATTTCAAGAAAGAAGTGGAACACATTCATGTTCTTATCATTGTGAAATATTTAACAGAAACAACTTCTTGGTCAAAACAGTTTTGCCGCTGCTTGCAATTTTGAATTTCAGGATTAGTTCAATTTTTCACTTCTCTGGCATAATTATAATTGCAATACATCTACCTGGTGGCCTGCTGGCAGTGCTGTCAACTGTCTGTCTCTTTTCTGGAATTGGAGGCAGGGGAGGCTTTGAGGAACTTCCTTGTGATGGAGGCAGGCCTTAAAAACAAAATGTAGTGTAGTTTCAAGTTCAAAATATTTTATTTTACCAGGGATGCTCATATTGCTGTAGCTGTTTTCCATTGAGGCCCTGACGTGTAAAAACACATGACACACATGTTATGTAAAAGAACATCACATAAAGAAAAGGTAAAACATGATATAAATGTACGCAAGTAAAAGTTAAAAGAGTACGAAAGAAAAACTAAATTGAGAGTGTTAATGAAGCTACAGTACAGCCCAAAACAAAGTATGACTACCGCAACATCTTACACCTTTTGTCTACCCCAGAATCAATGCCTACCTTTGCCTTATTAAACTAACTCTTAAAATTATCTTGAGTGAAAAATATCCATCTTCAGATTCATCACAATTGAAGAATTTTACACAAACATTAATGAAGATGCTCAATCTTCAAATCTCCTGAATGTAAATTCATCAATCTAAAAATTACATTAAAACTACTTTAAACCAGTGATGTTGTGGCCATTGCTAATTGCAATACATTGTCAGTTTTCTAATAACAGAGTTTTGAAATAGAATGAGTGAAAGGTAGTTGTACAGAGATTTGGGGTGGGGAGGAGAAAGAAGGTCAAAGTTGGTAAATAATATTTAACAAAGAAAGAGAAACGAGAGTTCTTCATAACAGTATGACACAGTGGTCAAAAGTTGGATGCACAGAGAAAATCTCCTGAAATGTCTAATTTGAATTTTGAAATCAACAACAATGTCACTATGATCACAAAAGAAAAAAAAAGTTTACACAAAATGGACTAACAGTACAGTCTTGACCTACTCAACTGTTTGACGGACTGTAACTGCTTTTTGCAATCTCTAAAAATATCAAATATGTCAGATCAGAATACATGGTTCAAACCAATTGATGTTCTGAGTCGTCATATATGGTCAATACCTTGGATGTTGCTTCCCTCATTTGGAGTGACAGATTCAGAATCACCAACTGGTGTTTTACTGTCATAGTAATATATATATATACACCTACACAATTGTATTACTTTGTGTAAGCCCCATGGTAAAACAGATATTCACATTGTAAAGATGCAGTCATCCAGCGACATACAAGGTCTTTTTTGCTATATGTGAAAATATATATGGGCCGTTCTCAAATTTCAGGACAAAGTGTATAGCAAAAATGTCCTGTAACGGCGGGGACAATGTGGTAACGGAGTGGAATTTTGATGTTAAAAACCTGCTATAGGAGCAACAACAAAACAAAAAACAATAAAAGATTGATGTAATCATTATTTTCAGAAGAACTACAGCTCATATCAATAGTATTTTTGGTTAAATGTCGATTTATTGCTCATGACCTGGTAACAGAGTGGACGGTAACGGAGTGGAATGATTTTTTACTTTTCTCTCTATACTGCTTTCTATATGGGAGAAAATTATGTCTTAATTTAGGGAACACATGTTTTTTTAATCTGCAAGGGAGTGGTACTGAGGCGCACATGCGCCTGATGATTTCCAGTGAAAATAGCTGAAAAAAAAAAATAACGGAACAAGCTATGGGAAGTAACGGAGTGGACAAAAAAATTGACATAAAATAGTGACATGGCTGTAATATCAATTAAATAAATGAAATAAGACAAAAAACAAATTGAATGTGAACTAGATGTTAACTCAAGTTTATATTCTCATGAATCGTGCGAAGAAACTTTTAAGATATTGCTATATAAGCAGAAAAATTGACACTTGATTTCGTCCTATCTGGTCCAGTGACATGGAAAAACCATCAATTTAGCATGGGTTACTGGACAAAATGTACCAAAAAAAAGGTCTAATAAATGACTTTTCATTCAAAGTACAGTGGTCTCAAGGAGAAAAGTGAATAACAGATGAGGAGTGACAATGCAGATATTAATTGCATTCAAACTTATGTTATGGCACCTCAGTGACAAAGATTGTCCCGAGATTTGATAATGACCCATATGCTAAATTTATTGACTGTTTGTTATTGCCAAAAAAAACTAAATAAATTACAAATTAAGATTACAGCATAGTGCGTGCCCGTACCTTGATTGTTGTTTCCCTCATTTGGAGTGACAGATTCAGAAACAGTGGCAAGGGTTTTACTGTTGTTCCATAAGTCGGTCTGTAAAATCAAATCAAATAAGTGTCTTGCAAACAAATAATTAAAGGTAAATTCAAACTGATAAATATATATCATACACATTTGCTGGGAGGACACAGTAGCCACTTATCCAGAATAGATTTAGTTTTCATTGATTATTCTGCCTTGTTCCTGTGTTCATCTACATAAACAAAGGTTGTTAATTTTTATCAATCGACATGATTATACAACTTCACAATGGTGTTAACATCAGCTGGCTCATTTTTGCCTTGTAGTACAATTTTGTACTGATAAAAATTATGGCATGTAAATGAGTAACAAGAAAGCTGTAACCACAGCTGAAAAGAAAAAAAATTGATTTCCTTATACAAATGTTAAGCAAATTGAGTTACCTTGATTTTGTTGGCCGACATGTCCAGATAAATACCTAAAACATTTAAAGATAAATTGAAAAGGTTGCGAAATGAGCATTGCAATTAAAAAAACATATCAGTGACTAAATATTGGAAATTTTAACCAAAAAATATTTACAGTAATTTCTGTAACTTGTCATAATAGAATCAGATCTTAACAGCCAGAATACCTCCTTTCAATAATCTAAAAGTTGTGTGCATGATGCTTTGAAAATTTGCTGTTTTCCAATGAAACCCATATTTCCTAATATATTTCCATATGAAATTGTTAGAGATGAGCTGAATGCCTTTGCAGGAAAGCAAATTTTACAAAAGTTAATGTATGTTTATGTCTACTCACTGCTACTGCCTTCCTCTGACTCAGTAGCTTGGACATCTCTTCCATCATTCTGAGTGACACAATCCATGGAAACCTTTTTACTGGCATTTCCTAAGTCAGTCTCAACGGTCTGCAATATAAAACAGAAATACCAATAAATCATAAACCAAATATAAGTACTTACACGCAACATAAAGATCATTATTGAGTGTACATTTTTCATCACACAAAGGTCTAAATTTGAAATTTCTCATGGCCTTCATCAGCTGTCTGAGCATGCTCAGTGGGTCACGTGGCTGCCCAGAGTCAAGTGATGTCACAGCAGGTTGCAGAAGATGGGGCGGAGGTCCCAGCCTTGGTTCCTGTTTAGTGCTAGTTTTTTTCTTCTGATCTCTATAGCCTCTCTGATTCTCCTTTTGTGCTAATTTTCCTCTTTTCCCAGCACTTTAATATTGTTGCAATCCATAGAGTGCCTTGTGAGTTGGCAGTGTTCGTTTATCGCAGATGACGTGGTCTTCTTGTGCTCTTGTAATCTTATACTCAGAGTTCTGCCGGTTTCGCCAATGTACAGTCTCACATAAATTTCACTTCGTATAAAACCCCGGACTTCTGTTCCTTCGGTGTGTGATCTCTTGGTAGAACGAGCTGGCTGTGCAGTGTGTTTATTGGTTTGTGGTATATGGTGACTCTGTGCTTCCTAATTGTGCGTTCAAATGGCTCTGGCACACCATTGACATATGGTAGACCACTGGGCAGACATTTCTTTCTCTCGTGATTCGTCTTGTTGTTGTCAACCTCCTTTCTCCTGTCACATGACTTGACCCTGGGCACAGTGGGCAGTCATTTGACCCACAGATAATGCTCAGACAGCTGATGAAGGCAATGAGAAATGATTGAAAGCTCTTGGTGAGTTTCAAATTTAGACCTTCGTGTCACGAAAAAATACACACGCATTGAATTCCAAAGGTCGGCATTAAGCTTACATAGTTATAAAGATCATTATTGTTTCAGCATGAGAAAACTTAAATGTCATTATTTTGCCCAGTCAGCCATATTGAGCCACCGGAGTGTGATTAAATTAGTATTGACCAAGTTTACCTTTGAATAATTTTCTTGTCATACTATGAATATGAAAATAGATTCTTCAACTCCATATTGACAAAGGTGAGGATATAGGAGCTAGAAATGAAATGAAATGATTTTCTTGGAAAATAGCAAACTCTCAAAAACAATCACAATGTATTTACTTACATGTACTTCAGCCGCTGTGACAATTGACCTGTCTTTCATGACAACATATTCAGCTGAAAAAGAATAAGCTTAGAGTCAAAAGGTAAGAACACTAAGGTGCCTAGGGTCGGTCAGCTAAACACCATTAAACTTAATGAGTTTGTATTGTGCTTGGCCTGCGATTTATAGATTACAAACTAGAACCTCGAAATAAACATTTTCACTGAACTGAAACAAAAATTGTCAATTAGCATAGCCGACAAATCGCCCGGATTAATTTTCGGAAATAAAAAATGACAAGGGTTTTCCCAGAGTTTGTATCCCCTAACAATACTTTGAAAAGACAGCAATTAGTGAGTCTTGGGCACAACAAAAAATAGATGGAGGGAGTATCAAACTAAGTATTGGTATCCAATACTGGGCTAGGGGTGCACAAAATTTGATTATTGAAGGCCGTCTAAAACGTCAAACTCAAGAATTCTTACCCTTAAAGGTGCTATGAGCCCAAAAAGTCATACCAGGATATTTTTCTTAAAATATTCCTTTGTGACAAATAAAAGGTTCTAAGATGGGATTAATTGATTTTTTTGTGAATTTGCCCTGGTATTTCAATGTTACAGCAATTTTTAGCAAGAAAACGACAGAAAACCCAATAAACCACTACATGTAGTTATGACAGGATGGACTGCAGCTTTTCAGTAACAACTTCCAGTAATGCATTACTCTGAGAAACTACAAGCAGACATTGTCAGGATGAAGTTCTCGCAATTTTGTGCCATTCCTTCGACTATTGACTTGGCCATAACACCATAAATCAAAAAAAAACATGCAATTTAAAATAACTTGGCCTTGGCCTAGATATATTTAAAGGTTAATTAATCACTAATTAACAAATTTGTTTGCATGGATGTTGTGGTTTTGGACTCATGTAGGCACATACTAACAAAAAAAAAACAATACAATTATCATGTTAGAAAAAAAAGTGAATTGAGGGCTTATAGCCCCTTTAATCTGAATAAAGAACTTATTTGACTGCATTGATTTGAGAACTTTAAAGCAATTGATAAAGTACATCTTTTTGAGTATTGGTGAAAAGTGTGTATTGCAACGTAAGTTAGGTCAGTGATGAACATGCATTAAGCCAGTGATGAACATGATAAATAGTTGAAAAACACTAACCTGTAGCTGATCCTCCCTTTGTTTCCATCTGTTTTGGAAATGCACCATAATTGTCTTTGCAATATTCAAGGAGATCTCCCAAGGAATCTGAAATAGTTCAATTAAGGATACTTCTATGGACCTGAAGAAATTACGGACATACATGTAAAGTCTGTTTACTGTGTTCCTTGAAATAACCCAAATGAGTTGAAAGGGACAGCCGTCACATTCCACATGCGTAAATTTTATTGGTATGGGAGCTCTTAAAAACATCAATTTCATTTTAAAGACACTGCGAGCTGCGAGTAGCATTAAATCGTGGCTCTACAATAAATATCCAGTAATAGAAAGAAAGCCAAATAAATCATCACATGCAGTTTGTATCATATTTGGTACATTTCTATGTCTCTTACATGTATATCCTTATCATAGAGGTATATGAGACTGCTTGGGCTCAAGAGTAAGGTCACACAAAAGATGCAGATATGTAGAGCCCATCATCACTGATCTTCCAGTTTCCTTTGAATCTGACAGATATTGTCATGACTCATGATTGATATATGTAGAGCTCATCATCAATGGTCTTTAAATTTTCTTTGAATCTGACAGATATTGTCATGACTCATGATTGATATATGTAGAGCGCATCATCAATGGTCTTTAAATTTTCTTTGAATCTGACAGATATGGTCATGACTCATGATTGATATATGTAGAGCGCATCATCAATGGTCTTTAAATTTTCTTTGAATCTGACAGATATGGTCATGACTCATGATTGATATATGTAGAGCGCATCATCAATGGTCTTTAAATTTTCTTGGAATCTGACAGATATGGTCATGACTCATGATTGATATATGTAGAGCTCATCATCAATGGTCTTTAAATTTTCTTTGAATCTGACAGATATTGTCATGACTCATGATTGATATATATGTAGAGCTCATCATCAATGGTCTTTAAATTTTCTTTGAATCTGACAGATATGGTCATGACTCATGATTGATATATGTAGAGCTCATCATCAATGGTCTTTAAATTTTCTTTGAATCTGACAGTTATGGTCATGATCATGATTGATGATACTGACCTGTCTTTGCAATACTGAGGCGACTCCTTTTTCTCGTTTTTGGAATTGTGGCTGCGATTGCCATTCTGTTCGTGTAGTGTCTGTCACTCTCGCGAAAGATGTCGAGGGATTGGGAAAAGTTTCTGACATCAGGAAGAGGGGGCGGTGTAGGAATAGGCAGACACTCCTCTGAAAATGGACATGACAATCTCTTACATTAATTGCATGTTCTGTGGTATTATGCACTCAGAGAACTGAGGTTATTACTTCTATTTCTTCAAATGTAAATGTTAATGTCTATATTTTAGAAGTAATTACATGGGAAATATTAATGTTAAATGAGATGAATAATAATCCCACCTGGAGGGTTGCTTTCGTCGTACGGATTGATGGATTCCAAAATTGGGTTTCTTGGAACACCACGTTCTCTCTTGTTAAAAAGTAAAATGAGAAAATACACAATTATGTTTCTTTTATATAATGTCATATCTGATATAATATTATGATTCGATTAGAGCACACTGTACAGTTATGTTTCCATGACCATGCCAGCTGAGGACAGCTGCACATCGACAATCACTTCCGCATCATTTTTAATACTATGTTATGAATATCATACACATGGTAAAAATGCCTGTCTGGAATAATAATGTTTCCATCATGTATATGGTCTAAACAATTTTGAAGGTGATCAGCCATCCTCAAAGTTGTCAAACGTGATTTGACGGTTATTCCAAATTATAGATTCAGACTACTTTTCCTCTGGAAAACGCCAGCGCAGTGGTGCATTTAAAGGGCTAAGGGAGAGCCTCCGGACCACGGCCCCTTACATATTGGATTATATGTCAATCTATCATTCATAGGGCTGATAAAGTCTGTATTTACCCTATGTGATAAAAGCATTTGCCTTGTGATACAGTCAATTTGCAGTGTGGTACAGGATTAAATTACTCTTGATACAGTTAGGACACCACCTTTTATTTTTTAAAAAGGCGAATCTCCTTTAATTTAATTTCCTACATTTCCATTCTGTAGGACACTTATTTCCATGTGAACATTGAAGAAATGTCAAATAGTGTTTCATGTATTTTTTTATCTACTTTACAGCAATGGAGGCAAATAGGAAGATGGCAGTTGTCGCTAAAGATGTGTATTATAAATATCAAGTGGCCAAACACTTTTTTGTTGCTGATGTTACTTCTGGCATCAGGATAAAGCATTTAGTTCCAGAAAAGCAACATTTTTGCCCATTTTTCAGTGACATTGTAGTGTTGAAAGGTCTAAAGTCTGCTACAAAGTCTGAGGAAAAAATTTAATAATAAAATGTTGAGGAAGGATGTGGCATGTGCAGCAAGCATTGTTAAAAAAATATGTTACTTGAATTGAACTGCTACTTCAAAAATTCAAGCTGGTCAATCTGTCAGATATATGAATTTGTTTATTGTCGATAGCTTTTAACGAGTTTCCGCATGTTAGCTTCTACAACGTGCTATCATTAACATTTCCTTCATGCGTTTGACATTCACTCAGATGAATAGGCCTTGTCGATAAATGTGGTTCAAGCATGCAATTTCTATTGTCGCATATGGTCAATTTGACATACAGTGGAAAGATAAGACTATAACTCTTTGGAATGCAGAGTTTGTGATTCACAGTAGTTTACGAGGTGTCATGATCAAATTTTGAACAAGGAAAACATGGAGCCCATTAATTTTATGTTCATAATTTCAACATGAGTTGTCAAAACAGATTTTAGTGAAGGGACCAGATTGACAACATGCCGGTTTGTCAGACTCCAACACACCAGTCTTCAAAAACAAAAGTGAAATTGAAGCAAATATTTTGATCATTAAATTTACAGTGTACAGGGTTTGTGCACAGAGAATGAGTAAGATGAGGTGCATCTGCTACCATTTCGCATCAGCTACCTCGACATCCCATTACAGCCAGTCAAATTGTAATGGGGAATGTGAGGACAGTTTCATTGTGAAAATAGCAATTTGTGGTCCTTGATGTTGATGATCAATATGTCATGATCATAGCGATACTGTCAAAAGTAATTTGATTCAAGGAGTTAAAAAAATGCTGCCTGTTGGAGACTGACAAACATAGGGATTATGCACAGACGTGATTCTTGCATAAAATAAAAGACAATTCAAAGGCCCTCCTGTTGATCATGGTGGTCAAACAGTCTCTCTGGTGCCCATGTTTAAAGTATGAGTTGCCAAGTACATTTTCCCCCTGAAAAGGCCATTTCTTTTTCAGATGAGATAGAGCAGCTGTGATTACGAAGGCAGCAACTTTAGGGCACAACATACCACCATAACTTAAGTAGTAGTGGTGGTAATAGGTTAATAGGTTAATTAGTTTCTTACCTCCACTCCACTTCTACGAATCTTTTCCAATTCTTCATAATGAACTGAAATATTGAATAATAATTATGTTTCATAAATCTAATATTAGACTAATCTGTCAAGGTTTTATCAGGAAAAGTGATGTGGTTGAGTTATGTTAATCATGTCCTTTATCAATCTGCCTTTTATTGAAGATTAGGCCTACAAATAAATAAATTACTGTTTACTGGTTATTGACAATATACCTCAAAGGGGCATGGAAATATGAATCAAAATGGAACCAGATCCCATGTCCCTTTATCTATTTACAAGAGAAAAGATGTATGATTACAATAATACATGCAATTCCCAAATGGAGCTTCCATTTTGGAGATTACGCACTTACCGGGCGTTGTGGGAGTTATCAGGAGTTAGCTGTGGCTGTTATGGGAGTTGACAGGAGTTACCAGGAATTAGCGGGAATTATTGGGTGTTATGGGAGTTACAGGGAGTTATTGGATCTTATGATAGTTATCATGAGTTTTTGAGAGTTACTACGTATAGTCATAGGTGTTATTAAGAGTTAGAGTTATGGGAGTAAGTCAGCATTACTGGAGCATATCGGTAGTTGTAGGATATCCAGGAGCTATGGGAGTTACATGCTTAAGATTGGCATAATGTTTACAGAGAATAATATGGTTGAATTAATATTGTCATAAAGTTGTGAAGCAATGTCAAGATATGATGTTAACTGGTGAAGACACCTTGGTTTACTCATAATTCTATGATAAGAGATAATGAACACCAACTTAATTGCTAAATTTAATGCCAAAGGGCAGTGTAACAAATTAATATAAATACATCTCGATCCATATAAGTTACATGATCTTAAGGACAATGACACATTGTCTTACATGGACTTTTTTGGTAAACACGTTACTTTTTTTTTCTTGTTATTTGACATGCAGCACTTTAAAATAATGGGAAAAAAACTGATCTTACCATAAATAATTGGACTGACTTCTCTCTGCCTGAAAATGAACAAACATGAAAAAATATTTCAAATAAATCCAAATAACAGTGTGTATGTATTCTGTGCATTTTTACCAAAGTTTTCACACCATTAAACAAAATTTACCACTAATCATGATTAATGACAATGACATATTATACATAAAACGAAAAGGCAACTTACTTTTTTCTTGATGCTGAAAAAAGATAAAATTGTATTTAGGCTAAGTATGGAGATATAACACATATAAGATAAGGATAAAACAAGTTGAAGAAAACAATATCTTCAATTAACTTATTAATGCCATGCCTGAGTTTGACTCAAACTTTGAGGTGGAAATAATACAGACAAGTGAATGGAAATTGCACAAAAGATGTCTCTTTGTTATTGAATTAAAGAAAACGCTTCATCGAAAAAGTTACACTGTCGTTTTAATTGTTGCTAGAAACAACAAAACATTCTTCCTGAATCACTTTCTTACCAGAACACTTGGCCCAGCATATGAAACCAACAATCACCGCCAACACAACACAGCCAAGGCCGACATATACAGCTATGGACAAAACGTCTGTGTCTGATTTCACTGAAAATATGAAAGACAGACAGCCAGTGGCAAGTCCCTAACAACATAACTGTGTCATGTAGATGATAATTCTTACAATATAATGTACTTATTTCCTTATCCTGGAGTTTGTCATAAAAACATGTCAATAAAAAGGTCATAATAGTTTTATTAGAAAAAGTAATGGTAAACAAAGTGACCCTGTAGGCCTAATAACATACCTTCAGTCAGTGCACAATACTTAACATCTTCATAGTTCATGAAGAGGAGACAGACTTCATGATTTTGGCTGACATCAAAGCTTCCATAAATTGCCACTTTCTTCTGCAAAAATGTTGAATGTATACAAAAGTTTTGTCAGCTGCTGTGAAGTAGGTTGACCCCTTTTTATATTTGCCACACCACAAGTAGAAGGAAGAAGCTGAGAAAGACAAAAGAAGAAGGGAGAGATTTAGAAGAAGATAGATGTCATCATGTCTGTGGAACATGACAAGGAATAGGTAAAGAGAGATAAGAGAAAGATAAAAATGAGGTAAGAAAACAGAAATGGCAAATACAAGGGGAGAAGAAGACTCAACAAGTACAAAATACAAAGGAAAAAAAAGGTTGAGTGCATACAGAATGAGCTCTTTTATTATAGTCACCACACAAATAAAATGAAGAAGTTGAGACCAGTCAAGAAGAAGGGAGAGATTTAAATGAATATAACTGTCATTATGGGCATTGAACATGATGAGGAAATATAGAGGAGGAAGAAAGAAATATAAAAGTAAGCTAAGAAATGGAAATGGCAAAAACGAAGGGTGTGGACCCAAGAATACAAAACTAGAAGGAAAGTAAAATTAAAAATAAGCAAAATGTTTGAGCGATGAACTGCCTATTCCAATTGTAAAGCTGCAATCATGGAAGGTGACTAAAATTGTCAAATGCATCTCTTAACAAAACCATCATCGAGTAGTCGAAATAACAATGATTTTTACCTCAGACACTGATGCGGTTTTGCGATAGTCAATGTTTTCTGTCTCATTTTCTGCATGCACCTGGACAAGCATTTTCACATCTGGTTGGTGGTCCCTACATGGATACAGGATCTTCCAGGAGACCACTAGGGAACTTCTATCCAAGTTAATGTCATTGCTGTTGAAGTCAAGGTGAGGCAGACCTATAAGGTGACATAAGGAATCATGGTATTTCAACGATACATAAAGGAGCTGCAAAGTATAACATTTAAAAACTCTTTGAAATAAATGGCCGGAAATTGACCACACCTAACTCAAGTGATTAATCAGATGCTCTGATAAAATGAGTGAATTAACAGCACCAGGATATATGATTGCTATTGGGTTTTTACATGTCAAATCGATCAAATTGAGTAAGTTTCCTGCATGATAAAGTCAGATCTGTTTAAAAAAAGGTCATTACAGTGAAACACTTTGATATAGGAAAAATCCTTTCAGGTTCATGTTGATTTTTGCATTATGTGAGTCATGATACACCATGATTTGTCATGATCATTACATTAGTATTGAAAAAATATATGCAGCTGATGATTCATGATCACTACCATGTAATATAGTTGTAAATGTGACTAAATATGTGAAACACTTTGACATAGGATGATGAGTCATCATAGGCATGATTTGTCATAACTGCATAACCACAGCCCATACGCTCAAGAGATTTTGTTCGTCAGCTGTTGAGAGCACCAATGCCAGACCTAGGCAACTGGAGGCCAACAGGATGATGCCATGGGAGGAGGAGCGGTTATGGATAATATAAAAATATACTTCCATCATTAGCTTGGGTACTGCAATGTTGAATCGGCCTTGGCTTGGCTTGGTTCTTTCTGTAAGGCCAGCCATAATTGATCTTTAGTTTCTCTAATCTTCTCAAGGCACTTTTTCTAGGGTAGGTCGGTAGGACGAAAAAGAAGGTGAAATCTCAGTTTTTTATACATGTCAATTTGATAAAAATTGTGGGTATGATAATTTTTTTTTTCCATAGGCAGAAAATCGGTTGGCTAGGTCGCTCTGAGAAGCGAAAAATGTAAAAAGTCTGGCCTAAATGACAATAATGTCCTGTCTAGCCTCGGTAAAAAAATCATTCCTTCTTTCTCTTATTCACAATGAGTTGTTCGATCTTGAAATCAAGTTTTGTATTGCGAGTGCTTGAAATAAATAACTGACTCTGGTACATGTATCACAGTGCAGTACTTTCTCCTCCAACCCCCCCCCCAATATGTAATGGTTGACCCCAAATTTACTTACTGTTCAATTTCCTGACTCTTTCAGGCCTTTCCTTCTATGGACACCACCTCTTTCTGCATGTAGTTGTACCATTCTATACACAAATCCCTTGCTCACACAAAGGCTGTCAGATATCTCTCCATCTCAGCTCAGGTGGATACGCCTTCATTTTGGCAAATAAATAGGAAATTGTCATCATGAAGGAAGACCAATCACTGCCAGAGCCTGGTTATGACAAATCATCCAAATGATGACCAATCATCCCATGTCAATATCTTTCATACACAGCTTTGGATCTTACAGATTCACAGCTATGGCATGTAATCGCGATCATGAATCATCAACAGCATATATGCTTCCTATACTGATGCATGATCATGACAAATCATGGTGTATCATGACTCACAGAATGCAAAAATCAACATGAACTTGAAAGGATTTTTCCTATATCAAAGTGTTTCACTGTAATAGAAATTGCACGGTCATTGCAAATACAATTTCTTTGGCATACGAGAATTTGCATGAGTTGACATGGGATGACTCAGCATTTATGTGATGCTGTGTCTGGATATACGTAATAGTGATTTGGTAGGAACACACTTCTGTCTCGACCAGGAAAGAAGATGCATCTTATTGCTGTGCAGCAAGTTCATTTTTCTTTTCCAAATAATTTCCCTGGTAATCATGTCTGTTAATCCTAGGCTATCAGTTGTAATTTGTTATGCATGTGTGGTCTAGCATGTATAAGAGTATTTGAATGACACTTGAGCATTTTTCAATGTTAACTGTACTTACATATGAGAGGCATGACATCCACTAGCTTAGCTTGTGCATCATTCCTTAAAGTAGAGATGCCTATAATGTTGGTGATCAAGCATTTGTAGGACCCTGAGTCATCTACTGTTGCATTCCTGAACACAGAAACATCACTTAAAGTTAAAGTTAAATTGATTGTCAGAAGCTTACAATATATCACATGGTGACTGCCTACCTCATCACAATGCTTTTGTCGTGATAAGTTGGTATCTCTCGCCCATCCTTCAACCAAGTGTATTTAGATATTTCAGCTGGGTTTCCTTCCCTTGTGACTTCACAGCTCAAAGTCATGTTGGTGAATTCCATAGGCTGATCAGGTAGAGGAGAAACCACTTCGGTGTGATAGGAAGCTGGATCAAAAATAACTTTTTAATTGAATATACATAAATGTTAGGAGGACACCAGCATTACCAGTTGAAATTTTTGATAGTCAAAAAGCAACTTTGTTTGCATGATCATGTGTATAACTTGATACTTTTCTCCTTCTTACAAGCAATAAGGTTCAATGTAGCTTGCGTTAATGGATTTGAAGGTGGTTTAATTATTTTTTAATATTATCAAGGCTTGACTGGTTTTACCTTGCTTGTCACCATTGTTAAAAATGTTTTATCAAATATTTTTAAAGTGAATTTGTTTTCCACCTGAACAGGCATAACACAAACATATTCACCTAAATTCATTCTGGCAGAATACTTACACAGAATAGAAAATGTGACCGAAGTGGAAAGTTGTTCTGCCACACCAGAGATATTTTGAACTGCAGTGCAATTTACAACATTACCCTCAACATCTGCTTCCCCAGTTATACGCACGGAATATACAGGTACATAAGGCAGACCTTCCTCCAAGTTAACAGTTCCCAGGAGCTTCTGGTTGACCTTTATTTGAATAAAACCTGCAAGGCATTAACACATTATGAATAATGAATTGTAATATGAATAAATAATTGCACTTTCATTTATAACTTTTTCCATTACACATCAGAAAAAAACAGTTTTTTTTTTAAATTGTAAAAATGATTTATGATCAGTAGGTTTCCGGCACAAGAAATAAGGAAAAATATTATAATGACTAAATTTAATGAAAACTATAAATACATACAATTTACCTTTTAAAAAAGTTTCAAATAACAGATAAGAATTGTATCATAACAAATAATACTTCTTCTTTAAAAACAAGTGTACAATTTTGCAAGCAGCTTTTTGCACAAATAATTTTAATTTGATATATTCATTAGTATATGTACATGAATACAGTATTAATGAGAATGTTTTTACACAAGCTGTATGCATAGTTCACTGAAAAAAAGGGGAGGGCAATGTTCATACCTTTGGTTGGACGCATTCTTGGTACTTGGCATTCAGCATTTACTATTTCCATCTCATTGAAACTTCAGGCACGCCGGTCAGTACAGGAGCCTGAAAATCTTAAATTGCGAAACAGTGTGGCATTACAATAACAGTGTCTACTTAGTATTATATACTACAGTTACTACAAGAAACGTTATTTTTTTAATTGCAGACAGAATAATAGGCAACCTCTGAGTACTTATTATGCAGAATAATCAACAGACTAAATCAAAATTGCCTTTGCTCTGTATTTTAGTTATCATATTATAAATAAACTGTTGCCTACTTGTATTTGCTTTATTTTTTATTTGAAGATGCATATAATGCAGAAAAACTTTTCAATTTTAATAAACAATACAACCCAATGCCCAAACAATTCAACACACTTCTATGTTTACCCCAGTCCCCCACAGAACCTTCCATGCCGAGACTTTGAATATTTCATTCCTTTATGACTTTAGATATCTTTAAAAAAATCAAATGTCTCTGATTGTCTCAATCGACAATTCTTT
This sequence comes from Platynereis dumerilii, assembly GCA_026936325.1. Lineage (NCBI taxonomy): Eukaryota > Metazoa > Annelida > Polychaeta > Phyllodocida > Nereididae > Platynereis > Platynereis dumerilii. The sequence continues at coordinate 3,704,413 of JAPTHN010000040.1, forward strand.
TATTCTAAGCAATATGGCATCTTGTTCTAAATTGTAATAATAACGGCAATTCTAAGACGCAACCATTTCGATATTCTGGAATGCAGGACAATGAGGAAGGTAGCCAGGGACCAGGGTGTGCATCTCTTTGGTGGTGTGTGACTTTTAGAAAACGTGCAGGGATGCGCCGCAGGTATTGCAAAAAAAACCTTTTTGGCACACAGGTCACAAATTGCTTTATCTTTAAGACAACAACCTCTTGAGTAGAAAATAAAAACCATATCTTTTAGAAAAATCCTTTGAACAACCCTGAATTTCAACAGCTAGTGAGTGGAATATTTTTTAACTCACAAAAAATCAACTTGATATAAAATCTATCAGTTAGAATTTTATGAGTGCTGACATTACCTCTGCTGTGGTTGTTATAAATAACCTAAGACCATTATTTTCAATTGCCGTTCTTTTATGAAATCACCCATAGCTGGCTGCGAAAAAGAGTTGATAAATTAGATTAAAGAGAAAGAGAGAGAGAGAGTGAGAGAGACAACCAGAGGAAGAAAGAGACCTTGAAACATACCATCAGATCTACGTCATTGGTATAAGATCTTTTACTTCACCAGGTCTAACAGCATATCAAATACTTATCTTGGTGTATACAAAAGAAGATAAAATGATTTAGCCATCTGCACTTAGTGTCATGGAATATCGTACAAGGAATTGATATCTCACCTTTTACTTTAAGATCAACAGTGGCAACATGCACTGTCGAGCTCAGGAAGATACAGGTTAATTTGTCTTCATCCTCAAATGTCAGGTTTCTGATGATCAATCCGCCTGATGTTTTGTTGATTGTCATTTTATCTTCATCTTTGACAATGACTCGTGTTCGTCCTGTCAAAAAAGTACTACCACCATAAATTTGGAAGTTGAATCAGAAATGTGGGAGTTATCAAGGAACAGGACTTGAACAATTTGAACAAAACAAACATTTTAGCATCATTTCAGTGTTAAATGATAACATTGCACTTAGAAAAAGCAATAATGCATGAAAAGAAACATTATAATTATAAAGCAATGACGTATGAGATATTTGTGAACATCTCCGATTTGCAAGACATGACATCATTTTGAAAGACTTGAAGAGAGTCACAACTTTTTCCAGCAATCGCTTTTTAAAATATTTTGATTCACTTCAGGAACATGGTTTGATAGAACAGTTTTTTTTCATTGGGTCTACTCAGGTTGAAAACAATGCTTCCGCACAATGGTGTTCAATCTATTTAAAACTTTGGTGACAGAGGTCATCTTACCTTCAGGATCATCAGCAAAATATGCAATACGCATATCCTTATCATTCCCATTACAATCATAGTCCTTGAACCAAGAATATTCAACAGAGAAAGTCTGGGAGGCAGGTCTATATCCAGGGCATGTCAACGTCACATCCTCTCCTTTGCTCTTCCAGACAGTTTTCTGGTTCTCTGGTTTGATTGCTGATCAGAATTGAAATATAGTGACGCAACATTCAGTAAGGGGAAAAATAACCAAAAAAATCAGAGACTGCTGACTGCCTGACCAGTTGTCCTTTTTAGTGCTTATCTTTAAAACAATTGTCATAATCTTGTGAGGCCAACATATTTAGTCTTCGATCGATCGATAAGATTTTCTGGGATGGACATTATGAAATATTTTTATACCATTTTTTTTTTTGTTCAAACAGACAGATCATAGAAAAAATGCCTCGAGAAGTTCCAAGAAGATCCAAAAAGATCAATTATGTTATGCCTAAATCAAGGCCAAACTTACCAAAGTTACATCTGTGTGCTGTCACTTTGACGGAGGTGAAGAAAAACAGCAGCATGAAAATTATAAGTCCAAAATAACATATGTTATTCAGAAGCTCCATGGGCAATGATTATTGATGCAGCCATTTACATTGTGACTGGTCAGGTTTGACTCCGTACAACTTATTCTGTGAGATTTGTCCTTACAGATGCTCCTATTTTCCTGGATTAGGCTGGATATCTCCTTTAGATTGAGGAAATTAGCACCCACATATACTATGATTATAATGAATCAGCTACTCATCAACAAATTATCTGGTGCTGCACGTGTTCAATGGTGAGTTTAATTAGCTTATCCTCATGGTCCCTGTTTCTCATCAAGGTATAATCACATTGAGTTGTATTGTTACAATGGCCATGTGGTTTACATATATCATATATATAAACCTTACCAAAGTTATAGTTAAATTTTGAAAATTGCTAATTTTTCTTTGGATGCCTAAACTAGGATACGTGAAATTTTATGATTGATTTCAGGATGATATTATTGTCATTATATTTTGCAATTATGCCAAGAAATATGGTATTTTTCACAAGCCCATGGCGTAACACCATAAATCTCTAAATAAAAGGCATCTGTGCATAGTAATAATATATGATTTTATATAGTGCCCATTCCAGATAAATCTGCTCACTGGGCTCACCATACTGAATGGCAATCATATCAATCATTATAGTGTTAACCTCTGGACATGGCCGGAGCGGGTTTTGAACCCGCATCTACTGTGCACAAGGCGGACGTGCTAACCATTATGCTACGGAGCCACAGTTGTAGTTGTACATATACAGTGCTGCCTGTAAGTAAGTGAAACGCATGATATTGTGCCATTGCATCAATGTTAAATATCCTTAACCAAAATGCTTCTGGAAGGACGAAATCTCATCCGATGAGAGGAAAACATTTTGGGTCATAAAGGCCGATGTGTGAGGCATGTGGCATCAAAATAGCAGCCCATTTTCTTTGCTGTAGTTGGAGTTAGGTATGGGTCAAAGTCTTTGATAAGTAAGTGAAACGCAGGCCCACTGTTAAAACATAGGGAAGCCTCCACAAGCAGTTTGGCTGAGGATGTTTAGCATTGATGCAATGGCACAATGTCATGCGTTTCACTTACTTACAGGCGGCACTGTAAGAAAAGTCACCAATGCTGTGATATTTTGGATATCTCAGGTGAAAAGAACAAATCTTATCTGACATGCATGTCAATAAAACGGTGAAATGTCACAGCATGCACATCCCCAGTCAGAAATAGTGAACAGGAATACTTTTTGAAAATGACATATGTCAAATTATAATGTAATTAGCTACTTTCCCTGTTATTTTTCAAAAGAGGTCATCTATTGCAGAATATTTGGCATCTAAATCATTATCATTTAAGTGTGATGCTATGCCATTAATTGTACATTATGTCTGTGTTCTGTGAGTATAGATGACTTCCTCATCACAACAAGAGAAAGTTGGTTACATTTGTTGTAATAGATGATTGAAACTCAACAGAATGTTCTAGATTACTTATTAATGCTTGCAGTGTTGTGGGGCGAACGCTGATGTTACTGGTTGGTTTCAACAACAACCATGACATGTGAGAAGTGCATAGTTTAGGGCTAACTTTTTGTTTTCTCCGCTTACTTTTGTGAACTTATCGTACTTGATCCTTTGTACATAATGATAAACAAACAAATAAACAAAACATTCTCAGTGGGTTAAACACAACCCCAACACTTCCCACAATTATCGACTAATTGGCCTCTAATCACATCAGATGAGACAAAAATAACTGTCACTCAGTCATAAAATGTATGTTCTTTATTTCACTGGTCAAAGAAAATATTTATGAGTATCAATCTTGTTCAGACATCCTATTATTTTTACTCAAGATTAACAAATTCTTTTATTAATTGAAGCACTGCTAATTTGCGGAAAACTATTTGAACAACAGAATGTCACACATTTGCTTTATCAAAGGTGGTGTGTGCTGGTTTAGCATTGATACCTCAAAGCCAAGTATGAATGACAAGAATCACATGGTAATGAAATTACCTGTAAATACACCCCCTACAACTTCCGCAATGATTCATTAATTGGCCTCTAATGTTGCATTTAATTAATCTCACAACGGAGGAGACAAAAATAACTCAGTCATAAAATGCCAGTTCTTCATTTCACTGGTTAAAGAGAAAATGACATCAATCTCATTCAGATATCCTATTAATTTTATTCAAGATTAATTCATTCTTTCATTGACTGCTGCTAATTTGAGGTGAAACTACAAACATTATGATTAACATAATACAACAAAGGCAAATTTATATTTGTGTCTAGAATACATAGTACACAGGTTTATGTGCCTATTACTAGAGATGAAATGATTGATAAGATAATGATCAGTGCATGCTCTTCAAAACGTTTCAGAAAAGTTACAACCTATTTAGCTATACAAAAAAAGAAGATAACCTCAGATACTAAGCAAATATAATTGATATAAAATAGTTTTAAAATGGAAGTACCGAGCTATGTGCTGCTCCCATGTTTAATGACTTAAATTGACAGACTTATTTCTCAATTGTGATTACCAAAATGGCTCATTTGAAAGGTATGTTTTACCCGAATTATAATTCGACAATTTTTGAGAAAGTTGTTTCCCTATTCCATCTTTACAAGCCATAGAGTCTCATTCTTATAACATGCATCTTGTCGTATGTTCTAAAATGCCTTTTGGACCGACCCGAAAAAAAAAACTACAACTCAGTGTTATTATTTACACAGTATTGCACTGGTATCTAGTATCACAAACCCAAATCATGTACATTAAGACTGCAAGAAAATGTGAGCAACATAATATATAACTGTTCTGTGCTGAGGCAGCTGAAAGACCCTGGGCATCCCTGAATTAATAGGGTATGTGCCAGACTCCCATACTTCTCATCAATCATCATCATACGGCGATCACCAACACTGGAGGGTGCTACTGTATTGGAACCTTGGGTAATGTTCCTGTATCCTCTGCCCATGGGCGCTGCTCTGTGGCTGCCCTCAGCTGTATTCAGTGGAAGGCTCACCAAAAATTTCCCCTCGCCAGGGGACCAATGATATATACAAATACAAATACAAATACAAATAACAGTGGCATATTTAGGGGGGCATACGGCCATGGCCCCCCTCAAGGATAAGCCGCGGACCGCCCCGTATTCACCCTATGTAATGCCCCCCTCAAGCCATTTCTAGATATGCCACTGTAACTAACTTCAACAAAAAAACAATTACTTAGTGATTGGCTTTACTATGTTTATTTTCTGATACATTTCCTTTAATGATTATGAGTGTGTGACTTCTACATTATTATTTCAAATGTTTCTCTATAGGTACTGACTGAATCAATTTTTTTTCAAAATGCCACTATACGTCCTGACTAAAGTCTTATAGATTTGTGCATTTTACTGCTTAATGGCCTGTTGCAGGATAACTAACTTCTGCTATTAACATATAGTAGCAAGAAGTTTGAAAACCCCTCCCCCTTAATTTTGAAATGACATTTGATTTACCTTTTACAGTCGATCATTGAAATGCTTATTTAATTGATATAGATAGGTTTCACTCAAAAAATTTAAACAAATATAATTTGATTCAAATAGCGGAATTATGGATACCCTCAAAAAAATTGCTAATGACCTTCTTACCAGTGGCGTCCCTATGGGGGGGCACGGGGATGTGCCCCCCCATATTGGACCTGTGCTCCCCCAGGTGCCCCCCCCCCATATGAACTTTCCAACTCTGGCTAAAATATACGGTTAGCATAGAGGGTGCCCCCCTCAGAGAATCGTGTGCCCCCCCAGGTGCCCCCCCCGCTCGAGACACCCCAGTAACGCCACTGCTTCTTACCCCACCTGCAGGGCAAAATGCCCCCCAGTCACTATGGGGAATTAATTTGATAAGCACATTCAGTTTGAAATATGTTCTTATATATTTCTTTAAGATATATGTTATCAAGTGATGTTATGGTGCATAACGATGATGCATTTTAGGTTGAAATGACTAACTTGTGATTTAAGGCGTACAGACATTGTCACATAATCACTGGAACAATTTGCATTCTTTGACTTGCAAATGGCTGTTTCAGTTCAAACAGACTTCAATCTGTCAAGGCAAAAGGCCCAATGTAATGCTCTGCATTAGGAAGTATAAAAAAGTTAAGTTGAAATAATGGTTCTTCATGCCAGATCAGATTTTCTTCTTCTGTTAGGCACAGCTAGTGTCCTTGAACAAAGTTTAGGGTTTTAAATAATCTACAAAGAATCTGTCAATGCAGCATTGTAGTATGTGGTCTCAGCTTCGATTTAATTTAAAGATCAAAAAAATCTGTTAGCAAAATTTTGAGAAAATTGAAAGTTACAATGTTTGGTTTTTCACATCCTTGTTCCATGCAAAAAATCTGTTATAGATATATCAAATGGCAGTTCGGTGATACTGAAACATCATAATTTATGTAGTTATACATTAGGTTACTCAATCAGGTAAAAAAAATCGAAGAAAAGCCTTTTATTTTAAATTTTCACGTCACTTCCAGTAGTTAGGGGTGTTGCAAACTCACCGAATATTATAATGCGTTTAAATCATATATAAACATGACCATTTCAGCTTTATTATTTCTTGAACTAAGGAAAAGTGGCAAATGAACCACCAGCATGTCAGAAAATGCTTTGTTTAAAACTTCCATTTCTGATGTAAATGAGATTTTTAGCATTTCACCAATTGACGTTTTTCAAAAGATATTCACAAAACATATGTAAAGTTATCAGACAATAAACAACAGACACCTGTATTTTGTGCAATCAACATATTATTAAACCATTAGTCAACAGATTCTATTCTATAGTCACATGGTTAATATCGGTTATATCTGAACTTTCCATAGTTATCAGCATTTTAAACAAGTTAACTTAACACCAGTTCTGAAAAAATTAATTTTTGGCAAAATTACTTATTTTTCTTTCATGGCCAGAAAGACAGCACTCAAAAATGCATCTTATACATATTTTCTTGCCAATTCATTGCATTAGTGATGTAAAATCTACGGAGAAAGTACTTATATGAGAGTTATGCAAAATCATACCTTCAGAAATAAAGCCCCTGAACAAAAAATATTCTATTTAAGTAAAGGACAATTGAGACAATCATATTTCTTCAGATTGGGATGAGAGGCTTTCATATTAATATGAAGAGTTGCACTCTGAAAGCATTGCGACATATGTCTCGGAATATGGTTATAAAAATGCTACAAAATATCTAAATATATCTTATTATTGACTATATTGCTGCAGTCTTTGGCTACTTAACTTAGGCACTCAATGAATTAGTAAACTTATGCAGGTTCAGTTGATTAGATGTTTTAGAAATTTGCTCTGAGAATGCAAGATGTAGTCTTGCAAGTTTGAAACACCTTCTGAATATATTCCTTTAAAATTCACTCAATCAATAACAATCATAATTCTGAATTGTTCAAATGTTAATATAAGCACCAGGGTGGTTTAAATAAATCATTGATATGTTCAACTGATTCCATTAGATCGTTTTCAAAATTCTATAATGGATATTTTGCATGGAACAAGGGTGTGATAAACCAAAAATTTTTAATTTCAATTTTCTCAAAATTTTCCCAACAGATTTTTTTGATCTTTACATCAAATCAAAGCTGAGACCACATACTATAATGTTGCGCTGACAGATTCTTTGTACATTTTTTTTAACCCTAAACTTTGATCCAGGACACTGTGTAGGGGATGATCGTTCCCCATGTCATTCCCTTTAGGACTAACCAGGTCAAACACAGCATTTGGGTCTCCAATAAATTTTCCTTTAAAATTGTCTGATTTGAAAATTTCACCCAAATCAATTGATATTTAGAGAAGTCATCGAAGTTGAAATTGAGTTCCGGGAGAGATTAGAACCCAGACCCTCAGAGCCAGTTTTTGCACAAACCAGCACTCTAAGCCATTATGCTGAGGAGGAATAGAGAAGCCACTAAATTAAACATGATATTGTCCATTGACAAAGTACAAAATCTGTCAACATTGAAATTTAGCCATTACGCTAAATTATTTCGTCGAATTGCCTCTTGTAGAGTGTTATGAATTCAACATGAAGACTTGGTAGTGAATATATAAGTTCTTTTTAATTAGTAATATGATCATTAACAATGTTGGATAGAATATCAAAACAAACTTCAATCTCAATTTTAACTGATGGAGTCACATGTGTCTCTCAGATGACGTTATGGCACCAACCACATGATGACGGCATGATGCCACCTAGTGGTAACGTCATGTGTCAATAGTGATGCTACTCACATAGAGCAGGTTATGGATGACATATTCATGCTTCATGTTCTTTTCTACCATTTTGTAATTAGAACAAAGGCATCTGTCTCCTAGTAAAGAAATTACTCAAAAACAACCCCCCTGATATCACTTTGCCATCCAAAGTTTATCTTATGCTGGTGAGAAAGCCAAAATATATTTACTTTGAGGAAAGGAAATTTACCAATTTTCAGATGCGCACACCGGATTTTGTGCAACCTCTGAGAATTAATCGATTTGACTTAAATTTTGCATGCGTCTGTTATGTATATTATTTTAGTAATCTATTTTTACATAAATTGGAGATTAAGAAGATTTATATTTCACTAGGATGTTATTTTGGACCATCCTACATTGCATTCTTGATCATCATTTAGTTTGTTTAAAGAGGTGATGTCTTACTGATGTATTACAGAGCTCACATTTGGAATATTTCTCCTCCTTTTACTGACACCAATGACTTGGGCGGAAGATGAACTCCTTCTTGATGTTAAATCTTTCAACTCTTCAACAGTCGACTTTGACTGCAGATATGTGGGTAATAAGGTATGCATTTACTTTTTTGTTTAAAATCAATGAGCAAGATACTGAATTGTTGTATTTAACTTTTTCACTAAGATTTACTTGAAGTATATGAAGACTTCCGGCAAGGTCTTCCTTTTGTTCAAATGTCTCCATTTAAACAATATTTTGCCCAAACTATGCTGAGGATGATTTGGTTAGTGGTGATATGAAAGTCATTCCGTGTATTGGTTGTTGGGACGACATGACAAACCGGATTGAGAAAGCTGTGTTACATGATTATGCACCTTTAAACATTGTCAATTATGATGCTGTCAAAAGCTACAGTCTTAAATTCAATTTTGTTGCTGAAAGCTAGCTGCACCTAGGCCTAATATATATTTGTTTCTCAATTATTTCATATTGACAATTATATGATGTCGATCTAGATATATGTGTTGTTATATATAATCTTGCAGTGTAGGTTTATTTTTGACAGCATTATGTCCTCTACAATGTTGAGGTTTGTTGTGCCGTTCAGATTGGGGTAATTCGTGCCACTTGTGTATTTTATGTAAATTGAAAATGACAAAGCTCTTAAAAATTTGGGCAGAAAGCCCCATTCCTACAAAAAGTCCTCACACCTTAAAAAAATTATTTGAAGATTCATTTATCTAGGAATATAGATATAATACACAAATAAAATAGTTATGTAATACACTTTTTCTTGTATCGAACTATCTGGGCTACCAAGGCAAGTTGTGCTACTTGACATCCTTGAATGAAGTTCGAAGAAGGTATTGGTATCACTTGTGTAAAATGATGTTGTAGTGTGGTGGACGGGTGAGCGGGCGAGTGGACGGGCAAGCGCTAGGTGGATAGATCATTTTCAGACCAGCACTAGGCCCCCTTCATGTACATGGTGCAAATTTGGTAGACATGTAGCCTGTATGGTCTGGTTGTGCCTTTTGATGGTCTGCTTGATGGATATTTTGTACCTTTTTGAAATATGAAGATTTTATTTTTCATTTCTGAGCTAGGACTACAATAGCATGTACATGCATGACATTTGCTACAAATAATATAATTGTACCTGGTAATAATCTGATTGTATGTTATGTACTTTGAAATATTGGGAAAAATTACTGAGACTCAACTACTATTGTATTTACATCAATGAAGTTTGGTATACACATAAACCTATGATAGTCTTGTCTTTCTATCACCTATGATCCCCATGCTAGAATTTATGCAAGTCAATCTGTGTGTGTTGCAATTCTTCTCAATAGCAGCATATTTGCTTTAAAATGACAGGACTATTGGTAGTGTGTCTCAAAAATGAGCTTTACTTGCATATGTTTTTTTTTTTTTTTCAGACTGGTGCATTTTTTAATATTTATCGGGAGTCAGATGCATGCATCTTCTATAAATCATCCTGTAAATACTACTCTGAAAAAGATTGCAAATTTTACTGCAGAGAATCAAATGAATCAAATGTAGTTTCATTTCTGGTGAAACTCAATGGAAGTTGCCATGAGGAAGTTGAAATCAGATGTTCAGTCAGATCAACTGCACCAGGACAAGAGCTGGAATTGGACACTTTCCTTGTCTTGCCAGCCCAGAGTAGGTTGCTTTTGTAGATAAATTGCAAAAATGCCTTGCTGGTTATCTTTTGTGCTTCTAAAAGATAAAATTGTTTGGATAGCAGATGATCTCTTTCGCCTTTACCCTTGCTTAAACATAACAATCGTGGACACTCTGGTTATCTATGGATAGATAGGTTAAGGTAAAGTCACTTGAGACAAGGATAGACAGCTAAGCTAAGCCACTCTTAAAAAGGCATTTTGTGTCTATATGTTATTTCACTTTTTTTCAATAACGAATACTCTGAACTTGACCAAAAATGACATATTTGTTGAGCAAACTACAAACTAATTGCTCTTATATGTATTTTAGGTGACACTCCAGAGATATATGTTGAAAATGAAAACAACTTGACAGTTGGTGATCAGCCGAAGCCAGTTGCATGCAGAGTAGCAAACAGGTGCAGTAAGACCAAGGTAAACTTCAAATGAAACTTTTCTCGCATGGAAGATAAACTTCAGTTGCTCATTAACCATAACCTACAAATTATATTGAGGAGTGAATATTTATATTTTTCCTGCTTATGGAACACTGATTCCACCTCTCCAAGTACCCATGTATGTTCTGAAAAGGACGTTGTGGATGTGACTTTGGAAAATGTCTTGCCTTTGGGTGTCATGAGGTAGTGACAGTATAATATTAAATTGTCTCGACTCAATTCTTTCAGCTTGAGATATCTGGGATACACATGTCATCACTGGATATATCACACAGAAATCAAGGGAATAGATACAACACTACAGCCAGGACCACTGCTATATTCAACAAAGCTGGAAATTACATCATTAATTGCAGAGAAGTAGGGAATGGAGATGATTTTTCCTATAATCACACAGTGGAAGTTCAAAATATAACCTTTGAACAGTCTGGAGGTAAGAAATCATAATGTGGACACACAAAATAGCCGTCTTCTGTCTAGGTGAAGGACAATCGTATACAGCAATCATGAAAGTTTGTGAAGTGTGATAATGATGCTCTTCTTTCGAACTGCACAGGGCGCAATTTTTCTGGGAATGAGACATGTCCTCTTTTTAACCCTGGAGGCCATAATATGAAATGTCCCCCTTTGCTATGTCCTCGTTCATGAAAACAAGTTGCAGACTGTAATAGATGTCTTATTGTGACTGTGTAGATTTGAAATTTATACATAAATAACTGATTCTACTTCTATTTGAAGGGGAGCCACAACCAATTGACAATGAAAGTCTCAAAATTATTGCACTAGCTGCCGCAATTCCATCATTCATTGTACTGGTATTGTTATGGTAAGTCCAACTCATATTTGTATACCTTATTTATTTCATCTCAACTCCATGGGGAATTATACGTTGCAGCAACATTATGACAACATTGCAATGTTGGTGTTAATTACATTGAATTTTGTGGAAGGTATGATATTGTCGCAATTGTTTGTAAAGCAACATCAAAAACATATGATTAACCATGGGTTATTGTTCAAGGAGTCCCAAGGCTCATGGAGCCCTGCACCCCTAGAAATTTAAGCCAACTGACTATATTTTTATATGGGACATTATGACCTTGCTGGAATCTGCTAGATAGGGTATTATTTTAACTATGTTTTGACAGATTTTATGTAATATTCTGAAATGAAATGTGGTTGGTTTGGGGTCTTGAGTTGATTTTATTTTCTTTATTTCTTTCAGCTCTTTGGGATTACTGATGTACAAATCAAAGAAGATAAAAAGGTACAACAATCATACTTTTTCAAGTAGAGATAGGCTTTCACAGTGCCTTCAAAATTATTAATGTGGTCCCTACTGCTTAAAGTTACCCTGAATGATAGGTTGGGATTGGACCAAAACTTTCTCTAATTTTTACATAATCTTGTGCAGTGGGATCATTTTGCTGAATGTGTAAAATTTCTTTTTAGTAGGATTATTTTTTCCTGCTCAAATGGCCCAACAAAGGCACTAAATGACCCCTGGATTTATTTCGGGTACGCACGGAAAAAACTCAGAGGCTTGAGTGCTTTCTGCTATGTGACGTCATCACCATTGTAAGAATTTGTTAACTTATAACAATATAAATACAACAATGGCTATTGTGACGTCATCTATAATGGCTGTGCTGGAAGTGGGAGACACTATCTTGAAAAAGTGAAGGAAATTACTAAATAATTCAAGTAACCAAAGAAACACTTTTAAAAATTAGTTTTGAACAATAATTATCTAAAGTTTATGTTATAATTAGTAGAAAATCACCCACATTTAGCCAGGGATTTTATCATTCAGGGCAACTTTAAAGAAAATCCCATGGCCCAAGTAATTCTTTTTAATGTAGATTTTTAAAAACTATTTCTCAAAATATTTGCACCTTACCTAGAGCCAAACGTTTAGACAAGAGCCTTGTGTTTTAGCCAAATTTGTGTGGGATGACATATCACAGTTTAATTCGAACATTGAAAATCAATGAAATTATTGAACATATTTTATTAAAACTGTCATTCTCTGCTGAAGACCAATTTGTTCTCGTCAATGATGTTGGCTGTCTTCCAGAGACCAGGATTATGAGAATATTCCTCTTGGGGACGCGACGACAGAAGCAGTACAGGCTGATCTCATTTCAAATGACAGGTTAGCATCTAAACTAATGTTATCTACCATATTTATGAAAATTCATGCTTTCATCAAAGTATATGTTCAACAATTCCAAAAAGATACAGTTTATGCTGTTATTATGTTGCTGGGTTTTACAATAGGCGTGCACAGATTCATAAATCTATTTCGGTCTTAAAGATAAGTTTGATGATCAAATTGAAAGCATCTGTCACCAATTTAGCCGCAGTCAATATGAAATATTTGACTGCACCATTTATTTTTACAAAGAATTATTCATAGGCATATTTTTCCACATCCAATGATACAGGTTTTGTATAATTTCATAATCATGTCGTATTTTTTCTACCTGTTTGTTCTTGATGATATGATATACAATGTACCTATGTTTGATGATGTGCTTGCACTTTTAGGTCCTTTGCCTGATATTTAGTGTTCAACAATATATGTACCCCAATCTCCTTCTGACAAGTCATCTCCCTCAAATAATCTTATGAATTTATAGACATATAATTATTCTAAATAAAGGTCTAGAAATCAAGAAATTAGTAAAAGTAGTTTGCGTGGTATTCTATGTCACATGCCAATATTTCTTTATTTTATTGCAGTGGCTACAGAACGAAGGAAGAAGAGATGCAAACTGACAGGTGCTGGCATTTTCAATTGCAATTTATCAACTCTACCATGTTCACAAACAGTAGATGGACTGGCACCTATATATATATACTGGACCCTGAAGTGAAATAAGTTCATAGAGCCAATTATCCTATTCTGGGTTAATCATGATTGTATGTGTTCTCTAAAAGTAATATGTTGAATTTTACAGTCAAATGGCCTTATTAGCTCAGTTTTGGCTAGCAACACTCTTTTGTTGGAAATACAAGTTTTTTATCTTATGTTTATATTTTACTGATTTAACAGAAACGAAGTATGCTATTTAGCAGGAAAGAAAAATAATTGGCGCTCAAAAGTACAGTAACATTGTCATTTGAAAATATATTTTCATTTTCTACAGTGTTCATACAATTAATATCATATTATCAAAAACAAACAGGTAGAAAAAGTTGTTCCTCCATGGCCTAATAGTTACAGCAGTTGATTTTGAATCCACTGGCCTGAGAGGACACGGGTTCGAATCCTGGTCCTGGAACTAAATTGGAGTGAGTTGGAGAAAGTTGTGGCCGGGAGGATGGCCAGTGTGTAGGCAGAGGTCCATCCTCCTGTCTGGTGCATGTATGCAACAATGTCCCAGCCAGACTCCATCTAATGACGAGCAGTGGCCCATGATGAGCACCAAGGAAATGATGGAATGAGGACACCTGGACAGAAATTTACATGGACAGTCATCCCTGCTTCAATTGTACATACATTTACATTGTAAAGTGCACCTGAATGCCTGAGTGATGGCAAATGGTAGCACTATAAATATGACTAATAATAATAATAATAATAATAATTAATCTAATCTATTTATACTAAAGTGTACCATGGGTCCTGCCTTTTCTTTGTCCAAGGTCTTTTCATCCCTGTCGATATCCTGTTCTTCCCACTTGTTTAAATACTTATTTTCTATCATGTCTTCATCAAATACTGCCACCTTCGAACCTCTTCCCATTCCTTCTTCTTCTACTGACCTTAATTCTTTCTCATACTTGTCGTATTGTGAATTTCTCTCCATTCCACCAGGAGACGACACATGCAAGGCATAAGCAATAATACCAGCACCATTGCAGTGGGTTAATTCTGCTGAATAGAAATCTGACAGCTTACTCACTTTCTTCAATTCCTTTTTTCAAATTTTAATATGTATTTTCTTGTGTATTATAAATTGCTTGTTGTCTTTGATTTGGTGAAGCCACTTGAGTCATCAGATGTATAGAGAACCCTTTATTTATTACGTGTGGCATATAACCATGTTGAACTCAAGAGGAATGTTCCTCTAAACAGACATTATGAATGTCTAGAATTATTTGACTAATCTACGTAATGATGAGTCATCTCTGTGACTAAACATAAAGGTATATTCACTGAAATTTTTATCAGGAACAAACTCTGAAGTTCATCCCAAGAGCACGATTGAGACTATTGCACTATTAATACCATACATTTGCGGTGAGGACAATCATATCATAGTTATCACAGAACCACAAACCTCATAAGCTACACTGCTTTATTTTTTGGGGGGTTTTTCCTTCATTTTTATCTATTTCGTCTATGTTTTGCAGGCATGAGCGTAATTTGGTGGGGGAGGTATGCAAGTAGCAATGTCCCTTGGGTTCAATTTGATATTGAGCAGTTCTAAAAGACATGTCCCACCTTTCTGCTTGGGCAGGTTACCATGCCATACAAAACTCTGAAATTCATGAATGTAAAAAAGCCTGATTGACTTCGTTTATTCGCGGATTTTACGACTGATTCTGACCACGCCACCGCTTGTCCCCCCCCACATTTGCCACGAAAATTACGCCCTTGCTTGCAGGGGCCTACAGTGTGTCAGGTACCACTTTGACTCATAGGCTAGTCCACCTGTTTCAAAATGCGTCTGGTTTTTTTTAATGTATCTTGATGGATGTTAAGGAATATTATGGTTTATTAACAAATTTGTCTTTCCGGCCAAAAAAAATAAAAGGATGATAAGAAAATACAGCTTTTTTTATGATAACTTAGTTGGCATCAGTTTCAGATGTCACCTTATGTTTATCTGACATCAGGATGACATCTACGACATCAGCTAACTTTCCCGTGACGTCAAACTGAGTTAAAATGCCTGCAGGGAATGTTTAATGGTTCAAATGAATGCAGATTACTTGCCAACAGTAGCAGCAGTTACAGGGCTTTAGCAGAGATTATTTGACACATTATTTGATATGTTAGCTTAATTGGAAAATAAAATTTATTTACAACCTCTTTTGCAAATGCAATGCTGATTACTCATCAATAAGGTTTCATTTATTTATTCCAGTGGCTACGGAAGAAAGGTAGAAGAAGTGCAGACTGACAGGTTTGGGAATAAAAAAAATTCACTACATTTTCAAAACATTTTTTGTTAATCAGTTTGAAATTTCTACATCGCCTTTAAATATGTCACTGAACACAAGCTTTTCAGTATAGGTGTCATTTAGGTTGTGAAGGCACCTGAAAATACTATCAGAAATTATTAAGCTCTTTATTATAATGTTTGATGGCTAAAATGAATAAAAATTATTTGTCAACAGCAGCTGCATTTACAGAGCTATATAGTGAGGATTATTTAACAAATTAATTTGTTCTAAGGCTTATTGGAACATAGAAATCGTTTAAGAACTCAAGATTTGATCAAATGCAAAGGTTGATTAGTCTTTGAGAACGTTTCATTTATTCCAGTGGCCATGGAAAAAAGGAAGAGGAAATGCAGACTGACAGGTACTAGAATTTATCAATTTCAATACACTTTTCAAACAATGTTCATTGTTCACTGATTGGTCACACTTTTTGCTGATAAATATTTTTTTTTCTATTACGAGCATCAATTAGCTGACGAAGCCATCTAATGGAACGATCAGAAATTATTACAGTTTTCGATGATAAGGTCTGATGGTTGAAAAATGTATAAATCAATGTCAATAGCATTTGCCTTTACAGAGCTTTTGCCAGGATTAGTTGATAAATTCATTTATAAGATCTAAGGCAAATTGGAACATAGAAGTCATTTAAAGACTCTTTTTTTCACATACAAGCGCTTCAATGAGATTTTATTTATTCCAGTGGCTATGGAAAAAGGGAAGAAGAAGTTCAGACTGACAAGTACGAGAATCTAACAATTTTTACACTATTCAGTATTCAAGCTATTTTCACTACTTGGTTGACAAAATGGTGGGATCTTATGAATTGATTCAAGTAGCCACGGAAAGAAGGAATTTAGAACCGACAGTTTCTGGCATTAAGTACAGTACAAATTTCTGGCATTAAGTACAGTACAAATTTCTTAAAGTAGCTTGTCATTTAAAATCTAGCCTTAGCTATATAGTCATATTAAGCTAAACTAAGCTATCCTTATCCATAGCTATCTATAGCTATCCGCAATTACTGTTGTTTAAACAAGGGGTAAAGAGATTTCAGTGTATACAAAAGAATATAAATGGATAGCTAGGGATAGATATGGATAAGACTAGTAATGAATAGCTATAAGACTAGTAATGAATAGCTATTGACACATTAGCTCTGTTTGTGTCCACCAGGGGGAGACATGCTCTCCCTATAGTTCCCTTTGCAAGTGGATTATCTTTGTCATTGAGTGTTATTTTGGTTTTTAAACTACCAGGATGGAAAGTTAGTATCTCAGAGGATTAATTGGTGACCACAGGAGCTTAGCTTAAGGCCTGAGGAATGTTCTATCTGGCCCTGTTGTCTGATGTGAGCGATAATAGGGGTAATGGCTGCTGTTTCACAGTGTAAACAAACTGGCAGTCACAAGGAGCCGTCAAATAGCCAGCTGCAAGAGACTTGCTTGAAGGGTCTGAACCAGACAGAAAGTGAAGGTATTGCAGATGATTCACTTGAGAAGAGTGACAGCATCACCCAGCATGACCATGATGGTGAGATTATTGGTTCGTTGCAAGCCTTTAATGTTGACAAGGGGATTATCTTAGTTAATGAACTTCTCTGCTTTGTTGTCTCTAAAATTCATAAGCCCCCGAAGGATGAACTCTGTAGGCTTATTGCTGACTTTTATGATGAAGATGTGCTGCACGACGCATCACAAATACTGGCTAGCAAGGTATCAGAACTTGGTCGATTCAAGAAGAAAAGGGGAGATAATAGCTGCTTTGAATATGCGAGGGACATTTATGACAATTTGCAAATTTGTATGAACCGGAAGTTGAAGATTCCAATGTTCGTTGCTGCTGACCTACATAGGATGCCAGCAGTGGATGTGGATCGTGTTGACGCAGCTGCACTTGCCTCACAATTGAGTGATCTGAAAAAACAATCTGGTGGTAGGAGTCGAACATGTCAAGGGAACTGCTCTGCTGTAGAGCTCAAGCAAGTGCAACAACAACTACAGAGCCTTACCACAACTGTTGCACAGTTATCTGCTAAGCTGAATGACTTCCCCGACAAGCCATCCGGTCAAGTATCTGCAGAAAACCTGAATATGCCACCACCATGGACAGTGCCCACACACGACGGTATGAGGCCCAAGACAATTGCTGGTTCTTCGAACCCGGGGTTTGGCAGATCTGAAAATGTACGGGAATCATGGCCAACAGCGGCAGAAGCTGCCAAACTTGATCAGTCACGCAAGAGCATGAGAAAAGACCAGTCTCAGCCAAATGGACCAGGTGAGAGATCCAGAAAGGGACCGACGCCTAATAATGACAAGAAGATAACTATTGGAACAAAAGCAAGAGCGGGTGGTCTCAAAGTAGTGAGAAAACCAGGGAAATACACCAGTATTTTTGTTTCGAGACTACATGTGGACACAACCAGCGATGAAATAATGGATGATATCCAGCATAATGGCATCAAAACGGATCATCTGCAGTGTGAAAAACTCACAACCAAGTATCCAGGCTATGCATCATACAGAATATACGGCAGATGCGAGAATCCAGATGCTCTGTTAAGTCCTGAGATGTGGGATGCAGGCGTGTTCGTGAAGTGGTACAAGATCAAAAGAGAACAGACTGGTGTGAATAAAGACGATGTGAAGAAAGGTGATGTCGAGGGTCGGAGTGATTTGAAGAAGGATGAGGCAAAGGGTGAGACTCACATGAAGAGAGCTGGTGCTACTGGTCCCAGTGGAGACGCAAGGACAGGTGATATCAATATTCGCGATGGTAATAATGATCAAGATGAGAGCCCAGCCGAGACGTAATGGCTCTACGACTAGCATATTTCAATTGCCGGGGCTTCCGCAGTTCCGAACGTGGAATAAGAGACTATCTCGAGACTGCAAATATACAAATTGCAGCATTACAAGAAACCTGGCTTGCCAAACAGGAGTTACATTACTTAAATAATTTTGATAACTATGACTCATTTGGTGTTTCCACAACAGACTATGAAGTGTCACTGGTCAGTGGTCGTAACTCAGGTGGAGTTGCCCTGCTGTGGCAAAGGTGCTTAACCAAAGATTTTGATATCCGTCCCTGTGACTATGGTCACAACTGGCTCGTGGGCCTTGAGCTTACGGACAAAACTTCAAATGTCAAATTTAACATTATTACTGTTTACCTACCTTACAATGCTGCTAAGAACATTGATCAGTATATTGAATGTGTCGGAGTACTCCAGCAAATTTTGGAAGAGACTGACACCTCCAGGGTGCTCATCTGTGGTGACTACAATTGTGATTTCCGTAAAAATGATGAATATGGTAATATTCTGACTCACTTCATGAATGACATGGAAGTTAGTTGTGTTGATGTGGATAGACTTCCTGAGGATTCCTTTACTTATTTGAGTGATGCCTGGGACACAACCTCATGGCTTGACCATTGTTTATGCTCGGCAGATTTAGCCGATTTGATATGTCATCAGTTTATTGACTATAATATTATGTGGAGTGACCACAAGCCAACTGTGATGGACATAAAATATTCACTGTCGCCCTCAGTTTCGGATGAAAGCCAGATTGCGAAAACCATGAGTAATGTAGATTGGAATAATAGAGCAGTTCTTGAAGCCTTCTTCGACCGTTCTGGGGAGCTCCTGGGTGACTTAGATTTGTGTGAACTTTCTCAATGCAGAGATGCAATGTGTACGAATGAGAACCATATGACATTAATCGACAATCTATACAGGGATATGGTAAAGTGCTTAACCTCAAGTGTACCACCTACAAGGAAGAGAAACTACAAACATGTAGTTGGATGGAATGATTATGTAAAGGACTGGAACAATGCAGCCAGAGAAAGCTTTTTACGCTGGGTTGATTGTGGGAAGCCACGAGATGGTCCTGTTTATGATATGATGAAAAAATGTAAAGCAAGATTTAAATATGCACTGAGGCAATGTAGGTATAATGAAGAGTCTCTGAAGGCTGACGCATTGGCCAAGAAATTATCTAGTAGGAGTTATGAATCTTTTTGGAAAGATGTTAAATATGTTAATGCTGCAAAGGTGCAGCTACCAAATAATATAGAGGATACTTGTGGTGCTAATAATATTGCGTACATGTGGAAGAATTATTATTATGATATGTTTAATTTGTATGGGCGCCGTACTCCAGGTAGTTATCGTTGCTCCTTCAGTAATGAAATGATTGTAACTGAGGAGGAAATTGTTGAATGCATAAAGGTATTACCATGTGGTAAATCATGTGGTCCAGATGGCCTTGTTGGTGAACACTTTAAATTTGCTTCACCCAGACTACATTCTGTGATTGCTTGTTTGATCTCCAGTATGTTTGTTCATGGCTATATGCCTGAAGACTTGATCAACTCAACTTTAGTGCCTATTGTTAAGAAAAAATGTAAGTCCCTAACTGCTAGGGATAATTATAGACCGATTGCTTTGGCAAATACATTCACTAAAGTTGTTGAGCGAACAATTATGTTCAGAATTGATAAATATCTATGGACATTACCCAATCAGTTTGGATTTCAGAAAGGTGCTAGCACTGATCAGTGCATTTTCGTCTTTAAAGAACTTGTTGCTTCTTATATTAACTCTGGCAGTACTGTTTACTGTTGTTTTTTGGATGCGTCAAAAGCTTTTGATCGTGTTAATCATGACAGATTGATGTCAATTCTGTCAGAGAGAGGTATTCCGGTTTTTATTGTTAGATTATTGGATTTTTGGTATTTTAACCAGAGAATGTTTATTAGATGGGGTACGGTAGTCTCTGATTGTTTCCTAGTCAATAACGGTGTGAGACAAGGGGGGGTTTTGTCGCCATTTCTGTTTAATGTGTATGTTAACGATTTAAGTGTTACTCTAGAATCTGTGCCATGTGGCTTGTCATATGGGAGTGGTAAAATTAATCACATTATGTATGCAGATGATGTTGTCTTATTTTCCACTTCAGCAGGTGCCTTACAATGTTTGCTCAATATATGCGATGAATTTAGTAAAAAGGTCGATTTGGTGTATAATCATCAAAAGACGTTATGTATGTGTATCAGCAAAGGCAAATTGCAGTACCCCGCCCCAAGCTTCTGTCTGGGGGACAGGAAGATTGAAATTGTGCATGAAGCTAAATACTTGGGTCATATTATTTGTTCAGACCTCAGTGATGACAGGGATATTGACAGACAAATTCGAAGTCTGTATTGTCGGAGCAATATGCTTCTAAAACGCTTCAGTAAATGTAATGATTATGTAAAATGTTTCTTGTTTAAATCTTTCTGTACGAGTATGTATTGCTGTTCACTGTGGTTACATTTCACTAAATGTAAAATGCAACGCCTTTGTGTTTCATATAACAATGCAGTGCGTAGATTTTTGAATTTGCCAATGAGATGTAGCGCATCTATGATGTACACACTATCTGATATTCCTAGTCCAAGGAGCTTAATCCGCAAAACTTGCCATAATATATATAGTGTCAAGATCTGCTAGATCACTTGTTTATGATATTTATAGATGTAGTGTGTTGAAGAGAGGCAGTTACACCTCCCACTGGGTAGAAATTTTTACTTAAGATTTTTGTTGTAAACATATCATATGGATCTTTGGTCTGAAATAAAGTTTACTTGACTTGACTTGACTTGACACTGATCATACTACACTGATTTTCCCCTCAGATCTTGAATACTAAGATAATACTTGTTTGATCTGAGTAACAGAGTGGTGTCTGCTCAATTAGGAATGTTGGAATGCAGCATTGTTTTTTAACTAGCAGCATTTACTGAGCTTTTGGCAACAAGTACACATAACAGAATGTTAAACTTGAAAATGTTGTGGCAAATTGAAAATTGTTTTGCACATCAATGACATTGTCTTTGAAAAATAGAAGTAATGCAGATTAGGAGTAGCTGATATTTCTTCAGCACACTGTGTGTTCTCTTTCCAGTTTATAAGAACCTATTTGCAGTTTGAGTAATAAGGGGACAATCTTAAAATGTCCTGGTGGGTGGTTTGGAGTTTTTTTTAATAGATAATTTCTTCCCTACTTTTGATAAAATAAGCAAATTGTTTTTAGGAACTCCTAAAACAGATAATTGTTGACGAGGTATTTTTTCATTATGTTGTGTTGTTTGGTTTAGAATAAAATATTCAAGAACGTAGCATGCTCAACATAATAGATGCTGTAACAAGTGTGAAAAAATTCCTAAGTAGACTGTGTCTTGCCTTCTTTTTAATGGCCAACTGATCAAGTGTCTTTATTTAGATCTCATGTCGCTATCTCATTCTTTTTTTTTTATTTCAGTTTTCAGGACGAAACAAATGACAGGTTTGGAAATACCAATGCTTATTTTTAAATTTAGCTTGTGCATCATAATGTCTACTTTTTCATACCAAGTTGAAAAGGTGTCAGGGCTGTGGATGTTCAGTAAAAAAAATATGGGAGACTTATTATGTGCCCCCCAGAGAATCGCGTGCCCCCCCAGGTGCCCCCCCATTCGAGGACCCCCAGTTAAGCCACTGTTCTTTGGTAAATTGCACGAAGGATTATTCAGTGAAAAAAGGCCCAAACTCATCAACTCTGTAACAGTTATTTAGAACAAATATAAAAAAAAACATAATTCAAATTATATCCGCGCGATGGTCATTAAGTAGGGGGACTGGGAACATTGGAACGTTCTGCACGATCATGATGATTTTACCCAGTATCAAAAATTCCAAGAAAAGCAGATGTTTCGCATAAGGTATGCCACTACTTTGGCTTTTAAAGAAAGTTAATCCCAAAGCTAAATCCCCTCACCCAAAAAAAATAACATAACATTATTCTGTAAAAGGTGTGTCCCATGTGCCAGAATGATGTCAGTGGTCCCAAGGAACCCCAAGTCCTTCCACCTGAATATCTAATGTTCACCCCCCCACCCCGATGAAATACATGTATAGTGTATCTTGCGTTATTGTTTCTACTTAAAATTTAAATACAATATCATTCTCTGGACTCTAAGAGTTTGTTTATAATGTCCCAATTATTTCCTCAAATTTATTGAATGAAATGCTTCACTTCACCAAGCATTTACTA
Organism: Platynereis dumerilii; assembly: GCA_026936325.1. NCBI lineage: Eukaryota > Metazoa > Annelida > Polychaeta > Phyllodocida > Nereididae > Platynereis > Platynereis dumerilii. The sequence continues at coordinate 3,727,434 of JAPTHN010000040.1, forward strand.
CATGTTTTTCACAAGCAAATTGCTCAAACCATCTGAAGAAAAGTCAACTTCTACAAGAACTCATTATTATCCATCCAGTAACTGTGTAAGCTTGAAGAAAAAATCGTCGACTGAAAACATGATGTCATGCTTGAGCTGTCTGCAGATCATCCTCATTTTTTACAATTAAAGAAAACATACAGGCTTACAATGCATCAAGTCACAAACTATCATTTTAAGCCTGTACACAGTTAATTACGACAGTTTATGATAGTGATATTAAAATGCGAATTGCCAAACATAAGGATCATCCACAACCAGCCTCAGCATGAGATCATGCACTCTGGCAAAGAAGATTGATAATACCTTTTTGGCAAATGATTGACTCCCTTTCTGTCTGTATTGAAGTGTATTTTCTATTACTACACCATCACCTTCTATTAGTCCACTGATACCTTGTCTAACCTCCTAATAACTGTAGATGCGTGCAAAGCTTTGCTTATCATCATGAGAATGTTGCAAAACAAGCCAAATGCATGGCATCAACTATATTAAATTACACTTAGCTGTGCCACTGCCAACTTGTTTTTTTTTTTCTTTTCTTCAGTTTGTTGTGGAAATGTGCATATCGTTTTCTCAAGGCTGAAACATTTCATCCAGGCGCTATTGAAACACTGACGGGTCTTGTAAAAGTTGGAGCCAATCCTTTTACACTGTATAGTGGGAAGTCTGTCTTCACTGCTTTTCTAAAAGAGTCTAATTCTCATCAGCAAGAGTCCTGCATGTCTTCAGCTTTAAAATTCTTTGAGGAAGTGCTCAGCACTGAGGATATTTCATGTGCAGATGAAGGAACCCTGAATCATGTCGTCAAGTCATTTCCAAGAGCCATTCTTGAAAGTGACTCCAATCTTCAACCTCTTGAGGAAGTTCTTGTGAAAATCTGTTTTAGAGTTATTATGACAAACTCTGCCCTTCTCAACCATGTGGACAATGAACGACGAACTCCTCTTCACAACCTCATGGCAAGGCTGAGTACTGACGATATTTGGCGAAAAGCCAAATTATTACCAGGATCTGAAAATCTCTTGGATCTCATGCTCAAGCTGATCACCACCAAGAATGTAAAACTGAAAGACAAAGACAAAGTTACGCCTTACTCTTGGCTATCCTGGTGGCGGGAATCGAAGACATTCATCAATGTTTCTGACACACCAAAGATTAAAGATATTATTCAACTTCTTGATCAGAGGGGTGATAAAAAGGATCATCAAGGACGAGAATTTCTCAGGTGAGTTTGAAAGAGCTTCATTCCTGGACAAAATACATTATACACTGAAAAGCCATTTTGACCTTTTATTTTCAACGAAAAGAAGCAAACTGGCCTCTTCAATACATATATAGTTGAAAAGCTTGCCAAAGTATCTTAGAATCGCATGCTGTTACTTTTAATGTAATTATCATTTTCATACCTCTTTACACCATCTGCTGCAGGACAATGTTATACATAATTGTTATACATATACCCCATAATTCTTCACAATATCCTGCAATTCTGAGTGAATTCCATGACAAATCTATGAGTTCATACCATTGAGGTCATTCTTGTGAATGTCCTGATCTTGTTATGTAAACAACAATAGTTCTGTTACAAATCACTTGAGAGAGCCGGGTGAGTAATATCATTCTCTGATTTCTCGTTCTACGTCCAATGATTAAAAATTAAGCAGGCTTCTTCAGTACTGATGTTGCTTGTGCTGTTGTTGTGTGACAGTTTGATTGGACTTGTTTTAATTCTTCCCTAGGTTATCACAATAGTCATGGTTTGATGATTTTGTTGCATTGTTTACCATCATGATGCCATATCCATGGTTACATCTATGAAGATAACTTAGGACCTGATAGTCCACAGATCTATGGAGTACATGTAGACAGACATCTCATCTCTTCAAAAGTGTTCATACTCAGCTGCCTTTTTGATAAAGTCAGAATAAGATTTTAAAGTATGCATGTGTAAGCCTTTTTTGGAAGACAAAAATTATATTTATAAGTGTCATTATGTGACATGAGGTCTGGCTAAGTCATTTTCCCAGCAACCCTGTTAGAAAATAAGTTATAGGAGTTAACCACTTTAGGATAACCCGTATATTCGTATAAAGCGTTGATACAATCTGGCACTGGGAGGTAGAGTAAACCGACTTTAAATTTAAAATTTCAAGAATTTTCTAAAATGGTTTTAACCATATCTATATTTGACAATAATAACAACTTAAACGGGGCTTTTGAAATGAAATATTAAAATATTTATATTAATTTATTTTTTATATTAATATGGCTCCGTGGTACAGTGGTCAGCATGCTCACCTTGTAGTAGTACACATGAGAATGCTGGTTCGATCCCTGCTCCTGCCATGTTCAGAGGTTATAGTTCCTCCGTGGCCTAATGGTTATAGCAGTTGATTTTGAATCCACTGGCCTGAGAGGACACGGGTTCGAATCCCGGTCCTGGAACTAAATTGGAGTGAGTTGGAGACAGTTGTGGCCGGGGGAGGATGGCCACTGTGTAGGCAGAGGTCCATCCTCCTGTCTGGTGTATGTATGCAACAATGTCCCGGCCAGACTCCACCTGAATGACGAGCAGTGGCCAATGATGAGCATTAAGGAAAACCTGGAATGAAGACATCTGGACAGAAATCTACAAGGACACTTAGGACAGTCATCTCTGCTTCAATTGTACATACATTTACATTGTGAAGTGCACCTGAATGCCAGAGTGATGGCAAATGGTAGCACTATAAATATGACTAATAATAATAATAAATAATAAAATAATAATAATCACTATAATTATTGGTGTGATTGCCGTTCAGTATGGTGAGCGCCGGTGAGCAGATTTATCTAGAATGGGCGCTATATAATATCATACTGTTTTATATACTATATTATATTTATTTCTTAACAGAAGTTCACAATTCCATGTTTTTTTTCTTTTATTTTATAGAAATGATTTTAATAATTCCATTGCAGGGTTAAGTGAACCCACGCATATTTTTTCTGGAAACTGCTGCTGATTTTCCCTCTCACAAAGTAAATAGGTGTTGCACCTTGTATAAATATTTCAAGACATTGACAAATTCTGAGATATAAATTTATAGACCTGGAGATCGTATTCTTCAAAGTTCAAAACTTGGGTTGACTCACTTTGACAAATGATGATGGTTCACTTTACCTGATTCGTTCATCCTGGACCCAATGAATGGCAATTACACTCAGTCAGTTCAAAAACATGGCTGGTTCACCTTGCCAAAAGATGATGGTTCTAGCATCAAAAGGGAAAACCTAGTAAGTCACATTTTGGGTCAAATTGAGATAAGCTTAAAATAGGACTTCTAAGACATGTTTCTATATATTTATTAAGTTTAGATTTTCAAGAAGTGGCCCGTTATCCCAGAATGACACTGGAAAATCCCTGTAAGTCTATTTCTTAACTGGAATTTAAAAGTCAATTTTCTCAGAAACTCCGAAATGTGCCTTACTAGTAGTGATTCCAATCAGTCTCGATCGACACCTCTCGAGAATGATCATGGTCTAGTGTGCACGAGAATCAAGAATTTCTCGAGAAATCTATGACACTGTCCTGCCATTGGCACAATGATAAAACAAGAGAGATTTAATCATGAAATGGATCAAATCTTTTGGCTTTGATGACATCTTTTATAGTTTTAATGTTAATCTGTGTGTTTGTTTCCTATAATTCACAGCTAAACATCCAGATATTATACAATTTTAAAACATTTGTACAGGTTCAATTTCAGCATTTATCAGGTGTACAATGGGGATTATAATCAACAGATATTTATATTGAACAATGGAGCAAGTACACAATAACAATAATATCAAGCAAAACAAAACAACTATACAATGCTTTGTAACCGTTATAAACATAAACACATGAACACCATGTCAAACAATGATCAACATTTCAATTCTCGAGAATCGGTCAGCGAGACGAGAAAATGCTCTGAGTCATTAAAATCTCGAGACTTCTCGAGAATTCTCGCTCTCATTTGATACTCTACTGACTAGGTTTTCCCTTTGGATGCTAGGGTTCACTTTAACTAATTCCTAGATCCTGGGACCAATGAATGACAATAATAGTCAGCCAGATGCTTGCCAATTCCATAGTACTAACTTGAGATGTTAATAAAAGTCTTTGGGGTGGGGAAATCGATTAATACGTGTCATTCTGAATGGAGGGATTATTGAAAGAAAGATCAAATCCTGGGTTGCATCACTTTGCCTCGAAATGTGGGTTGGTTTACTACGCCTTTTGGCTTGCCCTTGGTTATGACCACATTGAGTTGGTTCATGACCTTGCCATCAGAAATTAAGGTAGGCCACCTCACAATTAGACAGTGTACACAATTTTATTCCCAGCAATCATTGGTTCACTTTGCCTTCTGAGGATCCATCTCAGTATTTGCTTGTTTTTCAGAAAAATGCAAAAGAAGAAAAATATCATGAAGCTACAAAACTCCATTTGTGGCATATGGATCAAAACAAATGAAAAAATTGGGAAAAAAATCTCCTACTTTATTGAAAGTGGGCAAAATCCAAGAAAAGTTCATGAAGCAGATATAGAAAATACATCATACTCACAGGTAAGAAATATATGTTTTTAGAAACATTAAGTATTGTTGTTGCAATATTAACTGTAAGTTATGTCAAGTATATTAGAAGGAAAAATGTATAAGGGCCATTCTCAAATTTCGGGACAAAGGGTATAGCAAAAATTTCCTGTAACGGAGGGGACAATGTGGTAACGGAGTGGACTTTTGATGTAAAAAACCAACTGTAGGAACAACAACAAAAGAAAAAACAATAAAAGATTGATGTAACTATTATTTTCAGAAGTACTTCATCTCATATCAGTAGATTTTTTGTTCCAAACGTGGATTTCTTGCTCATGATCTGGTAACGGAGTGGACGGTAACGGAGGGGAATGATTTTTTGCTTTTTGCTCAATACTGCTTTTTTTTTGGAGATTAGATAAAATAATTGAAGACAATTAAAAGTTGTCACCCTCAGCAATATATGCATGAAATCACTCTTTAAAACTATCATTGGTAAGCTTGGAAATTAAGGAAACGGAGTGGACATTTTGGTGGGACCAAAAACATTTTCTTTGAATATTATGTCATAATATAGTGAATACATGTTTTATGAAGTCTGCAAGGCAGTGGTACTATGGCGCACATGCGTCTGATGATATTCAGTGAAAATAGCTCATAAAAAGCAATAACGAACCGAGCTATGGCAAGTGACGGAGGGGACAGAAAAATTGACATAAATTAGTAACACATCTATAATCAATTTAATAAAAAAACTTTTAAAAAAAATTAATTATTAATCATTTAATCAATGAAATAGGACCCAAAAAAATTGAATGTGAACTAGATATAATTTCAAGTCTATATTCTCATGAATCGTGCAAAGAAACTTTGAATATAATGGTACATTAGGAGAAATATTAACACTTGATTTTGTCATGTCAGGTCCAGTGGCAGGGAAAAACCATTGATTTTGCATGGATTACTGGACATAATGCAGAAAGAAAAGGTCTAATGAATGACTTTTTGTTCCAAATGCAGTGGTTCTAAATAGAAATATGAATAACAGATGTAGAGTGACGCTTCAGATGTTAATCGCATTCAAATTAATGTCAGGGAGCTAGAGTGACGCAAATTGTCCCGAAATTTAAGAATGACCCATAAATGTCCCATTTTATTTGAATATGGAGATCATGATAATCATTTTAGTAACATATCTTTCAGGAGTGTCCACCTAACAAAGGGTATTTTGCTGTTATATCTTCTCAGTCTTTGATAAACCACAACTTCTGCGTATATCTGATGTCAATACTTAGGCAGTTGGCATTTGGCACACTTCGTAACAAAAGTGAGTTTGTGCTGGTGGTTGTGGACAAGGATGCTGTCTCTCTTCTGGATGATGCTCAACACAAGACAATTGATTGGCCCATAAATTTGCTAGACATTCCCAGAGTTGATGTAAATTCGCAACTAGATGATGATATCCTAAATCAAGTTCCTTCGAAGCTGCAAGGTAGAGTTCAACATTACGTATATTTGATTGATTGATTTTTATTATTAAACATGTTGCAGGGTATCATTCTGTGAATGTTCTAATAATTTTGCTAGGTTAGTTTTAGCATTTTTGATAGCTCTGTTGAAGCAATTTTTCATGATCTGTGTCTTTTCGTGTAACAATTGTTTCGTTATTTCACAATAAACGTAACATAGTGTAAGAATTGCCTTGGTAACCGATAGCCTTATGCGATGATTCGCTCAACTGAATTTGACTCTTTTAATGAATTGGTAGACTTTTACTCAATAGGAAACCATAATTATCAAGGAAAATATTGAAGAAAAGGTTGAAATCAGTTTCTGTCTGTATAGGATTCCAATCTAATTTCAATGACATTTTTATTCCTGACCGGCAAATCTCCAAATCATTTTCTTGGTAATATAATCAAACCCCATGACAGTGTAGTTCACAGCTATGAACATCATGAGTATTAGGTCTGCTCTGAGTTAACACGAGTCTGGAGGACGAGTGTTATTCAGAAGGCAGACCTGACACAAATGATGTTCATAGCTGTGAACTACACTGTCATGGGGTTTTATTTATATCCCGCAATGAGTTTATCGGTGGTTTTTACTAAATTTTAGTCTGATAACTTCAAATTCTCCCAAGTTAGGAGCAGCAGTTTGTTGTGACGTCACCAGCTGCCCATTGTGACATAATGACATAAACAATCGCTGCCCATTGTTTGCATAACAACGTCAGATAATTTATGTCATTGAGTTCACTAGGATGAACTCAATGGTGTGAACTCAATGGTTTTTTCATGGTGTTCACTCGCAATTGCGGGATATATTCCCTGTACAACCCTATTGATATAGTGATCTGTAATGTCTGCTGTGATACTAACAGCACCATGTGCAGTTAGTGTTAGTATTCGTCAGTTTGTTATAAACACTGTCAATGGAAGTTGCAGTCATTTCAAAGAATGATCAACATTACAATTCTCGGGACTCACTCAGCGAGGCGACAAAATGCTGAGTCATTAAAATAAAGACTTCTTGAGAATTCTCGGCCTCATTGGAAACATTACGTATGAGTCACTCAGGTGGGTAGTTTTATCTCTGGAATAAAGCTATATTCCAGGAAGTTGGCATTCCTAGACAGTGGAGGAACTCCACCTTGGAAGTTTAAAAAATGTTCAGCTTGTTAAAACTTCTTAGCTGCCTAGGAAGAGTCAGAGTTTTTCTCAATTTTAGGATGTCCCGGGACACTTTTTGAGTGAAAAACATGATCGGCGGGATATAGGGCCATCCCTGAAGTGTTGAGATATTTTGCAACAAGAAAGCTTGTCCTCAAGAGTTTTTTTGGAGGATGGAAGTGTGTATGTGTTTTTTTTTTGGGGGGATGTGGATTTGAAGGTGTGTGCATTTTCTCTAATTTGGGGAGGGAGGAGTTTAAATCAAAGTAATGTGACCAGCTCCACCAAAATGAGTTCAAAGTAGGCATTCTACATTTCTCAGAAATGAGCAAAATGTGTCAAAAGGTCACATTTTGATGATTTCTGGCTGTTGGAACCATGTTTTCGCAAAAGTAATTTGCTTTGATTACTTAAGACCATCTTAACCAAAAACTGATTTTAAATTATCTAAATTGGGCATCCTTCTTGATTTTCTTAGTTCTTTCATTGCAATGGCAGGAACTTCAAATTCCATTTTCTGAGAGTTTGATGTTTCTTATCATCAATGTTTGAGGTTCCATATCTTTGGGTTGGATGGAGATATCAAAACATACTAAACATCATTTTAAAGCTCAATGCCAGTAGTATAGAATAAAGTCATTTTCATAACTATATATGATAGGAGGCCGACTTTGAACCCATTTTGGTGGAGCAGGTCACAGTTGTGTTTTGTTGTTTTTTTGCCAGGTGGGGCACACCCCCGTTAAATAAAAATGGCATCGCCCTTGATAGAAATAACTTTCATACGGGGTTGAAAGTGTTTTTTTTTTTGGGAGGGGCTCACAAATTTCTGCCAACCTTATTTTTTCCAGAGAAGTGGCAGCCGGGGGTGGATGAAGGTGTATGTTTTTTGTTGTTTTTTTGGGTGGTTGAAACTCAAAATAGCCATGGAGTTGGACATATTGAAAATGATGTATTTTTGTTGAAGATCGCAGCATGTCAATTGTCAGAGCAATGAGTTACAATTGTTACTCGTCGATTGCACTGCTTCTGAATCACAATCTACCTCTTTTATTTTGTATCACGGCAGTGATACACATCACAAGGTTTATATTTACATCATTGGGTGAGTCAGTGAAAATTCTGCCTTTTTCAATGCTAGAGATGGCAACAAACACCTCCAATGACATCATTGACACTCTGAAAACAGCTGAATGTAAGGCATTTGTAAGCACTTGAGATATGTCTAGTGTAACTCGTGAATTTGAGGGACTTTTGATTTTTAACCGATCAAGAAATTCAGAAAATGCTGTGTAGTGCTTGAGAAAATGGCCTCAGAAAATCATTAAAAATTCTGTAAAGTGACAACTGTTTTCTTTGCTTTGTTACAGGGCCTCAATTGAACCCTGGATATTCCACATCCAATGGCAATGTTGGCATCGGCTTGGCATGGGGAGTCTTCCAGTACAATTTTGCATTAATGCTCTCAGGTCAGGACAAACCGAGAATAGTTGTTGTAATCAGTTTGTTTTGCACAATGATGGTTGGATCATTTTTTCTTTGATCAATATTCAGATAAAGTATAAAAAAATCTGTTTGCCTTTTTGGTTGCAGGTTTGAAAAAAGGAGTGGTTTTAATTTATTGTGTATCACTTTACCTTTTTTTACACTGTATCATTCAAGCTTACGGCTTTTCAGGCATCAGAGAAAGATTGAAAAATCTTCAGCAAATAAGATATATGCTAATAGAATGAGCATGTATTACATCATCATCATCCCAGAATCATCTGAAGTAGATCTGAAGATACAAGAGCATGGCATTCCAAGAACAAACATCATCGGACATTTGGATAATGCAAAGAGGATCGACCGAGCTGGATGGTCTCCTTATCGTTTAAAGGAATTGGTTTTTGAGATTGCAAATACCAAGGTAATAATTAAAAACATGTGGTTTCTGAGATCACAAACACTAAGGTATTCATTTAAAGAATTGTTTTTTGACATGACAAACACTAAGATAATCATTTATAGATTTGGAATTTGAAATTGCAAAAACCCAGGTAAACATTTTTAAACAATTTGATTTTGAGGTCGCAACAATATATCTATCTACACCAAGAGATGAAACACAATTAACATTAATTAAAATATGATCATAAGTGCAGTATGTAACACGTACAATCAAGAAACTCTTGCAGCTGGTCAATTTGGTTGAAAATAAGACTATTTCACAATGAAATGAGCACTTTGTGATTCCTGATAGCTGATGAAATGTCATGATCAAATTTTTAGCTTGGTGAAACCACCTCTTTTGTTTTGTTTTTCAATCTTGATGTTGGTCGTTGGTACTACCACCCTTTGCCGTAACAGTAACATTGTTACCATTTAGGGCATAGCGACAATGGAGGTGTAATAAAGCAGAGGAAGGCCAAAAAGTGCAATATTTTAGGAGATGCCACACGCAGTGGTGCAACAAGCAATGTCATATACCAAAATGTATGGAAAATTCTCTAGTATCAGGAAATGTACAGGAAACTGGCCATATGCTGCTCTGCTGTGGTGAAAGGCTGGGGGCAATCAGTATCTGAAAGGAAGAACAAACGCAGGTCTTCTGATCACTTAGCAAGCCCTTTAACGACAGTGCAACAAATTTTTGCTGAAGCGCTACATAATTATATAACATTATGATATAATAGGATATTTTCTATTCAATTTTCTTAAATAAGGTCAAGGTAAAATTTGCTGAAATGCGGCAAATTTTCTTGAAATGTCCATAAAAAATATGGCCAAAGTACACTTTTTGCCTAAAATTTGCCTAAAGTCGGAAAGCATCCTTTATTAGTTTCTAACACTGATTACATAATAAAGTGAATGTTGATTATCTTTTTGCAGGGGGAAAAATATTACTGCTGTGCTAAATATATAAGGCATCATGATGCACTGAAGTATATGCTTGAATCTGGAGAACTGACTGAGGAGGAGATGAAGAAGCAGCACCGTTTGTTCACGGACACCCTGAAGTCAATTCTTTCTCATCCCCTTTACCAGAATCATGCCCTCGTTTTCTGCTGCCAAGATTACAATGGTCTGCCAGACAAACTTTGTGATCTGCTAACAAAACAGGTTGTGGAAGAGCCCCTGTCCTTTGAAACTAATCCAAGGAATCAAGGTGTAGTACAGGCAGACAAATTTCTTTCTTTTTGGATAAAATGGTCGTAATTGATTTGAAAAGTTAACATATAATTTATTTTTATAAGGTAGTTTGATGTAAATTGAAAGTCTATATATATCTGATCCCTTGATACTTATTTCACAACCTTATGTAGCAATATGTTATCCATTCTTGGCTTCTGATAACAATGACATTCCCAGGTGTTTTTCTTGTCATACTTATTTCTTCAATTAGGTTCATAATTGATACATAAACAAGTTGTCGGTACCCCACTATAAATGTGAAGGTCCCCCATTCACCTCCCACCAAGACCCAGTCCCCTTAGGTATGCCACTGCTTGGTAATTCACTGGCAATAAGTGTCGTGCACCAGTCCCATCATAAATATGGCGGCATGTTGAACAATGTTCTTCTGTCTATCCTTGACAATTATCATTGATATCCTTCTATCGACATTCTTTTCAGTTACGAGGGTGGCAGAAGGTCTTGCATGGAGTTATTACCGCCGTTATGTAGATGATCTTGGACCAGGTAAGATATTGGGATTAACAAAGCTTGATAATACAATCTTGTCTCTGCATATATAATTATACGATAATTGATGTTTGTACAGAGGAAGTTCAATTGGTTTAAAACATTTTATGAAGAATCTGTTCAGAGGAAGTAGATAAAATACTTTTCTCCATCCATTTTTAGGACTGTGTGAAGGGTGCTCAGAAAGAACTGACCGCATTTTTTGACAGATCTTTCTATTTAAAGTAGCTGTATGAAATTTTCACAGAACTGTAACATGAGACATTCGACTATTTTGAAAAATTTATCGGCTGGAAGCATTTAAGATACTTTTCAGTTGGGAGCATTTAAGTTACTTTTCGTTGGAATTGACATGAAACCTTGTGCAATCAATGCAACTAAAAATGTCTGCTCAAATCATGTAATTAAAATTGAGTAAACAATGTAACAAACATGCAATTCAATACTTCGAAGACTTTTTAGAGCTCTAGCTAGAGTCTGACAATGATTGAAGATGTTCTCTCGTTATTCACATGTTCAACGAATTTTTTCAAAGCAATCCCAAGCGTTCTCCTATCCAGGAGTTTCAGAAAATATGGACCATCTCAAAAAGCTTTTTGGCGCATGATGCTGCAATAATGCAAAGTTGCAAAATCCCAGACAACAACAAACCAGGGGCAGACTGAAGATTTTTTTTTTGTAGGGGGGGGGGATTTTTCAGGCCTGACATCACACACTATTAAATAGTACTGAAAAACATGTACACTGTGCATGTGGCAATTAACAAACTAATATCCATGCAGGCGCTTTTACATAACAGAAGTTTATTTATTTTTTACACATCCTTGCATGGTTATGTAATATTCTCAGGAAACAAGGGGAGGGGCTTTGAAATTTTTCTATGGGTACTTATTTCATAGAAATGCCCACTTTATAATATAAGAACCTTTTACTACATGCCACATACCCTCAGGTTCATCATAAGATCGATACAGTACCCTTTTTTCTATGGGTACTTATTTCATAGAAATGCCCACTTTATAATATTAGAACCTTTTACTACATGCCACATACCCTCAGGTTCATCATAAGATCGATACAGTACCCTTTTTTAAGGGTACTTTTCTTGTTATCTTATGGGCAAGTAAAATATGTGTCATTGTCATCATTGTCATTCTTGTTGTGTGTAGTGAGCTGCCTCAGTAGAGCAGTGCTGTACAACAGCTGATTGAGATGGTACTTGGCAATCAAAATTTTAATAGAGAACAGCTCGAAAGACAGTGGGTCCACCAAAATAAACTTTGACATTTGTTCATTTAAAAATAGAGTTGAGATTGGTTACTGCAGATTCATTTAGTATGAGTTTCTCTGGCTGGTTTTCTCAGTGTCTACGTAGTATTTTCAGCTTGCCTGATTTGCCAACAAGCAGTAAAACGTCCTCCAAATCTCTCAGTTGAACGTAGTAAGCCATGACAAATATAATATTCTGCATCAGTGAACAACATAGTTTGGAAAGTAGATAGAGTAGCGCGGGGCATGCAGCCCCCCTTAACTTCGAGGAGCGATTTGACCTGTTTTTGTAGTCGATTATTTGAATGCTTAAGCTGTCAGGAAGGGATCACTTAACTCTACTTATAACTAGTGAAACGAATGTCTTCCAATTTTAATAAAGGAGTTACGGCCCTTTTTGCAAAAAAATTAAAATTGCCTTCTTACCCCACCCATCGGGCAAGAAGCCCCCCTATTATAATCCTATGGAAATTTTTTTTGCGAGCGCATTCAGCTTGAAAGTTATTTCTTGGGGTTCTTCTATCATTTTTAAGGCATTCTATTCACTTTTTCTGAATTTCAGAATTTTTCTGTTCATACATTTATTTTTTAATATTTTTTGCCCTTTTTCAATTTCGACCAACATTTTTTCTATTTCAATTAGCTATTCTATCAAGATTTAAGGTAAAGTACACATTATTAAATGGTTCCTGAAGCAGCTTCGAGGCCCCAGTGAAGGGGGCCCCATGCCCCATACCATGTGGGGCCTCTCGCCTCAAACCCACATATTTTAATTTGACCTCTATATTTTGAGCTAAAATGCAAAAAACATGATCCAAATCATATTTATGTGATGGTCATAAAGTGAAGCAATGCAGATATCCATTATACTTTTAAAAATTTCTAAAGTTATTTCTGACAACCACCTTCAAAGAATTAATCAAAGTTACAAAACCCATGCACCTTTTTTTGTTTCTTTAATTACGACTATGCTTTGGTGCTGAATGCCTTGAAAATTTGTGACGTCACCTAAAAAGCCTCTAGCTTCAATCCTATCAATAAGAAAAAGCACCAAAAATGTAAGTTTAGAAATAACCCTGGGGGGGCTTCTCACCTAACCCGGGCTTCTTGCCCCGACCCACTCTAAGGTTAGTATGGGAACATCAACGGAAACTGCCAGTGCATAACACGTCAGTGGCTTTGATAAACGTTTTTAAAGTATTCAAATTAGATTCCTGCTATGTAATTGGGTCTCTCAACCAATCAGATTGACTCAATTTGCTACGTTTTTCAGTCCTCCTGCTGAAACTCATACTTGTTGAAATTGCAGTAAATGAATTTCCATTTCCATGACAACTTGTAAGTAACTAAAACACATTCAACAGAAATGTTTTTGACTGAACATAGGGTGAAATACCTAGTTCCGCAAAAGTTTCAGTCACCTGTCTCAAAGAAAAGTACCTGCCTGCCATTCAAGGGTGCCGGAAGGAAATAGGGGCGGCAGGGGCAGTCGGTCGAGAAATGGCAAATCTGATTCGCGCGACGAAAATTTAATTTAGCGACAATATTGATATTGAATATGTACTGACACATTTTTGCCTAGATTCACTGTTAGTTAAGACCTAAAAATGAATTTTTCTTTGAGATCAAAAGGGCAATTGCCCCCCCTGCCCCCCCCCCTGTTCCGGCACCCTTGCTGCCTTTAAAACTGACCAGAACATCCTGTAAACAACTCTTTTGTATTTGTATGTATATTTGGAGGGCCCTATCATAGATTAGTATTTACACTTAATAGGTGAAATAAAGTTTATCTTTCTATCTGAAGATATAAGTTTTAGTAAATTGGTTAAGAGTTAGCCAGAATTGCCTTTTTCCTGTTTGTAGATTTATTTAAATTAGTTTTTTGTTGCTGCTGCAACTCCAATTTCCACTTGGGTCTTTTTTTCATAATTTCGTGAGAATCAGAAGGATAGTCAGTCTGGCTACACTGTCAAACATTATTGACAAAATAGTAACAGCTAGATAATAATTAAACTTCACCTATACCATAGGTGAAGTTTCTTATTTTCGTAAATATTTTTATTATTATTTTTCTTTCCGAAAAATGTTCTCGAAAAATTTTCAAATAATTTGTGTACATAGTCCTATGTAACCTAATTAAATTGTCCAATGTAACCCTATACCTCTGACCTATTTTTCAAGGTCATTGACCCCTTTGAAATACATTTTTTCTATATTTCAATTGACCATTACTTATGTAATAACCGATCAATTACAGTTTCCTAATAAACTATATATAATAGACTTATACTAAATAAACTGACTTAATTTTCAAAAGTATAGGTCAAGGTCAAGGTCATACAGGTCAATTTTACTCTCAGAGGTTTGCGCGCCTGATCTCTATATAAGCAACTTCGAAAATTGCAGAATTCAAGCCAATTGTTACAGTAAATGACTAATGCATGGTAAGCGATCATTTTTATGATGATATCATGCTTAGTTATTTAATTATGGAATTTTTAGTGTCAACAGCTTCGTCAAAACTGGTGACCTTGATTACTTGACACTGAAATATCGATTTTAGGCCAATAAAATGTATTGTGAACCCCCCCAAATATGCCCATAAAACCTCCATAGCCACCTTCAAATTTGACCTTAACCTCATTTTTCAAGGTCATTTGACCTGTTTAATGTTCAAATCACTTGATTTTCAAAAATTCCAACAATTATGTTATTTCCAGTATATCGGGTTAAAGTATAATAGCCAGGAGCTATATTGCTGGAACCCTGAAATCGGAATTGATTTATCTCTTCATGCTGATTTATAAAAAAATTCCAAATATGGCATAGCGCGCGACATGAAAAATTGGCCTATTTTTGCCAATTTGAGAGGTAAATATTGATCCTACATAGTTCAAATAATGAAATGACCCCCCCTAAGTCATACACCGCGAATCTGTAGAAATTATAGATTTTGACCTTGAAAGGTATTTTCAAGGTCAAAATCAAGGTCAAATATTTGACAAAATTGGATATTTGAGATATGTAATTTTTTTTAAGTAGGAAATAATGAAGGGATTTTTACAGTCTTTTCACAGGTCAGTCCTACAATACCCTAGAAGAAATGTGTAAAGTTTTAAGTCCATCGGATTGACCTACATTGCACAATAAATGTCACAAGGTCAAAAATTTACTGCAAAATTGACCCTATCATTTTCAAATTTCGCACTTGTACCCAAACTTTGATGGTCTGTATCTCCGGTTCTAATTAAGCTACAGAAAAACTGAAAGCATATTCAGAAAGCCCAAATTCTCCTCTAGTATTTCTTTTTATACATTTTAACGTATCTCTGCTAGTTAAAAAGATCGCCGGACCCTGAAAAATACATGTTTTTGGTTAAGATTTCACCAATTTACATTTTTTTTGACAAAGAAGTCAGTCTTCAAAAAATTTGATAATATTTCGAGATATAGTCCTAACATATTTACAGTATTTTGTGCTATTTTAAGTCTCTCCTTCAAACCGTTTACCTTTGGGAGCAATTTGGAGTTCAAAACTTGATATTTTCAGAGTCAATTTTTCGGTGAAATTTCATATTTTTACCATTACTTCAATCAACTCTATCTCGGGTTCTAATAAAGTCATATGAATGATACAAGCCTATTTGGAAAGCTCAGATTCTCCTCTTATTCTAATTTGTGTGCATTTTGTTGTGTCGTGAACAGGTAAAAAGATCGGTCAACCCTGAAAAATTCATCTTTTCCTCACCTAACCGAATGACTGTACTCAGACTGGAACACCAGTGATTACTAAAATTTGTGTATTAATTGCCTAAAAGATGTCAATAAACTAATTTTAAACTAAAGTAAACTAAATAAATTAAACCAAACTAAATAAACTAAGCTAAACATGCATTCACCGGGAAAGGGGGGGGGCTGTCCGCTAGCTTCATTAACTTGTGCATTGCAATATATCACAAATAAATAAGGTACATTTTTTATGCTATTTTTTGTACCATTTTATACAATATTTTTGATACTATTTTATATTTTATTCATATAATATTTTATATACTTGTTTATATATTTGTTTATATACTTGTTTATATACTTGTTGATATACTTGTTGATATACTTGTTGATATACTTGTTGATATACTTGTTGATATACTAGTTGATATACTTGTTGATATACTTATATACATTTAGACTATTTTCAACCACTGAACTAAATAAACTAAACTAAACATGGGCATTCACTGAGCAAGCTGCTTAAACATGTACAATATACCTTCATATACTTGTTCGTATACTTGTTTATTTTTATACTTAAACATATTTAGACTATTTTCACCAACTGCTCTGTGAAGTTTTATTACCGCTAGCGGTTATCGAAATCTAGTTATTATTGATTTCTTTAGTTACAGTAACACATGGGATATATGCATGACCAAGGAAATGTTGAAGACATCTTTTGTTTATTCCTTACAGGTTTGGTAGAAGCAATTAAGGAAACAGAAATGCATAAGAAAAAGAAGATGTCTGCAAAATACTTCATACTGTTGCCTTACTCTTGTGTAATGTAGGTATATTTCTAGTGTTGTGTTTGAACATCCAAGAATGTAGATCAGAGAACTTGTCAAAACATGATTCATCAGGTGTGTCAATGCAAAGACTTGAGCTTTGGTCTCACAAACTGCGTACAAAGAGTGTCCTGGGCTGTTATAGAAGACATTAGCCTTCGAGACAAAGACATTGACAATCCTAGATTGAAATTGATGATCAAAATATAGAGTCAAGGAGGGTAATTCCGTCCACTTTTGGCTAAAACTGTATTTGCAGGACTATTACAATAGATGCAAAAATTAAAACTTGTCCATTGGAAAGAGAATATTCCGTGCTAACAGCAAGAGTTATAAAAAGTCAAATATTCAAATAATTTTTGCTGAAACCATGGCAACAAAAATTGAAGGTTAGTTCTTCTAAATCCGTCCAGGATGATGCTAAAACGTCCAGCGAGGATGGTAAATCCGTCCAATGGGCATAGTACAGCATATACCTATCATATCTTCTTAATTTTTCAAATTTTGCTATTGATTGAGTCTTATAAAGGTTTTCTGTTGATTTTAGAAAAACGATTTGCTGATTGTACTTATGATAGGAGAATTAAATAATAGAGGTAAAGTTAACTGTGAAGAATTTTAATTGACCGACTTAATTACAATTAAATAACCCATTTACCAATTCAAAGGGGTATAATTGCTCAGATCTAATTTCTCTAGACAGTGGTATGTAATTTATAAATATTAGAATGCATAAAAGTGCTCTACAACCTATTTTATGTGGGTGGACGGATTTACAAACACCAAATCAAGACAGATCAAAAATAATGATGGTAATTCCATCCACTTTTATTTCCATTGTATCTCCTCTCCAGATGTTGCACCTAAGTTAATTTAACACATACTGCAAGAATAATCAAATTCTGAACCTCAATCAATATTTTTTTAACCTTCAATACTGTTTTTGTTGATGGAAATAGACCAACAAGTATAGGACCACCCTCAACGCAAAATGGCTGTGATGACGTCAGAGGATTTCATTGTATTTTGTCCTCTGTTTTTAAATGGACCTAAAAAAACACGGCACAATTAGTTTAAAAACGTGTTTCTCTTGCTTTTAAAACTCACAACTGTAATAAATGTGAATGTATACCTATATTAGAGGGTGGACGGATTTACCTTCCTGGACGGATATACCATCCTTGACTCTACAGTTCACTGCCCGTACTATTTCAATAAGGAATACTAGAATTACCCAGTGATAAATGAATGATGGAGGGGGACAATTGCAATTTTTTTTGGAGAGGGGAAGATGTGGTAATGTGGGTGAGACATACAACAATGTGACCAGGACATGCGGTGACATGACTGCAGTCCTTTGTATAGACAGTACTATGCAGAGCGCTGCCATAATTTGCACTTGACATGGTGACACATTAGTGAAAGTGGCATGCGGTCAGTATATATAGCGGATTATGATAGAATAAGATATATGGCCAATTGTTCATAAGATGATAATTGACATGTCTGGGCAAGGCCATATTTTGTGAGCAAACCAAGAAAATGATGGCACTGTGGCAGGAGTGGCAGTAATTATTTATTTGAAGCACCATAAGGCCTCAACCATTCATTCGTAAATGAAGCAACAGCTTGTTGAAAACACCCCATGGGAAGTTATTTATTTGAAGACTGGCCAGAGAAACTGAGCACGAAATTATTGATGAAAAAAAAAGCTAGGAAGGATATCAAATGGTGTCCTTCTAAGGGCTACTGTGCTGATGTACTGGTGTACGCTGCATAAAGTGCAGTAGGCCTATTTATGTTATTTTGAATTGAAAATACCTTTATATTGGCAGCAATATTGAAGTTGGGAGGAATTCTGTAAGTTTATTTATGCTTTGCTGAGGAAGGGGAAGAAGTACAAAACAGATCTGTGTTTTAGGGTGTAGTGTTGGGAATATCCTGAAGGTGGCAGATAGGTTAACTGGAGGCAGAGGCGGCCCCTGGTGTAAGGAATTGCAGGAGGTGAAACTCATGCAACTCTAGTGGCGAAATGGATTTAGGGTGGATTAGGTAAATAAAGGAGAGGTAACAGGGCTGTTGGGGTGCATCTGAAGTAAGGAGATGCCAAGGAAGGATAGGTCAAGTGTTTAGGTAAATTGGATGCATGAGGAAGGTGCTGTCTTTGCACAACATGACAGTGAGGTTTAGTTTAAATGTTAAGAAGATTATTGACATAAACACAGCAAGCTTGAACTAACTTAGGGATTAAAAGAATTTACTAAGAAAACGGCAAGTGCCGTGGCACAAGAATGATAAAACATAGGACTAGTTACTGTTGGAAAATAAACATATTTTATGCATTTTCTCAGAAGTGTTTACAGTTATAGGTTTATCACTTAACTTTCTACTGTGACAGTGCTAAGAATAGGGGGTGATAAATAAAAAATGTAAACCCCCAATAGATTTTTTTGTTTGTTACTTTCCTCTACATCACAATGCTTACCGTTTTCTTGGTCAATTTTTTTAATTGCAAAGTTTGTTCAGGCTAGCTGTATCAACCAAAAGCTGTGTTAAAGATGAAAGGCTCGATACAAGTACAATAACTGAAATATGTGGAACTGATCAGAATTGATGACTTTGGAGAGTGAGAGATTTGTCAGAAGTTGCTGTTAACAATTGATACTCAAAGCCATGCAGACAAATATTAGTATTTGCTCAACCCGGACAATGTCACATGCAGATTCGCAAACTATTGTATGTATGTGCATGTTTTTTGTATTATTTCATAACCCCACTTAGATATGTTACTAAAAAAATTAGAATCCTGTGCTGAAACACAGACATTTTAAAAGTTAGTACCTTATGGGTAAAACTCCCAACCCCCTCCCCACTTATATATTCTCAATCGACTTTTCCTTTTAAAGAAGAGGGGTCTTGGCTACTTCTCATTGAGATAAGATTTGTTTTGAATGTATATTTGCTACGTAATCAATTAGAAACTGTGAGACAACAAGTTTAATCATGTGCTACCCTAACTATTTCACACTGACCATCAGGATTTGTCTGCATTATCTGCTTCTTTCTCAGTTTTCTTGGCTTGCTCTGGATCCTACTTGAGATCGAGCACATCATTTGCATTTCCCATCAGTGTCATGAGTAAACGCAATTACCAGGGTAGCAAAATGTCAAATTCCTATTTCATCATTTCAGCCACTACAACGTGAATGATGCCGAAAAGGAACGCATTAAAAAAATTGACAGAAAGTTAAAAGGGCACGAAAAAGTTATTCCAATCTATGAGATTTCATCGGCTCATGAGGTATTTATATTATTCACTTAAGGCAAAAATCAAGCTGATCTGTGTTTTGACTAGAAAATTAGTAATTTATCTGATCACCTGAAAGACAAGATTGTCATTTATAAAGCATGGTATTTTCCTGGACTCTCTTGTGATTATATAAGTATTTTGTACCACTCATGAGTAAAAAGTATTTCATTATATACATACATATTGTGTGCCCTTGTTCCATGAAGATTGAGCAGGTATTTACTCTCTTATGATTCACCAAGTGGGCATTCTGACCTTACCTGACATCAGGATAACGTATGTGATGTCAAGCAAAACTTCCCCTGACTTCACCTGATGTCAAAATGAGTCAAATGGCCCACAGGGGAGAGTCCCATAGTGGTGTATATTTCAAATATTGAGGACTTTACACTTTACGGCGATGGCCTTGCATGTAAATTTTAGACAAAATGTATGTACCCGAATAACTTATTCTTAATTCATTTTTTATGGCTTCACAGAGCTACTTTGCATGTGTTGCCTACCGAGTGGAAGCTGGGATCCTGCGTGAGATGGAGACTGGGAAGTTGGCAGCTCTTACTACAGTGCAAAGAGCTGCAGAACTCAGAATATTCTATGAGGTCCTGAATTACCTGTTTACAAGGCCATCTGCGCCAGAATGCTGTCATATTGTCAGACTGCTTTACTATGATGGTAAGTGTGACCAGATAACAATTAGAATTAGCAACGGTGGTCTCACTGACTCTAAGATGATGTGTCAAGATTGATATGATGAATTAATACATATTGGCAAAATAAGTAAGCAACGTTTGGCACATGGGATATTTTTTAAGCTATATGTAACCTGTTGATTTTATGAATATACTCATTTTTACTGGTTTGAAGTCCCATAATTATTTTCCATGCAGATATGGAACATGGGGCTATATATTGAAAAAAGTTCAATATGGTTACCAGGAGTGCCGGAACAGGGGGGGCAGGGGGACAATTGCCCCTCCTTCCCTTGTCCAAGGGGGGCAGGGGGGCAAGGGTGCCCTTTAGACCTTAAAGAAAAAAGACATTATTTGTGCCTCAAATTAGAAAGTATGTTTTCAAATTATCATTGACTCTCTATCCAAATTTTGTCACGCGAAATTGCCGCAAATATGATTTGACCTTTTTCGTCTGACCGCCCCTGCCGCAAGCGATTCCTTCTGGCACCCCTGATGGTTACTTTTGATAAAACAATATTCATATTTTTCAGATGATGAAAATTGTGGGAGGAAACTCTCTGAGATATTGATGGAAGAAATAAAAGAAAGTCTGCAGGATGAATCAAGAACATTAATAAATTTCCAGAACACTCTGAATGGTGTGTGCAATAAATGTTATATAAATATTTATTGCGGGTCTTGACTCATGAAAGGATTGTGCAAATCAAGGAGTACTTCAGATCTATATGTATGGATGTATTGTGTATATTCTAATTATGTGACTGACTTTCACTGATACGACAAGTGTGAAGACAGTACCAACACTTTCATGAAAATTCGGGCGGACGAAGAGACACAAAGCGTACTTCATTTACTGGATGGATATTTGCACTGTGGTCAAAACAAGAACTAGACTTTGTATCCAGTGATGGTGACACTGATCAGCTCAGATGAACTTGCATCACATTTCATAACAATGAAGTACTTGAAGGTTGGCCAGACGTTCATGCCTGTTGTTTCTGTCCATGCAGGGGTTGAAAAGGAGATGAAGAGACTCAGGTGGAAATATCTTTGATTCATCAAATTTGGTAGTGTTGTCACATGATCAAACAGTACTCATTCAGAAATACGGCTGATATTTAATAAGGCAGTGGTAGGCAAGCCAGACACAAGCAAAGCTAGAAGAAAAGAACTGACAGAAGATGGCAGAAATAATTATTTGCAATGGTTATAAGAGGTTCAAGTTTGCTCATGTTCATGATGTAAAGGATGACGGCAAGAATAATTTAATTTTCTTGAGAAAACCTTCAAACTTGAACTCCCGACTTGAGCGTCTTATGTACCACGAGGCACTTCCAGTAGTAAAAATATATTCAGGAATGTTTTTCTTATGAATGAATGTGCTATAGACTTCATTGATATGCAGAAATGACTCCAGTACCACAATATTAATGGTGATGATATATCTAATGTTTCCTGATATATATTATATATTTTTTTAAATGTAGATTATTTCTAGAGCAAATTACTGTTACAGATGACAGATAATATAAACTGATGATTCACACTAATTTTGGCTTGTAACTGTTGTCGTTGTTCTTTTTCTCTTGGGGGCACCCTCTATACTAACTGTATATTTCAGCCAGAGTTGGAAAGTTCTTATTGGGGGGTGGGGCAACTGGGGGGGCACAGGTCCAATATGGGGGGGGGCATGTGCCCAGTGGCGTAGCCAGAGGGGGGCAAGGTGGGTTTTCTTCATCTAAGGTTCCAATCATCTAGATTCAATATTTAGTGGCATTCAGTTAAGCAAATTTATCTGAGATATAATAAATACCTTGACTTTAGCAGCAAAATATCTTTTGCTTTGGAATGACATGCAAATACAACACATAACTAAATTTTGTGCACTTCATGTTCAACATATTTCGTGATGATTAAAATGACCATTTTGGGAGTCATGTGAATTTATCCAAAAAATGTCGATAAAATTGTTCATATATCTCGCCCCCCCTCAAAAAGTAATGCCCCACCCATTGCCACACCTGTGGCAGAGGTCTAGCTACACCACTGCACGTGCCCCCCCGTACCCCCCCCCCCCCCCATAGGGACGCCACTGAACAGCATTAATTGCAACTAACTGAACTCAATAGTGAAAAGTGACTGCATTTTATCAATAAGTATTCAGATACTTGTTAATGATAATTTGGACCTGCAATGTACATTTTACAGGGCAGTAGAAAATTATTATTTTTGCATATTAGTTACTAAATTGTTCAACATATTTTTTTCTCTTTCCAACCATGTAGCCTTGTACATGACCAATGGGGTGCATTTGGACTCTATTCAAACAATTAGAATGTTCAGCCTTTGGTCTTCAATTATTTTCTTTTGCCGTAGAAAAAAAAATGCACTCAAAAGTATTCTTCAATCTTTGATTGAAAGAGGTCCGTCGCAGTCTTCAAAAACACCATTTTGAAGCAATTCATTGAAATGATGCCTAAATTTGGATAATTAATTATATAACATATAAAATTACAAGAGAAAAAAATATAACAAATTGTTTGGTGAATTACAAAATGTTGAGATCCCAGAACCTGAGATGGCAAAGGGCAGGGGAAGTAAACCAAAACAAACCAGAGTCAAAGAGCACATACTAGTAAAAGTGAATCTAAATGCAATAACAATTCAGGTAAAGTACAAGACAATTAACTGCATAACTGTGTTTTTGCATCATAACTATCCCAAGTTAGGTAAATTTTCCCTTCATCTGGTAGATTTTTTTCAAAATACAATGCACTCTTTTAAATATCTCATATCATTCAATGATATGTATGGATGGATTCCTCAGATCATCATATCCACCTGCAGGTGAATGGCATTTTAAGTCCTATACTTCATCCACATTATCCAAGGTGGCATGAAAGATGGCCATCATGCATTCTTTTTCGTGAACTCAGGTTACTTTTCTCCAATACTATCATAAACAATGACACACCAAATTAGTGGTTTTCCTGGTCAATGAATCTAATTTTCATGGTGACAGGGAAATTAGAGAGTTCCAACCTTCATGCGATGGAAGCACTGCAAATATCACACGGATATGAAATGTAATGAACAATATTAATATCTAAACCTTTGACAGACATTAGAGATTTCATTGATACAACTTTATTTTAAACAACAGGAAACAAAAGTGCTCAGGTGGACACTTTAGATGTTCATTAAATTCACAATATCTAAAATAACACATCATTCCTATCATGGTGTCAGGTGTGTTCTTCTGTTATTAATATTGGACTTCAACGCAATTGCAGCATGAGAGTTCTTGGCTCTAAGTCTGCAATCGATGAATCTGACGGATGAGAATTCATGTCTTGCAGTAATGGTAAAGGGAGGATGTGATGGCCTCCATCAAATGAGACAGCAATTGCAGGAAATGCAGCAAATTATAAAGGAGGTCTTGGGAATGATGAGGAAGGAAGTGTAGATCATTGATTGTTGAAGGGAACACGAGATGTTGAGTTGATTGTAGAAGAAAAGAAGAGATAAACAGCTAAGATGAAGATGATAAACCAGAACTTTTTTGTACATTAAGCCTACTATATCAACACATTCTTCCTTTCCGGAATATTATGGAATTTCAAAATACAACAACACACAAATATACAAATAGAGGGCAGAGATATCCAAGTTAGAGCCTAACATTTAAAAATAAGATGTCTAAATAGCATAATATTGTCTGTCCTACATTAATTTGCGCGGGGATGCAGCCCCAATTATCTTTGAGGTGTGATTTGACCTACTTTTTATGGTCTGTTACTTAAATGCTTATGCTGTCAGGAGGGGATCACTTGACTCTACTTATAACTAGTGAAAAAAAAAGTCTACCAATTTTTATAAGGGAGTTTCAGCCATTTTTGTAAAATATTGCAAACGGCCTTCTTACCCCACCCATCGGGCAAGAAGCCCCGCTATTGTATTATTATGGCAATTTTTTGTGAGCGAATTCAGCTTGAAAGTTATTTCTTGGGGTTTTTTTGTCATTTTAAGGCATTCTATTTACTTATTCTGAATTTTTCTGTTCATATTTTTATTTTTTAATATTTTTTTTCCCTTTTTCGATTTTGGACAATTTTTTTTCTATTTTAATTAGCTATTCTATCAAGATTTAAGGTGAAGTACACATTATTATGTGGTTCCTGAAGCAACTTCCGGGCCCCAGTGAAGGGGGCCTCATTGCCCATACCATTGTGGGGCCTCTCGCCCCAAACACACGTATTTTCATTTGACCTGCCTCTCGTCCCAAACACACATATTTTCATTTGACCTCTGTATTTTGAACTAAAATGAAAAAAAACGAGATCCAAATAATACTGATATGATGGTCATAATGTGAAGCAATGCAATATCCATTATACTTTTAAATATTTCCAAAGTTATTTTTGACAACCCCTTTCAAAGAATTACTCAAAGTAACAAAAACCATGCATTATGTTTTTGTTTCTTTAATTTCTACTATGGTTTGGTGCTGTCTGCCCCGAAAATTTGTGACATCACCTAAAATTCCTCTGGCTTCAACCCTATAGACAAGAATATGCACCAAAAATGTTAGTTTAGATATAACCCTGGAAGGGCCTCTCATCTAACCCGGGCTTCTTGCCCCGACCTACTCTAAACTTGCAACAGTTATTGTTTTTTTGTTTGTTTATTTTATGGTACCACATTGCAATTGATTACTTCTAGAAATTTATTTTATTGAATCCTAATAAAATGTGACCGTGGATAGTAGTTTCTGTTTGACAGTTTCAATACCAGCAACTATGTGAAATCAAGCGGCACTCCTCGCAAGGCGCATTAATTAACACTGAACAAAGCTAGTCAAATAATCTGACCAGTAAAATATATAAATACTTAACTTTGTAGAGAAATGACGGTTTGATCGCCTTCTTCTCCTGCTCCAACCAAACTGTAAAACATGGGGAGAACGGGGCCTCATTGAGACACGGGGCACAATGCCACAGTGAGGTTTTCTTGATTCCTGACAAGGCATATCACATGGTGGTGCCGTCAAATCTTGTAAATTCCCATCCTGATGTTTCCATCCTCTTATCGGCAAAAGCCACATACAGAAGTATGGTGAGAAAAAGTTTTCCCACTGGTTCAATTCGAATCAATCTCTGGACAAACCATAAACAATCAGGCTTTCTCAATGTTTGGGTGAATTTGATGCATTTTAACAAACAGTTACGAATGGCTATCCTGATAAATGCACAACCTGGAATTAAGTATTTGATAATTTTCAGGGGAATGAATATTCTTTTTCGCCGGTAGTTTTAATTCCTGGCGACAAATATTATCCCTAATATGCCCCTCAACAGCCTGTGTCTTTGCTGAACAATATTTCAGAAGCCTCACAAAAGTTGAATGTCATCGGCATCTGATATTTTGTCTGTAGTATTGAGCAACATCAAACTTATTTTACTGAGCATATGGTCCGGATATAAGGAATATACACACATTTTTAGTCACTAATTTATTGAAACATTAATTCCTGATATAATTCAAATGCATCTCCAGTAGGCCCCAACAAAATTTCAGTACGATATAGGCGCAAGCCATGTTCACCGTGATATTAATTACAATGGAAAGCTGTCTCTGTTTGGGACTGACAAGTGGCAGCAGAATGCTGACAGTGCCTGGAAAATCAAATTGGGTCAACATTAATTTGATCTGTATTGGGCAGATCACAAGATCAGGTCGCACAAGTCTGGACAACAGCTGTCCATATTACTACGCCAAACTAATTTCACAAAGAATGGTTGCTGGCAAAGATCCAGTACACTGCTTTGAATGAAAATGTTTGGAAATCATGAGACAAACAAAACTTTTGAAACTTTAGCATAAACTTTTGCCTGTGAAACGGATAATTTTACTCATGAGAAGTTTGATGGTATTCAATCTACCTATGCCATTAATGCATGCATGTTAAATTGTGGTCAGAAAAGTGTCCAAAAAGAATGCTCTCTCACTTATTCACCTGTCCATACAAAGCCAATGTTTTTGCTTTGTGACATCAAAAATACTCATTTGTATTTATTCTGTTACTTTATAGAGATTTATTAACTAGGACAACAATAAAATTTACAATTTCATAAAAGCTGTGTGGCACTCAACAAAATGTCTTGTCTATGCCACAAGTGGCACCCTCTATACTGGCATTTTATGTGGGCTACAATTTATACATCCTCCATGACAAAAAAAAATAGTTCAAACTAATTTGGTATTTACAAGATGTCTGCTTAAAATTGAAGCCAACCAAAGCCAGATAAGACACAGAGTTTTTGGAAATAAACTAGACCATCACTAAATGATGGAACTGTCCTGGTTTCTTCCAGAAACTGTAATGGTTTCTTCCAGACAATAAAATTATGTTGACCGTTCACAGGAGCTCGCGAATTTTGCACCCTAGGTGGTAGCAAATAGCAGTCAACTTGTAGATAGAGTGGAAAGTAAAAGACAACTTGGCAAAAAATCTTTCGGGGTTGACCATTTAATTTCCAGGTGGGGGTATTAGTGTTATTAGCACTATTAAGAGTTTGGAGTTTTCCTTGGCAGGAAACTTTTTATTTAATGTTCACGTTGGCAGTATCTATTTATTTCAAGGAAGCAAATATTCATTCCTATTCCTCAATCATGCAACAGTGCAGCAACACCTTGTTGAGAAATACCCCAACCTGAAATTTTTTTTTCAAGAGTGCCCGTAAAGAGTCTATATATTTCAATAAAACTGAGCAAGAAATTACTTATTCAAAAAAAGCTCCAACCCCCTCCCCCCTTCAGACTATAGATGGTGCCACCCTTGTAGCACCAGTGCACATCTTATAAGTGGCACTCTCTTAACTTCAGCTCCTATGCCCTTGCCAGTCTACTTTAAGTCAGATAAGAGATTGTGCAAAAAAAAAGATATGATAACAATACATATATTATGTGTATATTATGGCACTCAACTTAATGTTTCATACCTGTTGTTATCTGCTATCTTTTATCGAGAAAACACTTGCAAGATGTCTTAGGCCTTATCACCATTGTCAAGATTGACTTTATAACACAAAGTTGATTTTATAACACAGATTAGCATTACACTCTTCATAATAAATATGGTCATTAGATGGATCAAGATGGCTTTACATCCTGTATTTATACACTTGATAGGTTAATTAGGATAGGCGGAGGACACAGCAATGAGGTGAAGGATGATTGAAACAGCCATCGAACATAGGCCCAGGTGACCCAGAAAGAGCTGGATTCTAACCCTGAACCCAGCGATTGGCAGCCTGACATGCTACATCTAAACCAAAACTGCCCACTTCATAATAAAAATGGAAAGTGTCTTTGGGAGTAACTGCACTATATGATAAAAAAGGTTGCATTTTAGACTGTTCAACCAAACAATCACTATAAATATCACTTAGAAAGGCTTGTCTATAATTGCACCAGGTTTTATCAATTTGACTAAGACACACACATTCATTATAAAGGCCACATGTACAGAATGTGATGTTTCTGTTTTTAGTTTACATGTAACATTCAGTTCTAACGGTAATCTGCTCCCGAAAATGCCAGTCATCAGTAGTGAAAGTTTTAATTGTTTATGTAGCCATGATGTGACACAGGTCACACAGCAACAGTTCTCAACTCATTATCAGCACATTATCAACAGTCAATTGCTTAAAGATTAAAATGATGGCGTATCTCATGTTCATGGTTAAGTATGTGATCGATTTTTATTAGGGTGCAAAAATTAAATATCCAGGGGGGGCTTGGAATTTTTTTCACGGCAGCAGCAGTAATTATTTATTTCAAGCGCGCAAAGTCCCCAAATATTCATCCCAAAATTAAGCAACACTTTGTTAAGGAATACCACAATCAGAAATTATTTATTTCAAGACAATCCAAAATAAATTTACTTATTTCACCAAAACTGAGCAATAAATTATTTATTAAAGAAAACTCCTAGCCCTCCTTCCTAGAGATAAAATGGTGGCCCCCTTATAGTGATAACCTAAAATATACCAAAGTTCACCAAAAAAAAAGAGGAGAAAAAAAAACTTGAATCTCTCAATAGTTTTATCAATTTTGTTAAATCAAAGGCAAAGTGGGTCAGGTAAATACTTTCAATTTGATTAATGATGTTTCAATATCTCTTCAGTACATGTGCATCGATGTGAAAAGAATAGTTGCATGAAGGTCACCCAAGGACGTCTGGGATAAGAACAGCTTCTTTAAAGGGTAAGTTTTCCGTGAACAGAATTAAATTTTTATTAAAATAGAACAAAATACAAAATCAGCAACTGAATAGAAAGATCCAGATATTTTGGCATTGCTGCAGTGTATGGGACCAAGGCAATAGACATTGTCAAGCAGGTTATATCATGTGATTGCTTAAAGTAGTCATTGGTCTGGAAAGCTTAGAAGTGATGGGGGGGGGGGGGGTTATAAGCAGAGACCTGTCATAACCAGGGGAAGTCTGGAATGGACCCATACTGAGTCAGAACAACTTGGGGGAAGCAGGGGGCCAATTACTGCAGATTCAATAAGTATGAGTTTCTCTGACTAAACTTCTCACTGTCCATGTAGCATTTTCAGCTTTTGTGATTGGACTCGAGGCCTCAAAACGTCCATCAAATCTGTTATTTGAACGTAGAAAGCAATGAAATACGTATTATTCTGCTCCAGTGAGCAGCAGAGTTTGACAACTTGATCAGATTAGTAAGTAAATACAGGCAGTCATTGCCATTTTCAGACACGTCAGCTGCAATTCAAACACGTTTTATGCCATTCAAATTAGCTTTATGCCATGTAATTCAGAACCTCAGCCAATCACATCACATGATCTACATTTACTACGTTTTTCAATCAAATTGCAGAAACTCATACTTACTGAAATTGTAGTAATGCATCACCATGGGAATATGATACAATTTTACAGGGACTGCCAATTTTTAATGAGGGCAACTAAGGGGTAAAATTGATCGCTGGATGGGATATGATAGGAGTGTCAATTTCAACTTTTCTTGGAAATTAAAAAAGTACGAGTGCACTCTTAATTTTTTACTACAGTTTGTCTCACCTTCTTGCGAACTGAAATTTAGCTTTGGTCCAACAGCATATACACAATCAGTGCATGGGCTCAGAGGACTGGCACAGGCACTAAGGGGCCGACCAGACGATAGTTGGGGGGGGGGCTATGGACTTTACCCCCGTGACGAACTTTTTTTTTCGTTCACGGCGCGTCGACGAACAATTTTTTTGCTTGCGAACGCGCGACAAACTTTTTTATCGGAATTTTAACATTACGGTACCCTAGCTACAGGTGGAAACAAACTTTTTTTTTATTTCCATGTGCTGAACAAACTTTTTTTTTCAGTGTCAAGTGGGAAACACACTTTTTTTTTCACCAAATATCCATAGCCCCCCCCCCCAAAGATCATCTGGTTGGCCCCTAAGTTACCTGGAACTAATTCAAGAGTAGCGCTGCAGTGAGTTGTTGTGACGTCACGTCAATTAAGGCTGTTTGTCTGGTTGCGTCATGGATGTAAATAAGAAACATTGGGCTGCCATGGCAGAAAGTGTTCAAAAATCGGCAGAAAACGTCCCCAAAACGTTCCGAAAATATGACGTTCAGATTACAAAAGGGCTAATCTACGCGCAGGTAAGTGTATTTCTACTGTAGGACTTCTTGAGGCTGAGATATCAGGTCAAACGTTAGTTCGCATGTTGGATGAGACAAACTGTCGGGCAGTTTTGCAGTGGTTTTATTCACAACTGTCAAAAACAAAATCACTGTTATTATGTAGGAAACTTATGTTCACAGGGGCGTATCTAGATATGGCCTGGAGGGGGGGTACTATTTATTGATTATTGATTGATTGATTATTGATTTTATTTGCTCATTATAATGGGAGGAGAATATTGTAAAAATATAAATGAAAAGAATAAATAGATAAATGTAAAGAAATAAATGAATGGAGCAAGGAGACCCCCTAAAGGCATTAATAATTGCCGCTATAAGGGGGCCACCTTTGTCTTGAGAATGTGTTAAAAATATATAATATAATTTTTATCAAAAAAGGTTGGTACACATTGACTGGCATCAACGGCTGTCTGCACATAGATCAGGGATTTTTAAAATATTGTACTGTTTAAAAAGTGGGCTAGTATGAGCATTATATTTTGCCTTAGCTACAATTCTCAATGCTTTTTTCTGTTGCTTTACAAGTTTATCAGATTTTGAGCTCCATATAATTAGACCATAGTTTAGATAAGAAAGTATAAGTGAATTGTAGATTATGTGTAATACTTTAGATGGTAAGAAATTTTTTAACCTGTTCATAATACCTATTGTTTTTGACATCTTTTTAGAAATAATATCCATGTGAGGTTTCCATTTTAAATTTTTGTCTAGTATAAGACCTAAAAAGTTAAATTCATTCACAAATTCAATATGAGTTTCATCCAGGAAGAGATCGGGCAGTGAAATGTTCTGTTTGGGAGAGTGGAATGCCATGGCTTTCGTTTTATTAATATTCAGGGAGAGCTTATTCAATTTTAACCAATAACAGTTATTGATTTTAATTCTTCGTTTATTTTTGTTGATATTATGTTATTATTTCCAAAAGTATTTAAGGTAGCAGTAAGAGTTGTATCGTCAGCATATATCACAGGATAAAATTTATCTGTAGCATTAGTCAAGTGGCACTCCGTGGTGTATCCTATCTCTTCCATGATTTTGGAAGCCTCCCCCCCCCCAAAATAATAATATGCCACTGAATGTGCAATTTTATCGTGATCTTATTTGATTGACAGGCTGTTAAGGTGATGTTAGTATATATGTTATATAAATGACCTTTTCTGCATGTTTTCTGCATATGGAGATACATCTGTTATCAAGGAAATGTTATATCTTCATTTATAATCAATCTACTCATTTTCCACGACTGGATAGGACATTTCTTGTTTTTTAACATGACTTCCCTCTAAATATTTCAAATTATACACAAAGTTGAAAGACTCACTCAAAGTTTTTCTTGCTACAGTTTCTTATCTTGTTTCTGGTGAGATACATTCAATAAAACAATATCTTAAATGTGAGTTAGTGAGACACTGCAAACAAAGTTTTGTGGGAGGGGGCAATTTATTCCAAAACATGTTCATAAGTTCATCAAAGTTCATTCATGATTGTGTTTTGTGTTACAAAGATGAAACCTTTTGTGTTGGGTGAGCAAAATTGTTGTACCGGTGCAGCATGTTATGATTATATTATACATTCTCAGCAGCTCATAGTTTTCTGATTATTTACATTAATTGAAATGAGAGTCATAATGTGAACCCGAAAAAAAAAAAAACCTTGCTGTTTCCAACTAAGCATTGCAGAAACTAATAATTTGGCAGACATGTTATTCAATGTGCTTAGTTGGAAACAGCAAGGTTTTTTTTTCGGCTTTGTCTGAATAATAGTCCATGAGCCAGAGGGTTGGTCAGGCTCACTCAAAGGGAGGAATTCTCATAGTGATTTTATGTTAGCCCTATTTCTCTAGTTTCGAAAATGGGTGATAGCAATCTGTATCTCTTAGCCTTCACCATGCTATCACCCTGTTCTTAAACCTATGTTGAAGCCTCGGAAATTTCCGTTTTTTGGGTTCCGGTTAGACTTATATCCATAAAAACTATTGTAACTTCATCAATATCGCACTAAACTGCATGAAATTTGATATGTGACATCTTCACAATATACAGAAGACATATCTGCCACAATCAGAGCCATTTGCATCATTCAATGCTTGTAAATAAAGGAGTATTTTTATCTCAAGTTGCACGCCAAAATTAAAATATAATTAAAACTGAAATCTTCCTGTAACTTTGGTATATCACCAAGAAATATTTTATAAAAAATCCAAAATTATTTCATTTTAGTAGCAGGATGCCCTCTCAATCATATGGCATAGTCTCAGCCAATTTGTACTGACATTAAGGTGATATCAAGATGTTTATCTTTAGAATTTCATGTCCGAAAATTGCTCAATTTTCGCTATTCAGAACAGTTTGATGCTGATATTCTCAGTTTACTTGCAAGAAGAAGTCAATGCTGTTAATCATAATTGATTAAATTGTTTGATAAATTACAGAGCATGGTTTTTAGGTCAAAATTATTGATTTTGTATAATTTTAGTCGTATTTTGAATACATAAATTAAAATTTTGCTGAAATTTAATACAGAGAGTTATAACCACACAGGTATCTCCTAATGAATGATTAGTTCAGAATAGATGAACTGCATGATAAATGCATGTTGAAGATCCAAAATGGACAGTTAGTTAGTTTGTGAGCTTGCTTGCATAATTTTCGTCCTATAACTTGGGTGTGAGATGACTTGACAAAATCATCTGATCCTCATAGGGATTTTTCCCGAAAGGACTTAACATTTTAGGGAGCAGTGGCGTAGCCAGGGGGGGGCAAGGTGGGGCAATTGCCCCCCCTGTGGCTGCTCTTGCCCCCCTCTTACCCCCGCTCTGGCTTTGGAGTAAAATAAAATAAAATTAGCCTGAAACGTCCAGTGCATGACCTGGTTATACTATTCTGCTTAGGATGGCCTCTACCAAATAGCGTTTTAAACGCTGACCTAATTATTTAGCGGGCCAAGCGACTGGTGGAGCCGACAAAATGCAGGGCCTCGAAACACCAACTGAACCCGAATATGTAAAATTTATTCAACAATACAGTGAGGCTCTGTAAAATTGCAATGACAATCCCAGCGTCCAGTGTGAGCGAAGCTTCTCTGTCATGAAGAGGACAAAAACCTTTGTGAAAATTTAATGGCAGATGAGAGGCTCTCAAACCTAAGAATCATCCATATTGAAAGACAAAGGTCAAATTCATTTGATTTGGATGATAGGCCAGTAAAAAGTGGGGTTGACCCTGGACCTCTTCATAACAGTACAAATTTGGTACCAAATGAATCCTTGAAATCTCTAGTTTCACCAAAAAAAATTCCCCAGAATTCCCATTCGGACGATTTTTTTTATTCAAGTTTCCATGGCAACACTCTTGAAAAAATAAGAACCCACAAATGAACAACATTTTATTGAATAACTTTCCTTCTGCTTTGAGGAACAATTTCAATTTTGGCACACAGTACCTTCATGACCAACTCTCTCAGATGCATGCAAAAATTGTGGTTTACATTGTGCTTGTGTGTTGCTATGGTAACAGAAATATAAAAAATCATCAATTTTTTAAAAGACGGTCTTAAAATGTTTGATGTGGAGAGAAAAAATAAAGATACAAGCAAAAATATGGTTATGATATTAATAGAGCATCTCTTTGTGGACAATCGTAAACAAAAATATTGGAAATATCTCATATAATATAGTCGCTATAGAGACTGATTTAATGTCTGTTTAAAATTACTTTTATAAACCTGAAGCTAAGGAGGGGCATGTTCCCTTGTTTTCTTCAAATTCATTTGATGAATGGACTTAATTTTGATATAATATTCATCTCTGAATGCAATTAACAATTTAAAATTTTACCGTTGCCATGGAAATACTGCTGTAGCCAGTTCCATAGCAACAAACCTCAAATGCATCTTTCTGATCAAATGCATAGCCAATGGTTTTAGCAATTTAATCATACATCTACCCAAACCTATTAGCTATATCAGTAAATTAGTTTTATAACTTAAAACAGGTTGTTTGTTTTGTTTCTATGGTAACAAATGCCTCCGAACATCATCAATTTCTAAGATAGGGCAAAAAATAGGCAGTTTCTACAGTTTGCAGTCATGTAATCATGTTTCCAATGTAATTGTGGTTTTGAAAAGGCATTTGAACCTCAGTATTTAGTCAGAGAACACCCTTAACTTAGAAAGTGACAAAGGGTTGCCATGGAAACAACAATAATATACCATAAACTTTCAATGATAATTCAACTATTGATTGAAACAAATTCTTAATTTTGTAATTGTACAAAATATAGTTGACCGATTTTCGCGTATCATGCATCAAAAGATAGCTGGTAATGGCTTCTATTTTTTAGATTTTAAATTATTGTTGCCTTGGCAACCAGTTATCAGTTATGTTCAGTTTCAACCAATTTTGAAAAACTTCATAAAAATGAGTATTTGCCATGTTAAATCATCAATATCCATGATAAATAGGATATAATTCATTTATTTCACATCACTTTTTAAATTCTGAGATATTTTTGTATAAATTTGATTGGAATAAAGTTTATGATGGCAAGAAATTTGGCAATATGATGATTCATAATATTGAAGTCAAGGAGATTTTCTTTGAGACATAATGAGAAAAAATTGAATTTTTAAGGTTTGAAAGGAGATATCTTATCCTATGATACATCATTTTAAAGCTTGAGTAGAGATCTATCTTTTGCAATGAAATTACTTGTAACCATGGCAATAGAAAGGGTGTATCAGGCAAATCAGTCCTGTTTTTTTTTGTAAGTTATGTTCCCGAGTTTCTCATTTTTTTATGTAATGTGTGCAAAAATTAGCATGAAGATTAGTCCAAAACCATACAATGGTATAAATTATCTATTTAGGATACTTATTAGTTTGCAACTTAGTTGCCATGGCAACTAGAAATTAATTAACAGCACAAAATGTTAGCTTAATTTTAAAAACCAATTTGGATAGACTGTGAGGTTTTTCAGCCAAGCAATCTAACTTTAGTAATTCAATTCAAAATCTCAAGATTTTTCTCGACAGCAAGATATCGGACCTAAAAGCAATAAGCCTAAAATATATACCAGGCATATCATCATAATCAGTGGTGTACCATTCGACACTACTGTCAGCGAATCACATGCATGTATTTCAGGGCGATAATTCTGATATTCTTTGATGTCCACTTATTATTTCTCGTTTGACTGCTTGAGTGTTTGTCTCATGTTATAACCCGATTATTCACCACGAGATCAGGAATATGTGTTTATCACACCTCGGCTAAATCCCTCAGTTGATAAATCACATATTCCCTCTCCAGTGGTGAATAACCTATTATTATCACTGATTTTCAAGTTAATTCCTCAATGTTTGTTGGTTTGGAATTGTAGGGTAAGTTTCCTTGAGTTGGACACTTAGAGATTTAGGTAACCTTGAGTCTGACACTATTAGTGGGGCTGACCTGGCTAATTAAGATCTTCTATACCTTAATTCGTACCAACCTGTAGCCAAAGACGTCCTTATGTCTTTCCAAAAGTATGAGCATGATATGAACACATTTAGTGGTTTCTTCATGGCTATAAAGAAGGGGTAAAAACCCTGTTTTTCTCATGATTCTTCCATGAATTTGTGCAATTTAGTGAATTTTGGTCACATTTGAAGGATCTTTTGCTGGCCTATGGTATTGATTTTAACTTGTTAAAAATAGTGAGAAACATAGTTAGGAAGGATGTCGTGCCATTTTCTACTCAAATTTGACTTTTCAAGGGACTGGATTGATGGATGATTTGGGCTTCACATCCAGTATTTATGCACTTGGTATTCTAATTAGGACAGGGAGAGGACATGGCTGTGAGGCAAAGGATGATTGAAACACATACACCCCGGTGACCTGGCAAAAGCTGGATTTGAACCCTGGGCCCAGCAATTGGCAGCCCAGCAAGCTTTACCACTTGACCAACCCTCCCCCCTTTTCAAGGGAATGAAAAGTTATTTTGCAGCTTTATATTTAAATGTCATGTTTTTGGGACACAACTGTCTGACTCAAGGATACCTCCTTCCTTTTTCTGTTTCAGGGAATTCACCCGATATTCAGTGTTCTTGCCATGCCACTTACATATATATATACTATTAGTGTTAATGAAAACATTTAATTTGAGGATCTGGTTGATGAAATACAACCCATAGGCCAAGCAGTATTTCTGAAATACTGCTTGGCCTATGGGTTGTATGGGTTGTATCATACTATTTCACATTTTTTAAATGTCAAGAATCCAGGTGTCCGGCTCAACGAACGTCACCCTAAACATCAGAGATTTGTATAGAATCAGAATTTGTATTTTTCTGGCTAATCTGTCTGCATTATTATTAGCACAGTTTTTTCAAAGAAATAATGAAGGAACACAGACAGGCATCTTTAAAATAAACTTAATTTTCAGTGTGTATTGGCGTCTCAATAATAGATATAGTTATGAGAGAGTTGCTAAATGCATAATCATAATTGGGTTATGATATAGTTAGTACAGCCACAAAAATCAGGCAATGCAAGATACTAATCTCAGTGTTTCAGGTGAAACCCATCTTTCATGTTCTTTGTTGTGGGCATTGGTTTCACATTGGTAAATGGCATCATATTTTGGCGTTTTAGCTTGATAATCTGTGAAATAGCATTCCCAAATTTGATGAACTTTGTTACCAGAACTATTAATTCATATGACCAGTCCTTACCATACTACGTTTACTACTACAGTAGATTAAAAAGTCAAGATAAAAAGTTTGTAGATAATGCAGTTCTAGAGTTTTAGCTGATTGAAAAAGCTGCATCAATAATTGACGCCAAATGGAAGAGCCTTTTGGAATGCCTGCAGAGATAAATCAAGATGAGAGATACCCCTTAAAGGTATTCAAAGCCACTTCCTGGAACCCAGATATCATGTCTGGAAACAATCAAGGTCGTATCTTTCATGAAATCCCAAATATTAACATTGAAAAGCGATTTTCATTTGACAAAAAAGCCATAAAAACAGTCTGTTTTGAAAATATTTCTAAACTAAACTGTTCAAGATATTGAGCTGAAACTATTCACACATCTATTACACTACTAAAGGCTAGTTTGAGAAATGTTTGAGATGAATCAAAGGGGGTCAAGCGGAAAAATTTCCTGAAATTTATTGAACTAACATGAAATTACACACATCTAATTGCTAGAAATGCCTGTAAACTTGTCATTCCCATCTGCATGACAAAATAAGATAACAGGCAAAATTTGAATGAAATATGAGCAACAAAAAGTGAGTTATGCTTGACGAAATCCCCAGCTACCCGTCACTTTGAGGACTGCAGTACCCCGTAGGCTATTACATAGCCAGCGGGGTAAAAATTACTGATTAGCCTGATATACCATTTCTGTTGCCATGGTTACCAGAAATTTTCATCGCAAAAGATAGATCTTTACTTAAGCTTTAAAATGATGTATCATACAATAAAATATCTCCGTTCAAACCTTAGAAACTCCATTTTTGCTCATAATGTCTCAAAGAAAATCTCCTTGACGTCTATATTATGAATCATCATATATTGGCAAATTACTTGCCATCATAAACTTTATTCCAATCAAATGTATACAAAAATATCTCAGAATTTATAATATGATTAGAAATAAATGAATTATATCCTATTTGTCATGAATATTAATGATTTAATATGGCAAATACTTATTTTATGAAGTTTTTCAAAATTGGTTGAAACTGAACATAACTGATAACTGGTTGTCATGGCAACAATAATTTAAAATTTTAAAAATAGAAGCCATTACCAGCTATCTTTTGATGCATGATACATGAAAATCGGTCAACTATATTTTATACAATCACAGAATTTATGAATTTGTTTCAATCATTAATTTAATTATCATTGACAGTTTATGGTATATTATTGTGGTTTCCATGGCAACCCTTTGTCATTTTGTAAGTTAAGGGTGTTCTGTTACAAAATACTGAGGTTCAAATGCCTTTTCAGAACCACAATTACATTGGAAACTTTATTACATGACTGCAAAGTGTAGAAACTGCCTATTTATTGCCCTATCTTAGAAATTGATGATGTTCGGAGGCATTTGTTACCATAGAAACAAAACAAACAACTTCTTTTAAGTTGTAAAAGTAATTTACTGATATAGCTAATAGGGTTGGGTAGATGTATGATTAAGTTGCTAAAACCATTGGCTATGCATTTGATCAGGAAGATGCATTTGAGGTTTGTTGCTATGGAACTGGCTACAGCAGTGTTTCCATGGCAACGGTAAACTTTTAAATTGTTAATTGCATTCAGAGATGAATATTATATCAAAATTAAGTCCATTCATTAAATGAATTTGAAGAAAACAAGGGAACATGCCTCTCCTTAGCTTCAGGTTTGTAAAAGTAATTTTAAACAGACATTAAATCAGTCTCTATAGCGACTATATTACATGAGATATTTCCAATATTTTTGTTTACGATTGTCCACAAAGAGATGCTCTATTAATATCATAACCATATTTTTGCTTGTATATTTATTTTTTCTCTCCACATGAAACATTTTAGGACAGTCTTTTAAAAAATTGATGATTTTTTATATTTCTGTTACCATAGCAACACACAAGCACAATGTAAAACACAATTTTTGCATGCATCTGAGAGAGTTGGTTGTGGAGGTACTGTGTGCCAAAATTGAAATTGTTCCTCAAAGCAGAAAGAAAGTTATTCAATAAAATGTTGTTCATTTGTGGGTTATAATTTTTTGAGAGTGTTGCCATGGAAACTTGAATAAAAAAAATCCTCCGAATGGGAATTCTGGGGAATTTTTTTTGGTGAAACTAGAAATTTCAAGGATTCATTCGGTACCAAATTTGTACTGTTATGAAGAGGTCCAGGGTATGGCTGAAATTGGGCCTTTTTCGACTGGCCTATGAGTTTGTAGAGATATTTTCAAACAGGATCATGCTTTTTAACTCATATCAGAGACTTATGTTGCTACATTGAAATTTAGTGTCTCTATTGCAGGCCTCCTAGAAGTCCTACTTTTCCTGCCTTTTTTAGAAATCATCCTACTTTTCCTTTTTGGCCAGTCCTACTTTTTTAAAATTCAGAAATGGTAAATTAAATGAAGTGGCAAATCTTGTCTCTTCATAGGACAAAGTTCAAGCTTTGAGTCAGAAATGTCAGGTATTTGACTGAAAAAAATCTTAAGGCTCATTGTACATTCTTTCGACAAGATTTGGGACTTATCTTGAAGGAAACAATTGTGTACTTTCAATGAAGGCGTCAAAAATGAAGACAATATCTTGTCCATTTGTCTTGTTTTTTTGGCAAAATGTGACTAAAACGGGCTCCTACGTATGTACATGACCACAATTAATGATCCTAATTTTTTTTCTGGAGGGCTGCTATTACACTGCGTGTCACTGCTCTGTTCTAATTAAGGATAGAGATAGTTTTTCATTATTCTATATGACACTCATTGCATTCCTATATATATTTATGAATAGTTTATAGGTCTAGTCTGATGAAAAATCATGCAATTTTTCTGTTCTAGTGTGATGGCATTGCTAAGATGATGATTGCTATGTGATAAGCATTATAACTTTTCTGTTCCTTGTTCAAGACTGAAAGAATATTTTCATTGATACCAGAATTCTTGTTTTGATAAAAATGTCACTTTTCTGATGTTTTTCTATGATATTTTCTTCATATATGGATCCAATCATCTAGATTCAATATTTAGTGGCATTCAGTTAAGCAAATGTATGCAAGATATAATAATAACTTAACGTTAAATTTTAGCAGCAAAATAATTAATGCCTTAAAAAATGATATGTAAATACAACATTTAATTAAATTTCTTGCACTTCATGGTCAATTTAACTTGTTTAATGATGATGATAATGACCATTGTGGGAGTCATGTAAATTTTATCCGAAAAATGTCGATAAATGTCGATAGAGGTCTTGCCCCCCCCTCAAGAAGTCCTGCCCCACCCACTGCCCCACCTGTGGCAGATGTCTGGCTACACCACTGTTAGGGAGGGTCCCTTAAGAGGTACTAAGCTAAGGATTCCCTTAACTTAGTACCTCTTAAGGGACCCTCCCTAAAATGTTTAGTCCTTTCGGGAAAAATCCCTAATAGATCTGTATGACAGTAGCTCATAGAGCTACCAGGTGGTCTCATTTGTCTGCTTTTTGCTTTAATGAAGACTTTTACCAAACACAAATCCTATCTTGGCATGCCTGTGTGAAACGTAGAAAGGACCTATTATAGTTCAATGTTGCACTGAAAATGGAACATAGGCTTACCAAAGGAAAAAGAACGTCCATTCCAATAGCACAAAGACAAGGTTGTTGTACCAGACATTGCTCAGACTATTGGGTCAGGAAGCAATCCCAGAGACAATACATACAAGTCATAGATAGCAGGATGGTTAGACAAAGGCGGATAAGGCACAACCCAGATGTGCTGCTAATGACCTCAAGTACATATAAGGCAGACGCTCGTTCAGGGAAGAGGTTTTCACAGAGCATTGTAGATCTATATGCTCAGTAAAGAGTAGGGATTTTTTTAATTATAAGTCAACATCTCTCAGATGCTCCTGTGACAGCACTGGGGCTGTCCCTAACTCAACAGTCTCCCACCATCAATGCCTTGACAGCCTGTACTGGGGGAGGCCAGACAAGCCTGAAGCTACAGGTGGACAAGCAAGGAGGAAGCCACAACTTCTGTGAAAAACCATGTGCTTTTAAAGCAACAAGGCAGAAGATCCTGCACACACCAAATCCTGTGAAAAATGGGCAAGAGATGAGTACCCACTTCCAGAGAGCTATGATTTTGCAAGGAGCAAGCTCAAGTGGAGCAAGGCATTATTCAGGTAGACCAAGAAGAAGATTCAGAAGCTTGAGGAGAGTGATAGCCTGAACTGGGGAGGCCAGACAAGCCTGAAGTTACAGATGGACAAGCAAGGAGGAAGCCACAACTTCTGTGAAAAACCATGTGCTTTTAAAGCAACAAGGCAGAAGATCCTGCATTTGGATGATGTGCACACACCAAATCCTGTGAAAAAATGGGCAAGAGATGAGCTCACACTTCCAGAGAGCTATGATTTTGCAAGGAGCAAGCTCATGTGGAGAAAGGCATTATTCAGGCAGGCCAAGAAGAAGATTCAGAAGCTTGGGTGGTGATCCAGAAATTTGAGTAGAGATTAAGGAAGATGCTTGGAGTAGTCCCTCTGTCAATCCCAAAAGAGAAAAAGTATTGGTTAAAGCTTTGAGCAAGACCAATGGTGGAATGGAGTCCAGAAAGATTGTCTGGTTGACATTACAATGTATGGCTACTGACTATACAGTGTATATCCACCAAAGTGGAGCTGCATAATCTATGCAACTGAGTGTACATGGTGTGAGGAATAGCTATGTTTTGTAACAGCTACCAATATAGAGACTGGGCAGGCCAAAGTGTCATCCTTAGCCAGGAAATGTGACCAGACGAGAGGCTCCAGGAGTAATAGTAGGAGCTGAAACCAAGGAAGCCAGCTGCTGAGAGTCTAAAACAAGCTCCAAGCAAACCCGATGTAGGCCAATGGACACTTACATAAGCCAGCAGTCTCCTGTAACAATTTTGAGATAGATATATTTATGACCCAGCTTAGTCTGGAGCCAGACTGTTCAGCAATAAAGAGGCCAAATGGAGCTTCTTACATTGAGTGAAGGAAATAATAGAGAGCCAAAATCAGATTCCATGGCAGATTGCGCAGATTGGTTCAGAGAAGCTTCAGCAGGAAAGGTCTTGGCTGGAAAAACAAACTTGCAGAAAAATGTACTCACAATATGAGCTGATTTGTGAGAGACAAGTGGCCATTGTACTCCCTAGTGGCCACGGTTTGGTCATCAGCGGGTTGAAAAATGAATGACAGAAAAAAAATAATATACAATTTTGTTGGCTAATAAGAGAAATGTTGTGCAGTTCATTAGACAGAGGGTAGCATACATCCTGTCTTGGGACAACCAAGGAGACTTCAAGTACGATTTTGTTTAACAACTGAGGGACAGTGAGGGTGCAAGATAGCTATCGACTGGGGGTAGGTTTGAGATTTAACTTGAAAGAGCATTCCTTGAAATATCTAAAGTGAAGAGGCGGCTGATTATGAAAATTCCTTTGGGGACTGAAAGCAATGCAAGGCACACATAGACCTACCCACATTAGGAGTGTCTTGGTGGGACACCAGGGACGATGCATTGGATGAGAAAACGGTTGATAAACTGGC
Source organism: Platynereis dumerilii (assembly GCA_026936325.1). Taxonomy (NCBI): domain Eukaryota; kingdom Metazoa; phylum Annelida; class Polychaeta; order Phyllodocida; family Nereididae; genus Platynereis; species Platynereis dumerilii. The sequence continues at coordinate 3,770,242 of JAPTHN010000040.1, forward strand.
TGTGGTGAGGCAATAAACTTGAACCTCTACTCTCTGATGCCGATCTGAGATCAGCGAAGGTGATGACACATGTAAGTCATTGCCGAGAAGACTAGAACTGGGATTGGTGTTTGGGTCCTATGCAACCAGTCTGCGGCAAAAGAAGGCATAAGGTCAATCATGTGTATATGTTTCAGGACACTTTAGCACAACTTGGAGTCATGTGGCGATGAGCTCAAGGAGGCCAGGTGAAGCGTATGAAGTTTGTACCAAAACAGAATTTGAACCATGTGACAGAGTAATACAGTGATGATGAGGATGATGACAATTTATCAACATGTTTTGACAATGTGACTTAATTTTGATGGTTAGCTGTTGTTTTTAAAAGGAGTATATTGATGAGAAAAGTCATAATGAATGAAAACGTTTGAGATCTTATAACCTTTTAAGCTTTAATTTCTGTTGAACATGCCTGCATTTTAATGTCACTGTGAGTAAGCCAATCCATTGTAGGTTCTCTATTTTAAGTAGTTCATCATTTCCATAAAATGTTGTGATTAAAAGGTAATTATGGTACAGGACTTGGTGCAATCTAAATATTGCAGTTATCATGCAAATAAGCTATTAAAAGCTCTTCTAATCATTTTGAGAAATTCGCATGAATCCACATTTTCCTGTGATAGGCTTTGCTGTCTATTTATTCAAAATTTAACTAATATTATACAAAATCAACACCCTTTGCCCTGGAAATCATGCTCTGTGATTCATCAATTTCTCCAATCATAATTGACAGCACTGACTTCTTCTTGCAAGTAAACTGAGAATATCAGCATCAAACTGTTCTGAAAAGTGAAAATTGAGCAATTTTCGGACATGAATTGCTTATAATAAACATCTTGATATCACCTTAATGTCAGTACAAATTGGCTGAGACTATGCCATATGATTGAGAGGGCATCCTGCTACTAAAATGAAATAATTTTGGATTTTTTATAAAATATTTCTTGGTGATATACCAAAGTTACAGGAAGATTTCAGTTTTAATTATATTTTAATTTTGGCGTGCAACTTTAGATAAAAATACTCCTTTATTTTGCAAACATTGAATGATGCAAATGGCTCTGATTGTGGCAGATATGTCTTCTGTATATTGTGAAGATGTCACATATCAGATTTCATGCAGTTTAGTGCAAAATTGATGAAGTTGAAACAGTTTTTTTGGATATAAGTCTAACCGGAACCCAAAAAACGGAAATTTCCGAGGCTTCAACATATGTTTAAGAACAGGGTGATAGCATGGTGAAGGCTAAGAGATACAGATTGCTATCACCCATTTTCTGAAACTAGAGAAATAGGGCTAACATAAAATCACTATGAGAATTCCTCCCTCTGAGTGAGCCTGACGGGTCAAATTTGGCTGCCTTGCTCATGGACTATAATGGTTCTGTGTGAGAGTTTTAACGACTATTAGTAATCAAGGGTACTGCCCTCTTCTATAGTTTATAAATTCTACTTAGCTTCCCAGCCCATGTAGTAATCTCGTAATTTATATAAGGGGGAACAAGTGAGTTGCAGACGTTTGATAATATTTCTGTTGGAAGAAAACATTTTGATTTATTTAAAATTCCAAGTGTCTTTGGGATCTTCTTTGATAGAGCTTCATTGTGTACATTCCATTTAATCATTTAATTTGTTTCGTCTATTCTTATGCAAAGATAATTAAAGTCTTTCACAAATTCTATTTTTTGGTTGTCAAATTTGGATAGGAAACTATCAGAACAATATAGCTTTTGTTTTGGAAATATTAAGGGAGAGAAACAGATTTTATGGTCTGGCTATCCAGTAGTGCATAGCAAAATGGTCTACATGCACTTGTTAAACCTGTGGCAGTCATATTTGTGCAGCCATTACCGTAAAATTGAATTTCCTTGATATCAGGAGAACTAATCAAGATAAGGGTTTCGGGATTGTGTCTACACCCATATTTTAACGGTCAGGCTATCTATATAGACATAACAAAATAACCTAAAACCACTGAGATCCTTTCAAACACAACCATATTGCATTTTATTTAAGAAATTAGGTATCAAATGTCAAGAAAATCCATTGATGGGATTCCTCAGATGCTTTCCGATCCCTATGAGTGTGGGATGCATTGCCAGTAGATAATTTGCAGGTCATCATGCAGTGGCTCAATTACTATGGAACATACCTAGTGCTACATCCCCAAGATAGTAACATTATAATACATATTTCAAAGCACGGGTAGCTCCTGATGGAGGCCCCAACCATGATGACCCTAGGGCCCCGAAACTTCCAGTTGGGCCTCTGTCATCAGGTGATGTCAGGTGGTGTCATCCTTGATCCCAATTTAAGTTGCTGCTGTCTGGTTAGATGTGGATGGCTTCTTCTAAATCAGTCAGATTCCATAATCAATAATTTAGTTTTATCAGAGTCTATTCCCAGCAAACACAAACGGTTTTTTAACGGTTTTATAGCGGTCGGTGCTCAAACTGTTTTTTGATAACGTTTTTTTAACCCAATTTCAATGTTAATGAAAAACGTGTTATTCCAACCGTTGAAGTTTAACATATTTAAAACATTTAATGAAAATGTAGAAAATATGTTACCTCTAAATATGTTTCTGTAATGCATAAAATACATTATTCTGACATTATGAATGTTGGTAAAGTTTTAATGTTAATTTAACATCTGACTTTAGCATTGAAAAAATGTTTCAAGAAAATGTTAGAAATATGTTTTTTGAAAACGTATTTCTTTCACGTGGAAAAAACGTTTAATGAAAATGTTGAAAATACGTTACCTGAAAATTAGCTTATGTAATGCATAAAATACATTATTCTGACATTATGAATGTTGGTAAAGTTTTAATGTCGATTTAACATCTGCCTTGAGCATTGAAAAAATGTTTCAAGAAAACGTTAGAAATATGTTTTTTGAAAACGTATTTCTTCCACGTGGAAAAAACGTTTAATGAAAATGTTGAAAATACGTTACCTGAAAATTAGTTTCTGTAATGCATAAAATACATTATTCTGACATTATGAATGTTGGTAAAGTTTTAATGTCGATTTAACATCTGACTTGAGCATTGAAAAAATGTTTCAAGAAAATGTTACAAATATGTTTTTTGAAAACGTATTTTTTTCACGTGGAAAAAACGTTTAATGAAAATGTTGAAAATATGTTACCTGAAAATTAGCTTCTGTAATGCATAAAATACATTATTCTGACATTATGAATGTTGGTAAAGTTTTAATGTCGATTTAACATCTGCCTTTAACATTGAAAAAATGTTTCAAGAAAATGTTAGAAATACGTTTTTTGAAAAAGTATTTCTTTCACGTGGAATAAACGTCTAATGAAAATGTTGAAAATACGTTACCTGAAAATAGGTTTCTGTAATGCATAAAATACATTATTCTGACATTATGAATGTTCGTAAAGTTTTAATGTCGATTTAACATCTGACTTTAGCATTGAAAAAATGTTTCAAGAAAATGTTAGAAATACGTTTTTTGAAAACGTATTTTTTTCACGTGGAAAAAACGTCTAATGAAAATGTTGAAAATACGTTACCTGAAAATTAGTTTCTGTAATGCATAAAATACATTATTCTGACATTATGAATGTTGGTAAAGTTTTAATGTCGATTTAACATCTGACTTTAGCATTGACAAAATGTTTCAAGAAAATTTTAGAAATATGTTTTTTGAAAACGTATTTCTTTCACGTGGAAAAAACGTTTAATGAAAATGTTGAAGAGATGTTACCTGAAAATAGGTTTCTGTTATGCATAAAATACATTATTCTAACATTATGAATGTTGGTAAAGTTCTAATGTCGATTTAACATCTGGCTTTAGCGTTTCAAAAATGTTTTTTTCAAAAGTGTTTCTGAACATAAACTGAAAAAGTCTTTAAAACATTATAAATAATGTGTTTCAAAATGTTAAAATAAAACGTTTTTCAACTGAATTTCTGAGCTGACTGACAACATTAATCTGCTAATTTCATTTTTTAACGTTTCTAAAATGTTTCAAGAAAATGTTGGAAATATGTTTTTAGAAAACTTATTTCTTTAACATGGTAAAAAACATTATTCCCATGTCGTGAAAATATGTAAAACGATTAATGAAACTTGTGGATTTGACATTATGGTCACAGAAACATTTGTCAATTTATGATCTTAAAACTGCAAATTGAAATTTACATGGAATTGCATAGAAGCAAACATTGTACAACGTACGTAAAAGAAGACTTGAAGTTTTGGGATTATTATGACAGAATGGCTTTGTATCCCTAGTTGAAAATACATTACACATAAATCAAATTCAATGGTTCTTGTATCTCAATATAAAAAAAAATCCAATTTCAATATATTTAATCATGCAATTTTCAAGCGATTTAATCATAGAATGTTAATCTAAATTATTATGTAATAAGATTATAATGTTGTCACACAGCACCGAGTGTACTATCAGTTTTCATGGCACCAAGGTGAAAAATATTGCACAAGGGCGAATTGTGTTTCTTTTGACTTGCAAGTCAAGATGTATCTTGTCATTAATCAACAACTATTTCACCCACAAACAAATGTTTCACACTTTTGGAATCCACAGATGGCATACTTGATGATGGGTTTTGTTAAAATTACTTTCCTCAAAATTTATGGCAAATGTTAGACCTCTAAACACAAAAAGTCACTAAAAAATCTGAGAAAATGCCGTTTTTCGGCCGCTTAATGCTTTATTCCGAAGAAACAAATAACTCAACCAGGACAGGAAGCTAATATCCACTTAGCCCGTTAATATGCGCATCTTTTGCCCCCAAAATCATCTTTCTATCTACCTCCGTTGCTGTATAGTGAGCTTTTTAGTAAAATTGAAAAACACAACATTTTGTCACTTGTGACTGTGCAGCAGCACATAAAACATGGTGTTTCCTCTCAGGTCCGTCCAATCTCTCACATGCTAAAATTACCATGCAACATCATGCATAGTAAAATTAGACAGATAGATAGACAGATAGATAGACAGATAGATAGACAGATAGATATACAGATAGATATACAGATAGATATACAGATAGATAGATAGATAGATAGATAGATAGATAGATAGATAGATAGATAGATAGATAGATAGATAGAAAGATCCCCCCCCCCCAAGACCTCAGCTCTCATGCTTCTCACACATAGATGTGATAGCTAATTATCAGTTTCTTTTTTGTTCATTTCAATAAATTTCAAGTTTCACGTTATTAATTATTGATTCTGCATGGATATTTTATACTATCCATTGAGCCTAGGCGTTGTATCCACGTTCAATTGTAGTGAGGTATTTATTAATTCAATTAATTTTAAATTATTCCATTACACTATATCATAATTACCAATTTTCCAAAGATTACTCAACTCTATTCACTTTATCAGAAAATTCACGCAAGCCCTAATTCAGCACCCAGAGATGTGTAATTCAGCATAACAGTGTAATTTGCTTATGGCCAATTAGTGGAAGTGTGAAGAAATTGCAAGGAGCCATTTCAAAGATACTCCCTGATTCTATTGTTTAATTCAACTTAATTATTCCTTTATCATAATCACTCTTGACTGTATGAATCATGCTAAATAATATTGATTTATTTCAAATAAGTTCATTGAAACTTCCAATAAAATAAATTATCTGTACTGTCATTATAATTGAGCCATAGTATTGCACAGTATTACATAATGTGTAATATCAATTTCATCAGACAGGCCTATTAATATAGCATAACATAACAAATTAAATATGTCACGGATAATCAGAAGATTGCTGTTATCTCATGAAGAATTGAATTCAAGCTTGTCAATTGGTATTTTTTTTATCTGATTAGACCTGTATGATTTCCTTAGTTACTTGAACATCAGATGTTAATTATTCAATTAATTTAGAAAATCGATTTTAAAAAGATGGTATCATAGATAGATAGATAGATAGATAGATAGATAGATAGATAGATAGATAGATAGATAGATAGATAGGTAGATAGATAGATAGATAGATAGATAGATAGATAGCTGGATACCTGATTGCTGGATAACTTGATAGATAGACGAATATATAGTAAGCTAGATACTATCTAGCTTACTATATATTCGTCTAGTAGATATCTAGTAGATACTATCTATCCTTCCTTTTTTCTCTCTACCTTACTATCTACTAGATAGTAAGGTAGAGAGAAAAAAGGAAGGATATCGAGATAGCTAGATAGATAGGTAGATAGTTACTAGATAGCTGGATATGTGATTGCTGGATAACTATATAGATAGACAAATATGAACAGATTAGATCATAAGAAAGGTAGAAAGCAGACAAAAAGATAGAAATATAGCAAAATAGCTAAATAGATCGCAAGATAGATAGCTGGATATATAGCTGAATAGATACCTGGATAGACAGCTGGATAGTTAGCTAGATAGTAAGCTAGATAGTTTGATACTAGCAGATGGGCAGATAGAAAGATAGATAGATTGTAAGATTAGAATTAGGAAGGTGGAAAGGACTGAACAGTTGAGAGATACCCAAAAAGATAGTAAGAAAGATAGCAAAGTAGCTGGATACATGCAGATGGCAAGAAGATAGCTAGGTCTAGATAGAGAGACAGAAAGAACTGTAAATGTCTATGGATTGCATAGTGAAAAATTTGATAAGGGGTCGACCATTTAATAGTCAGAGGGGGGGGGGGGCTTGGAGTTTTCAAGGTTGCCCAGAAATCGTTCATTTATTTCACTAAACAGAGCAAGAAATTATTTATTTCAAAAGCAATGCAAGCCCCCCCCCTTGACATTAAGTGGTCACCCCCTAAACAAAAAATAGGATGCAAGATAGCCAGAGAGCTATATAGACAGCCGGCACTGACAGGTAGACTAGTGATTGATATCCTAGATTACTTGCTTGAATGTCTTACATTAAAAAATGGTCATTCAATTAATATTATTATGCATGTTTGCACAATATTCTACCACTGTTCAAGTAATTCAATTGGGGTACTTATCTTATCAGGCATTTCACACAATAACAAACTTAGCATAACTTTGCAGTTTAGTTATGGTTGACAAGAAACAAAGATTTGATGGATGGATGATTGAGGCTTTATGTCCTGTATTTATGCACTTAGTAGGCTAATTAGGACAGGAGGAGGATACGGCAAAGAAGCAAAGAAAAGAAAGTAAGATAGAAAGATGGATTTATAAATGAAAAAAAGAAAGATAGAAAGATGAATAGATAAAACAGAAAGAAAGAAATTTAAGAAAGAATGAAAAAAAGAAGGCTGATAGACAAAACTACAGCAAGATAGATAGATGGATAGATAATAGATAGATGGATAGATAATAGATAGATAAATATATAAAACAGATAGACAGATAATGATAGATAGAAAAAGATAGATAGATAGATAGATAGATAGATAGATAGATAGATAGATAGATAGATGGATAGATAGAAGCAAAATAAAATTGCTTGCATGTTCTCAAGAGATTTTAATTGTTTTAATTCTCTATGTATAGTTTTTTTGAAATTATGTGTTGTCTTACTTGACAAAAACTTTTAATGCTATAATAATATTATTATATGTGTTATATAGATTGCATCAAATATATCAATGCTAATTTATACTCATGTGCCTTCAAATTGAATTTAAAAGTATTAATATCTTGATATACTTTGCAGATTGGAAATTAGATTAATTACCCCGCAAAATAGCTCTCAATATACCCTCATTACCTCAGAATTTATGCATGCAATTTAATGAGATGTAATTAAAACCCCATGGTTGAGTGGTCAGGCTTGGTGATTCCATACAATTCTGTCATTTTGCCCTTGCAACTTGGACTACAGGGACTCTTAACAGCAGAAGCTTGGAGAAGTAAGTTAAATTTTCAATATTTCATATGAATTATACTTTAAGTTATCTATTGAAATGACACAATATACATGAACTGATGAATTTACTTGAAATCTTTTCAGATTTACAGGGAAGAAATGCTGCAAAGTGTGAGTATCTAGCTGTATCTCTGTCTATCTCTTTCATCTATGTCTATTCTGCCTCAGACTGCCTGTCTATTTTCTGTCTATCTATCAGTCCATCAGTCTATCTTTCTGTATATCTAGCTGCCTACATGTCTAATTAACTATCTGCCTATAACTGTCTGTCTAACCATACAACTAACCATGGGTCTATTTATCTGTCTAAACTAACTAACTAACTAACTGACTGACTGACTGACTGACTAACTAACTAACTAACTAACTAACTAACTAACTAACTAACTAACTAACTAACTTACTAACTTACTAACTTACTAACTAGCTGAATGTCTGACTGACTGACTGGTCATCTAGCTAGCAATCTATTAATCAATCTGTTAATATCTATCTTTCCAGCTGGTGGCCAGGTGATGGTCAAGGCAACAAATGACGCAATTTAAATCATGATTAAATTAAACTTAATTTATCCAAGATCATCTTTTTAATTTAATTGGCTTTTAAGATTTAAATCATTACTAAATCGCTTATTTAGAAAAGGTAAAAAAAAAAATCAACAACCCTGTGGCCAGCTAGCTAAACAATCTCACTAGCTATATTGCTATAAATCTAGCTGTTAATCTATTTAATATCATTATGTATCTTTCCAGACGCATATCTAAGAAGGTCCTGAGAAGTGGGCTGGGGGGGGGGGAGGTGAGGCATAACATGGAGGGAATAGGCTATGCAGTTGTTTGTGGCTTCTCCTATCTTCCCGATGTTAATTTTGTGCTGGGGGAGGGGGGGATGGCCCAAAACCACCCCCCCCCCCCCAAATGTGCTGTATCTACAAATCTATCCGTCTATCTACTTACTACCTAGCTAACTACCCATCTATCTATCTATCTTTCTATCTATCTATCTATCTAACTACCTACATATCTATCTATCTTTCTTTCTATCTTTCTATCTATCTTTCTATCCATATATCTACTAATCTGTCAATCTTCTATCTATCATATCTAATCCATTGAATTGATATTGTCTGTCTGATCTCATTTATCTAATAAATCTTATGTATCTTATCTATCTTTTCCTTCCTATCTAGTCCTTCATATATTATACTTTCTACCATATTCTTCTTTCTATAATCTACCTTGTCCTTGCAATGCAGCTCATCTATTCTATCTTTCCTATCTGGCTCATCTAACTTATCCTTCCAGTCTTACTTTTTCTATCACATCCTTCCTATGCAGTTTATCCTGTCCTTCCTAGCTTCCCTAGAGGCGGATGCAGAAAATGTCGAATTGGGGTAGGGGGTGGGGTTTACCAATGTAAATATACTAAAAATACGGGTATTCAATTTTTTTACATTAAAATCCCGAATACGTTAGTTCCCATCTGTATTTTTGTTTCTCTTTCCTTCAATGATTTTGTCTTCCTTTCCTATTTACCTGCATGCTCCGAATATCAGCTGGTTTGTTTTTATTTTTTGCCTTATTCCCTTCTTTTTATGAGATTTATAACTTATTCACATATAATAAAGGCCTATGTATTATTGACATTTTGTATTTAATATGTAACTAGTGAATAACTGATCACAAATACTCTCTTTGCAGTGGAAGAACATGATGAGGCCAGCAGTGACACAGGATCCTTAAAATGGAATAAAAAGAACAAAAACAACGACAAATCAAATGTATACCCCAGCTCCCCAACATCCCGACTATAATAAAGGCATTCCTCCTCCAATGTTGAAAGAAAATTTCAATATAACTGTTGAAAAATGGTTTTCCCTACAACGTAATAAAAACGTTTCCCAAAAATCTTGAGAAAACGTTTCCTCAAAACGTAAAAATAACGGTTTCCCCATTACGTAATGAAAACATTTTCCAAATACGTGAAATAACGGTTTTTTCATAAAGTAAAATAACCATTCTCCAAATAATGTTATAAAAGCATGCAGTAGCAAACATTCTAAAAACATCTTTCGGATGCATTGAATAAACGTTTCTTAAAACAGTGTATTAGAAATGTTATATAAACAGAAAATATACGATAAATTATAACCATGGGATGAAACATCAAAATAACGTTAAAAAACCGTTTTTGGAAAACCGTTAAATCCAAACGTGATTTTGCTGATTATTTGACGCAATTGAAAACAGTTTTTGGAAACATTGGCATGACATTATTCTAACCGTTGGTGTAAAACGTTAAAATCATGTTTTTTGGACCATCCAATTTAACATAATTTAAACGTAATGAAAAAACGGTTTTTCAACGGATTTTCGACCGTTTATAAACGTAATTTAAACGTAATTGTGTTTGTTGGGTTTTATGGCCTGTGTTTACAGCATGTTCAAGGAGGGGATATCTGGGGATTCCCCTGTGAATGACACCGCCCAGTATTAAACACCTCCCAGTCATTTGGATAAATAAGACTTCAGGTAGAAGGTGAGGAGAAAATGAGGATTGTCTGCACTCTGCAGCAGTCAATTACATAAACCGTCTAGATTATCACCATGCAAAATCACTATAAATAATATCAATGTTCCCGCGAAAAACTCATATTCATGAAATGAACAATATAAATCATTGGAATCATAGGGTATATCAAAGTGTATAGGCCTATTATACCTGAATTACACTAATACTGTATTGCTTTATAACTTTATAAGTGAACATACAATCAATATAGATGTGACCCAATCCATAAAAAAGTTTAAAATTAATCAAAAATTCCTGGGAGGTATCACATAATATAGGCCAAAGAATGAATCATCAATTTCAAGTTCTGTCAGAGCCTCCCATACTATGATGAGATGCTATTTGCAATGACAATCAGGAATATTTCCAGCATCTTGAGCGGATGGGTTTGTTATTTAGACCTGATTCAAACAATAAAAAAAATGTTCAATTCATCAAATTTTTCCAAGGAGGGATTGCAAGATACAGACTTGAGAATCAACAGTTACTGTGATGTCGTTTTTAATTAAAACTTAACTTTCCTGGCCTTTTTATCTATTAATCTCTTTTTATTTTTTATTTTTTTGTCTCTAATTGTGCCCCGCTCCTAACTTGGTGCCCCCTCCTTGCTTTCCACCCCCTCCTTGCTCTGGGTGTTCATCAATAAACTTAACTAAACTAAACCACCTTGCTCTGCACCCCCTCCTTGCTCTTCTGCCCCTCCTAGCTCTGCATCCCCCTCCTTGCTCTGCGCCTCCTCCTTGCTCTGCACCCCCTCCTTGATCTGTAACCCCTCCTTGCTCTGCACCCCCTCCTTTCTCTGACCCCCTCCTTGCTCTGTGCTCCCTCCTTGCTCTGCGCCCCCTCCTTGATCTGTACCCCCTCCTTGCTCTGCACCCCCTCCTTTCTCTGACCCCCTCCTTGCTCTGTGCTCCCTCCTTGCTCTGCGCCCCCTCCTTGCACTGTACCCCCTCCTCGCTCTTCACCCCCTCCTTTTTCTGTGCAACCACCTTGCTCCGCGCCCTTGGCAGGCTGGGGGGTTGGGCGCATCGGCAGATAAACAGCAGATGTTAGCCAGAATTACTACAGAATTTCAACTGGTCTGATGAAAAACTTTTGAAGACTTTACAATATACTGCTTCACTTACATGCAGGAGCGGCTCAGTGTCAACTTCCTTGTAAATACAATGGCAAAAGGTGAGACAGGTCAATACTAACGGATACAGTACAACCCAAAATAAAGTATGATTACCCCAACAGGAAGGAAGAATCAGCCACTACTTTACCCTTTTTGACTACCTCTGAATCACTTCCTACTTTTACCTACTTGAAACTACTTTTTAAAATTATATTAAAATCACATTTAAACAACACCAATTTTAATTCAATCACCCCCATTGTGTTTGATTTACTTGATATTTTGCACCTCTGCTAATTGTAGTTACATTGGTAGCTGTCTAAATAGAGTTCTTAATGTAGGCTAAGGTTGTTGTAAGGAGTCAAAGGGAGTTGTAAGGAGATTTGGAGCGGAGAGGAGAAAAGAAGGCAAAATAGGTAAACAGAGGACTTCTGACAGAAAATGTTCTTACTTAATTTTGGGTGGTACTGTAACACTTGTTTCTCCAGAGTGGTCAAAACTAGTTTTCCTGTTTCAATATTCACTATCTTCTCTGCCAAAAAGTTGAAGAGGTTGGTCTTGTTCCCACTTACTACATGAAAGAATTGCTACCAGTTTGAGGATCACTTCTACTCCAATAGAAGTTTGAAGCTGCTTTCTTATGTACAAAACAAATTGTTTTCAGCATACCTCTCAAATATTTTGAATATCCCGCGTTTAACATCTTGACTATTGCAGCTATATATTAGGCAGGATGTCTTCCACATCAGAAGGTTGAGATTGCAGGTCACTGAAATTGACTGAATACCTCTAGGCAGATCAGACTATGTGTACTTTCCAATACGAAAAGCTACTATGAACAGACAAATGTTTTCGGCATCAAATTCTCACTGCATCCACAACTTTCTTTGTATTAACCGTTAACAAGAACTTTTCATTAAGGAAGGGACAGCCCATATCTTCAAAAACCTTGATAAGATTGGTGATTTGTGCACGATGCTAGTTTAGAATACTTCAGACTGCTCATAATGACATCCCTGCTTTGCTGATCTTGGTGTTGTCTCCAAATCTTTCTCATATTCAGCAATAAGACGACTAAGTTCTGCTCCAGACACCAACCATTGATGCGATGTAGTTTTCCCAATGAGTCTCAATCGACACCTCTCGAGAATGGTCATGGTCCAGTGCATGAGAATCGAGAATTTCTCGAGAAATCTAGGACCCTGTCCTGCCATTGGCACAATGATAAAATGAGAGATTTAATCTTGCAATGGATCAAATTTTTTGGCTTTTATGATATCTTTTATAGTTTTAATGTTGATCTGTGTGTTTTGTTTCCTATAAATCACAGCTCAACATCCAGATATTATACACTTTTAAAACATTTGTACAAGTTCAACTTCAGCATTTATCAGGTATACAATGGGGATTATCATCAACAGATATTTAAATTGAACAATGGAGCAAGCACACAATAAAAATAATATCAAGCAAAAAAAAACAATGCTTCAAACCCACGTTCTCTCAGGCAATGCTTTGTAACCGTTATAAACATAAACACATGAACACCATGTCAAACGATGATCAACACTTCAATTCTCGAGAATCGCTCAGCGAGACGAGAAAATGCTGAGTCATTGCTGATATCGAGACTTCTCGAGAATTCTCGCTCTCATTGGAAACTCTAATGCAATGAGTCTCAGTTCTGCTTTAGTCCAATTGTGCCACCATATCCCTTCATATCAGTATTGTGTAGTTCATGTGCTTGTTCAACAGCGGCAGATGAAAATACTCTGCAGGTCTTTTAAACTTCCTGTAAATCTCTGGATGCCGTTCCTTAAGAGTGACCATGTCTGGTTTGTACACGCAGGGCCAATACAACAGACATAATTGGTGTGATCAAGACTGAAGCACTTGGGGTAAGCCTGACCAAACTATAAACATTCAATAGAAAGTCTCCACATCAGGAGGACCACACTAGTTCAAGCACAAGGAGCTCTTAGCACAATGATGTACGTTAAAACCAAAACTGAGGATAGTTCTTTCTACACTCATCCACCCACTGATCAAATTACAGAACACTGTCCTCCATCCAAAGCTAAAATTGATAAATGGAATAGGCTTTTAAGAAACATGTAAAGATTAGCAGCTGTGGCCTGATGAGCATACATTGTCCTTGTTCCATGGGAAGCCTTCAAATAAGAATTCCAAAGAATAATACCAGCTGGGCAATTCCGTAAGGTCTGATTTTCAGATTTGACACCTGGTAGCTTGTGCAGCAAAATGTCATGGTGTCAGACGTACTCACACAGTGTACGTCCAACACTATGACATTTTGGCGTGGCTCAACTCCTGTTATAACAATGAAATAGCTGAGGTGTAATGGTAGGGTTACACAAGCTCCTAAATTGTCAAAATCTGTGAATCAGACTTTACAGAATTGCTCAGAAATGACCCCAGCTTGAACGAGTGCTTGCACCCATCCACTGTCCTCCAGCCAATCTCCCATTATCTTCAGTGAGAAGATCTCTATGGTTTTCAGGCCATGCCGGCCACTGCCACTGGAGCTTCTTTGCCAGACCGAATAGTTGCTGATCCAAATTCACGATAGGCACTTGCCCAGGGTTCAGATTATTCTAAGCACTTCTGGCAACATTCATATGGTGATACATCATCCATAGGAATTTGTATCCTCCGAAAACAATGATAGCATTGCTGTGATTTTGCAACCACTCAGTGTGTATTTTAAGTGAAATTTTGGCCGTTTTCAATTCAGCAATAGGCCTTACACCATCAAACCACAACTACAAGTACACAAATCACATCTGTCCAGTGTCACACAACCACCACCACATTCTATTTTGCATCACTATAGTATCAAGCAAATGCACCTAAAAATAAAGATGCGTCAATATGTCACAAAATTGTTCCAACATGTCACTTTTACAATATTTGCAGAAATATGAAAGAATATGACCACAGTGAAAAAAAGGTTAACGTTCTGCGTCATAAATATTTAGGCCTAGTTCAAGACTTTTTTAGGATAGAATAAATTTATTTTCGCAGCATATGTACACACAGCAGATAACCATAAATATCACAATTTGATAACAATTTCATTAAATGTTGCATTGGAGGCCACCCGAGCAGATGTATATACTGCTATAACCACTAGGTGGGTGGACCCCCTCCCCCTTATGAACCCCATTAAAGTATCAAAAATAAAACATAAAAAATCTAATAATAATTAATTACTAAATTACATTTAGACACATGACGCATATCATTGAACATTTTTTTTACGCAGATATAATAACACACAAGCATAGATTTTAGAAACAATATACAATCAATGCAAGTATTTGGCGAGCAATAATATGCCTTGTCTGGTGCACAGTTGCACTACAGAGTCGGCATAACAATGTCTGCTAATTTATAGTAATTAAAGACAAATTATAGTAATTATAAGACATTGAATTTGCAAAAACAAGTATCACAACAGTTGACTGACCGCTACCTACTTCTAGTTGTAACAATGACATAATTATAATAATGTAAGAATCATAAAACGTGAAATGATCAAATAATTATCACAACAGTTGAGGAGGGTCTGGACCGACCGCTACCTACTTTTAGTTGTGACAACGAAAAAAATTATTATAATGTAAGTTAATGCTGATACTACTTTGGCCTGGGCCATCCGTTTAGTGAGGTTTAGTATAGGTGGGTCTGGAACGACCACTGCCCGTCATTGCTATACACCTGTTTAATAATTTTGAAGTTTGCAATGTGTTATACATTTGCTGAAAGACTTGATATTTTTTTTATCTTTAATATACTGGGGCAGATTTTGCCATAACTGCTCTAGCAAGAAAGCTTTTATTATATATGTCAATACTGTGATGAGGTGTTCTTGGATTGTTCTTGTTTCTGGTATTATGATGGTGATTTCTGAATTCAAAAATATTTGCTATTCTCTGTGGTAAAATATCATTCGTATATCTATATGATATTCTAAATCCTCAAATTTTAAGAAGCCACCTTTTTTGTAGTACGGCAGGGTTCTGACTCGACATTTAACATTTGATACAGCCCTGACTGTATTATTTTGTTTTACTATTAATTTCTTTATAGAACTGGCATTCAACTTTGGACCCCAGGCAGATAGGCCATAGAGTAGATGGCTTTCTTCATTTGTCACATAAACTAATTTTCTTGAAAAGTAAGGTATAATGTTCTTGGTCATATATAGACTATAAGTACCCATGGTTAATTTTGATAGCAAGTGTTGACAATGGGTATTCCAATCTAGATGTTGGTCAAGATAAACTCCAAGAAATTTAACACTGGTAGTTTGCTTCACAATGGCCCCTCCAATTTGGAGGTTACCTTGATAGTTGGCAAGTTTTTTCTTCGGTTTGAACAATACATAGAATGACTTATCAACATTCAAAGAGAGGGAATTTTTATCAAACCATTTGCTGAGTCGCTTCAAATCCTCATTCATCTGTCTGTACATAAATCTCAAATTTTTTCCTGATATGAAAATTGTCGTGTCATCTGCAAACATTATGCTGTTCGCGAATTTCAGACATTTGGGCATGTCATTAGCAGCTATGACGTAGAATAAGGGGCCTAGTACTGATCCCTGTGGGGCTCCAAAAGAAACTGAAAAATCATCAGATAATACATTATTAATATTTACTTTGAGCAATCTAGTATTTAAATAGCTCTTGATCCAGTCTAAGGCTATTCCTCTTACCCCATACAGTTCTAATTTCTTGAAAAGTGTTTCGTGTTTGATGCAGTCAAAGGCTTTGGTCATATCTAAAAACAATCCTAAGGTATACATGCCATTATTAATGCCGTCTCGTATGTTGCCAGTAAGGTCCAGGATTGCATCTGAGGTGGTCCTATGTTGCCTGAAGCCATACTGCCCCTCATATAGAACTCTATGGCGATTCAGAAATTTGATTAATCGAGTGAGCACCAACTTTTCAAGAACTTTTGATATTACAGGTAGTAACGATATGGGCCTGTAATTACCAATCTCGCATTTGTTTTTTGCTTTATAGAGAGGTTTGACAATCGCCAGTTTCATGTCATCAGGAAATTCACCACTAGATAAAGATTTGTTGAAAATTATATGAAGTGCTGGCAAAATGCTTTTATGAATAGCTTTTAGCATAGTATTCGACAGTCCATCATGGCCTTTACTGTTTTTGGACTTCAATCTAAGTACAATTTTTTCAATCTCCTTCCCTGTAGTTGGATAAAAGAAGTAAGTCTCATTGATTCTAGACGACCCATCACTTACGGAATCTCCAACATCATTATCTACACTGAAGTAAACAACTTGATCTGGTGAGCTGAATCTATCACGATGGCAGAAGAAGTGTTTTGCAACTTTCCAGAATGTCCCAACAACATAGAAAACAAGAACAATGGTCAGTGTATGATATGTGAAGAAGTATATCACTACACATGTGCTAAAGTTAACAAGAATTGCAAGTTTGTGTGTGTTAAATGCAGAGACAGTGTCGTGAACATGAGATCACTACAGAACACTATCCAGTCCCTAAATGAGCTTATGTCCAACAATGTAAAAACTATTGGCACTCTTCAAAGTGAACTCAACAAGAAACACGAAGATTGCAGACTGCTTCAAGATGAATTTAGAAATTTGAAAGATGAATGTACACAATTGAAAGCAGAAAATGCGAAGTTACAGTCAAATGGCAGAAGCAGCAGACCATCATATGCAGATATTATTGTCAAAGATAACACCAATGACAATGAACACTTGGTTATTACTGATTCGGTGCTCAAAGAAGTCGATAAACAAAAGATTGTAAATACAAGTCTCCAAAAAATGCCAGGTGCTAGGATTGACAATGTGGTGAAAAAACTTGAATCATTCCATGGTGCATCTTTCAAGTCGATCACCCTTCACGTTGCAACAAATGATCTATATGACATCAAAGATGACCCCACTAAAGTAGGACAGGGCAAGACGGGACAGCAGGCAAGACGGTACAAAGCTCCTCAGGAACTTATAACTAACAGGAGATGCTGCTGCCACCTGGTGTTATATAAGTAATTATGTGCTTTCTTTAGTGACATCATCAGTTGTTTGCAGACGATGCTTACCTGGAAAACTAGGTGGAAAAATGTAAATATTGACTTTTCTTACAAAAAACACACACTGTTTCAGTGATGATCCATCAGATGCTAGTTTATTCTCCCTGACAATCTATACGTAGTGATGGCAACAATATCTCAATGAACGCTTCTGGCAAGATTGGTAGTGAACACCACAAAGATATTTTTTCAATACGATACCCAATCTGAAAATGTGTGTTTTTGGGCAAGATGGGACAGCGACCCTGAAGCTCCCTGGATCATGTCCCATCCTGCCCTCACCTGTGCCATTTTACCCTTCGTGAATTACGTATTGATGATTGGTTTCTTATTTCATAGACCTATACAATGGTGTAGGCCTATTGGTGGAGGGAGCAGGAGGTTGTTCCCCTGGATTATTGGCTAGGCCTAACACAATCTTCAGGACCAGTTTTGGCAAATATCACAGCGGATCTCGTCGGGGTACTGAAGCATGGACAAGCATTGATTGATTTTAAATGCAGTGATGTGACTTTGATTACTTAAGTCAAGATTGGATATTAAACTTATGTGAACTTAAAACATCCTTATACTTATTTATTTATATATGCATCAAATAGATTGATTTAGGAATAAATTTATTGACTTTTAAGGCTGTAGGCTTTTACACGTAATATAATACTAGCGTCCAAAGGGAAAACCTAGTAAGTCACATTTAGGACATTCTGAGAAAATTGACTCTTAAATTGCAGTCCGTGCGGTAAGAGATAGACTTACTGGGATATGCCAGTGTCATTCTGGGGCCACTTCTCGAAAATCTAAACTTAATAAGTATAATATATAGAAACATGTCTCAGAAGTCCCATTTTGACCTTAACTCAATTTGGCCCAAAATGTGACTTACTAGGTTTTCCCTTTGCACGCTCTAATAGTCAACAATCAATAAGTAATTCACACAAACAGAAAAAAAGTATATCAGTGAACTAAATATATTCCTATTGAAAGACAGACAAAGGCATGATATATAGGCCTTGGTATAGCTTTTGTAAGTGTTAAAGAATTAATTATAAACCCAACAAATCATGGAACTAAAGTTCTTTGAAATTATATTGGCCAAATGTATCGCACCATGTGGTTCATCGTTGTGAACCACATGCATCTCATTATCTGACGTTGTTATGTAAACAATGGGCAGTGAAGTGATGATGTCACAATGTCTTGACGCTCTCATTGGTCCTTGTGCTAGGGTCTTTCTGTGGCCATTCAAACAAAATAGCGCCTGCTGAAATTATTAATTCTTTTTACTGAAGGTATACTTTTTATTGTGGGATATAAATAAAACTTGATGGGAGTGTGGTTCACCAGCAATGAACCTCACTCATGTCAGGTCTGCTGCAGAATAAACATTCGTCCTTCGGACTCGTGTTGTTTACTTCCTGACCTGACATTCATGAGGTTCATTGCTGTGAACCACACTCCCATTAAGTTTTATTATAATAACATTTTTTAGGAGTCTCAACTATTTTCAAGCTTTCTGGAATCCATTTTGGTAGAAATATCAACTCAAATACTGTATTTTTGCGGTTTTGCATGGTTTCACTAATTCTTTATTAATCTAAAAATTAGTTACATATTTGAATTTTTAGAAAAAAGAGCTTTCAAATGAGCATCCGCATTAACGGGTTTTGTAAATTTGGCGTTGGATTTGAAAAAAAAAGAAAAAAAAAGTTTTTTGAAGATTTCGGTTCTGAGGTTCATTTCAAGATAGAATTTGCAGAAACTATTGATGCTACCATTCATTTGAAAGCTCTTGTTAAAAGGAATTAATATATAAAGTCTATTTAAAAATTAATCGAGAATCCACGAAACTATGGGAAACCGCGAAAATGCTGCATTTTTTTCAACAGTTCCAACAAAATGAACCTTGACCACCCTAAAATGCCTCAGTTCAATCCAGGAATCAATAATGTTTTTTAGATCTGTAGAAGGAATAAGGATCACTGTTTTCATACAGTCAAACTATAGGCACTTCACAGAAAGCAGGAAAATGAGAGGATCAGAAGCCATTTTGGAAAATGGCTGCCGTGGGTCAACCAGGTCAAATCTGATGTGGCTCCCTATCTAATTTATTCTTTAAGATGTTTTTAATCAGTGTACCAAGTGTCATGCCTCTGTTGAATAAATGCATAATTACTTCCCTATTCATGACAAATCTGTCCTGCTACGATTGATGAACTAGTGGTTGAACTTAATTAGCAGTACCTCAAGTGATTTTGCGCAAAACGGGACACTGTCCCATTTTGCCCATTGGTCTGTCCCATTTTGCCCATTGGTGTGTCCCATTTTGCCCATTGGCTTGTCCCATTTTGCCCATTGGCCTGTCCCATCTTACAAACACTGAAGGCAAGATGGGACAAATCAGCAAAACTTTTAAAGTTGGCATACAATTTCCTAGAGAAATTAGTTGTAGAATTACAGTGTTTTAAAATGATGCTACCATTATCAGCAACAAATTCTGCACCATATTTAGTATCCAAAACAAAATGTGCAGTTGCTGGGTCAAGTGATATTTAAGTGTCCCATCTTGCCCTGTTCTCCCCTACCTGATGTCATTGAAAAATTCAAGAATCTCATCCAGCAAGTTAAGGCAATTGGTGACCAAGTACTTATCTCGAGTGTCTGTCCAAGGTTGGACGAGGTGCAAGAACTAGTGGTACCATTTAATACTGCCTTAAAGGTTCTGTGCGAGTGGGATGTCAAGTTTATTGACCACACCCCAAGTTTCACCCTTGCCGATGGAAGACTAAATGATGGTTACTTATGGAAGAATGGGCCACACCTAACAAGACAAGGAGTAAATTGCATTGTCCGCAACTTACAGCTGATTCTGAAGCCAAACGTCACTGAAGTAACTAAAGATCGCATCAATGCCTACCCAGATAGAACGCGCCGACATGATGAAAATAATACTTCCTCGGATGTTCACATCCACCGCGACGGATGTCGGCACTTTAATGAAAGTGGCCACAATGTCATTATGTGTCATCATTCCAGACCAGTTATGTGTAACGTTTGCAAGCTTCGTGGACACAAAGCGAAGCACCATCAGCGTTCCCACTTCTAGAATTCTAGCCATGACATAGAGGCTGCCGCTTGTGACATTGATTCTTTTAATGGTCCAGACATTGTTTTATCTAATGCATTTTCTGTATTGTCTGATTTTAATCAAACTGTCGATGATTTTGATGCTGAACTTGATTGTGATATGAATGAATCTGTCTGTGATATGAATGTAAATTTGTATAATAATGAACATGCAAATGTAACTATGAATTGTATTAGCGGTGCTGTAGAAACTGATTTTGTTGGTAAGCAACCAAAACTTAGAAAAATTTCCAATAATTCTAATGGTCTATTTATATGTCATTTAAATGTTCGAAGTCTCCTACCTAAAATGGAGCAAATCCGGTATAGTGAATAATGCTGACACTGATATTCTATGTATAAATGACACCTGGCTCGATGCCTCTATATGTCAACATGAATTTAATATTGATGGTTACATGATTATTAACAGACCTAGAAATCGCCATGGTGGCGGAGTCCTAGTGATTTTGAAAAGTAATTTGTCTTTTAAAAGAAGACTTGATCTTGAATCTGATGGGCTTGAATGTATATGGTTTCAGTTAAACTACCAAAAACAGGATATTTTGCTATGTTCAATGTATAGACCACCCTCTATGGATACAGATTACTTAGACAAAATGTTGGATTGTATTGAAATTGCATGTCTTGAGGAAAAAGTGGTTCTAATAATTGGTGATTTAAATATTAACTATTCAATTGATGAAAATTTAGTAAACAATCCTCTATACCGCATTGAATGCTCAAATAACTTAAACCAACTAATTTGCGATTATACTAGGGTTACACCAACGTCTGAATCAATTATTGATGTTTTGTTAACTAGTCATCCAAACTTCCATAAATGTACAGGTGTTAGTAAGATCACCTTGAGTGACCACTACTTAATCTATACTGTCATAGAAAATTTTAAAACAACTAAAAGTAAACAGGTTCACAAGGAACTTAAATATAGATGTTATAAAAATTTTAATGAACTATCGTTTCTAAATGATCTAAGTCATTCTGAAGTTTTCAATAATATTTCGAATTATAACGATGTGTCTTCTTGACTGCTTGGCGGAATGAATTCTCGCAAATATGTGATATGCATGCACCAATTCGGACTTCAAGAATGAAACATCGCTACAATCCATGGATCAATAGCGACATTTTAAAACTTATGTACCGGAGAGACTATATGCATAAACTCAGCATTTATAATCCATCTAATGATGATGCTGCTAATGAGTATAAATCTTTAAGAAATGAAGTCAATGTAAAAATAGAAAATTCAAAAAAGCTCTATTATGAAAAATTGTATTGTAAAGGAAAAACAAATAGTAACACATTATGGAAAGAGCTTAAGAAGCTCTCTGGTGGTGTGCCAAAAATGGACACAAAAACTAATTTAACAACTGATGCTTTTTATGATTTTTACAGTACTCTTGGTCGTAACGTTACTAAAGATTTACCTGACACAACTGAATTATTATGGAAAGGTCCTGAGAGTATTTATAAATTTAAATTCAATAATGTTACTGAAGATACCGTTTGTAAACTGTTTGAAAGTATGGGAAGTCAGAGTTCACTGGATGTTCTAGAGTTTAACTGTAAGCTTTTAAAAATAGCTAGTAATGTTATAGCAAAGTCATTTATGTATATCATTAATGCCTCACTTTTATCTGGTTTTGTCCCAAGGGATTGGAAAATTGGACGTGTTACACCTGTTTATAAAGGTTCGGGTAGTCATGATGACGCGGTTAATTATAGGCCAATATCTGTTTTGGGTCACATTGCCAAAATTGTAGAAAAAGAGGTTCAGTGTCAACTGATGTCATTTTTAATAAATCATCAATTTATATCATTAGATCAATTTGCGTATAGAAAATTCCATTCAACATCTAATTGTTTACATTCTACAATTGGTTACAAAATATTGATAACAAGTTATGTACAGGTGTCGATTTTCTAGACATTGCAAAGTGCTTCGACACTATTAATCATGAATTGTTATTGAAGAAACTTAAAAAATATGGTTTATCAGATTTTGAATTATTATGGTTTAATTCCTATCTTAGTGGCAGAAGCCAATGTGTTAATTATAATAACTTTCAAAATTTAATGATATTTCTATTGGTGTACCACACGGGTCTACTCTAGGACCCCTGTTATTTGTTTTATTTGTAAATGATTTACCTATGCATATTAACAATGGTCGCTGTACCATGTATGCTGACGACACCATTATTCATACTAGTCATGATAATGTTGCTGATGTAAATAATGAATTAAATGATATCCTAGCTCATGTTAGTCAGAGGTATAAAGCAAATAAGTTAGTTCTCAATGTAAATAAGTCTAATTCAATGTTAATTTCAAATTCTTATGACAGTGATTACTTTTTGATAAACCTCAATGGTGCTACGATAGAAAATGTGAAATGTACAAAGTATCTTGGTGTTACGGTAGATGATCAGTTAAAGTTTGATATACATGTAAATGAATCAGTTAAAAGAATTTCAGCAAAGTTGTCTTGGTTATGTAGACTTAGACGCATTGTTCCCAAATCTGTATTAATATTAACCTATAAGTCATATATTCAGCCTATATTTGACTATGCTTGTACTGTATGGGGCTGTAGTAATGTTAATGTTAGTACCATCCAAAGATTACAAAATAGAGCTGCCAGGATAATCTGTTCCAATTTCGATATTATAAATGTTAGAGGTGAAGATCTGGTTAGACAACTTAAATGGCAAAGTGTTTCCAACAGAATGAGTTATTTTTTAGCTACACAAATATACAACTGTATTTATGGAAATGCACCAGACTATTTATGTAATTCTATTGTTATGGCATGTGAGACTAATAATTTTAACACTAGTTCTAAGTAACAATACTATGAATGTTCAGATTCCGTTTTGCCGAACCAACATTTTAAAGAAATTGTTTATTTATAGAGGTTCTAATGTATGGAACAGTATACCTAGTCACATTCAGGAATCATCGCAAATTGAAGTGTTTAAATCTAATGTCAGAAATGTTTTTAATTAATGATTTTATATGTTACCTATTTATCTATTTACATATTCGTTGATGGCTGGACCACATGAAAAACTGTTTTATTTATCAGATTGTGTTATCCAGCTTGTAAATATATTTTTTAATAAATAAATAAATAAAATCTATTTTTTCAGCAAGTTTTTTACTGACTTCGCTATAATACTTCCCAAATGCATTACCTATTTTGAGTTTATCTGTTTCCTTCACACCATTAATTATCATTTCCTCACTGATATCCTTCTTATTATTCAATTTACCTGTAATTCTATTCAAAATATTCCACTTTTTTTTTCCACTTTTTTTTGATTGTCAGTGATCAGCTTATGGTAATAGCTGTGCTTAGCTTGCCTTCGCAGTTTGTTGTACAGTTGTCTGTAATTCTTATATCTAAAAATTCTGCACTATCACATGGAAGACGACAGACATCTTTATACAATTTTAGGCATTTAACAGATGACGTTTTTAAATCTGGTGTAAACCAAGGATCTCTAGGTTTGTATTTTTTCTTCCCTTTGAAGGTCTTGACCGGAGCATAAAAGTCAAAAGCCTTTTTTATTTCACAATTCAGGGCTTTACTTCCTTCATTGACTGACATATTTTCAATGAAACTCCAATCAACATTGAGTAGTGCACCATTAATATTACGTAGCACATTGTCATCTATTTTTACGACACACAATCATTTCCCCATCAGTTGTCCTAACTGAACAATTCTGAATTTCTACAAGACACATAAAATGGTCTGAGATATCAGCTTTTATAATGTATGATTTGGTAGAAGTAAAAATTTCAGCACGTACATAAATGTTATCAATCAGAGTAGCAGTACTGTGTGTTATGCGAGTTGGTTTTGTAATAGTCGGAATTAATTGATTAACTATGTTAAGGTCAAATAGTTTCTTGGTGTTACCATGGATATTTATTTTTAAGAAATCAAGATTTTGATCAGTTCCCAGAATGGCCTTTTTATTTTCTGCTTTTATATTTTCAACAATGGCCGAGTAGTTATCAAGAAAATCTTTTTCATTTGTCCCAGGTACTCTATATATTTCACCAATTATATAATTGGGCTTACTTTTTCATGGGACCTCTATAAAAATTGACTCAAACTTTCCTTCGTCAAACACAGATAAATCTGCTCTCTCCTGATACCTGATATGCTTTCCTATCAGAATTGCCACTCCACCTTTAGTCTTTGTCTTTCTATGTTTGGAGATCATATCATAATTTGGAAAATCAATTTTATTGAAGTTCCTATCATTTAGAAAAGTTTCACACAATAAAACTATATCAGGAAGTAAATTCTTGTCTTTCAATATTGCTAATAAATCAATGAGATCTTCACTTTTGTTTGGCAGGCTGTGTATATTTAAGTGTGCGATTTTCATAGAATTTTGCATGACCGGATATACTGTAGCATCATCATAAACATCAAGATAACTACAATCTGACAAAAAAGCATAATCTACATCAACTAAGTCTGTGAGATCATTCACGGACAAATTCATCATTTTATACAAAAATGCTTGGTCAAAATATTAAACTGAGTCATAAGACACAGAACACAATGATAAAGACATTTGATAATTATGTTTTGAAATGTTGCATTCTATTGTGCATCAAAAGTTCTATATCACTGAAGGAATGAAAATGGACTACCACTGGACGATTTTGTCCCCTGATGAATTGTCCAACTCTCTGCAGTTTTCTAATTGGAACATTTGAACCACAGTTGTTAAAAACCATCATATGATTCAATACACTCACTATTTTCTGGTGTAACATGTTACTATCTTCACCAAAGGTTTCAACAATTCCATCAAAAATCAGATTATATTCCCTCAACTTCATTTCGGTTTTTAAGCTGTTTTCCACAATAAAAGTACATTGGGCCTTTAGCTTTTTGTTTTCATTCTCAAGGCAGTCAACCTGTGATTTCATTGCAATTGCTTCAGATCTACACTGCAAAAAATTCCCGTTAAATTTTACAGTTAAATTAACTGGCAACTTTGTTCCAGGTCTAAGAACTGTAAAAGTACTAATAAACCTGAACAGGACAATGAACCGTAAAATGCAGAATCGTACATTGAACTGTAATTTTGCAGATTCAACAAAGTGATATTACGGTATAATGTACACATATAAAACAGTTTATTTGAAGTATATTTTACAGTTATATCAACTGTCAATAATGGAATGTAAAGAATGCAAGGAGCTGTATAATCTACTGTAAAAATACGGATAGAATTTGTTATTCTTACTTATTGCATAAGTGTAAAACAACAGACTAAGCATGTGATTTAACTGTCGCATAGCTGTAGGGATGTACCGAAGCTGGAATCAGCTGAGAGAGTGAGAGAGCCACTGACTCCAGGCTCGGCCTGGCTCATCTCTTTGCTTGACAGCAGGGAAGTAAGTCCATCAATTATACCCAGCAATTAATTCGCACACGTTTACTCACAAACCATAATATTGATGGATATTTCCAAGAGAACCAGGTGATAAGTTTATCGAAGTATGTTGCATTGATGCAGACTGTGCCTGGGTTATTTTGGTTTTAATAGTGTCATTCTTTAGATCACATCATAAGACTCACACAAATTTCAATGTCATATATAAATATAACAACTTTTGCATAATGACAGCATCTTTAAGATCATATGAATGAGGATGTTCCCTTACCTTCAGATAAGTTATAAATCAAGTTTGATAAACAGCTGTGTAAAGCATATGTTATAGATGGCACCACATGTTCCGTGGTTGAAGTCCATGCAATCTCTTGTTTATAGTTCCTAATCTGACCAGGCGTATTGATTGTTTGGCCAATTCAAATGTTTTGTTTGCATATTACAAGTTGCCAGTAAATTAACGGTTGAAGTAATTGTTCATTAACGTGAACTGAATGTTAAATGACACGTTGCAGTAAATTTATCTTGGAGCCATTTTGTAACTGACAAAGAACTGTAAATTCACAGACAAAGTGTGTTTTAAAAAAATACTGATAAAATAACAATAAATTTACGGTTCTTTCGGCCAGAAAAACACGGTCATTTCTTACAGTGTAGCAACGGCCATTTGCTACTTACAGTCTTCCACCTCTTTTATGTGAAAATCCAAGCTATTTTGCAGTTCATTGTATTGCTCATGCACTTTCTCAACAGCAGTGAAAATAGCTTTGAACCAGTCTATGTTAGGTGCGTTATCAGCTGGCCTTACAAACTTGTATTTTAGGTTTGTAAAAAGGCTCTTGTTTTCAGGTGACTCACCTGTAGATGACTGATCAGACCGCTGTCGTTTCCTGGCATCATTCTGCGTAGGAGTATCACCCATATTTCTAGCAGATTTCTTCTTAATAATGCAGAGAGTTATAAACGAAATACTCCAGGAAAAATTCCATGTCTCCACTTTTTCATTTGATAAAACAAAGAGCCAGGTACCTGTGAACAAAGCAACCTTACACCTGAGACAAAGGCCTATTGTATTGCATTGTAGTATTTTCCATTGAAATTGAAAGTCAATGAAGCATGCAATATGGGGAAATGCTTGAAAATTAGCGAAAATGAAATAAGATAAACTAAAATCATAATTTCCAGTTGAAATTATTTTCAAATTCACAAATGGTTTGCATATCCACCCAGCTAGTATATTCATACATGATATATCCAAATTTGGCCAAAATATAAGGCCCAGAAAAGGGGAAAAATCCACATGATACAGGAGAAATCTGACCAGTGTGCACACACAGCCACTCCTAGTTTAGTATGATTTTATTTCGTAGAACAGCTTGATACATGTAAATACGCATATCGACGCAATCAAGTTTTTTATGGCCAGGATAAATGTATCAGATGAAAAGGGGTACATATAATGTTAATACTTTTTGCTCAATATCACAGGAAGTGGTCAATTTTCAGGCATTCACAATGTATGTATGAAATAATATTTGTGTCATGATCGACCAATGTGTGCTGTGCCAATCTTGTTTACAGTTATGTTAGTCTTTTTTTAGGGATTGTAAACACTGCCTACTTCAATCTGCTTATATAATTCACTTGTCTAAGTGATAGAAATGGAAAGCTTGACCATCTAAACATACATATAGGTGAAGAAAAATCCCAATTCTGATTAATAGTTCCTAAGATATAGGCAAAAATGTTATTTTCAATAATGGCGGAATAAGATGGCCGCCATTTCCGTTATAGAAATTTTAGACGATGTGTCTATATCTAAAATGAAAGATAATGGTCTCAAGAGTATCTCTGTCAAATTTCATGCTTCTATTAAAAATTAACGATTTTTTCACATATCTACTGCACTATTTCAAATCTCTCAAAACAATTAAATGAATGCTTGAGTGTTTCATTGTTTCCTGTGTGTTGTTTTAATTATTTTCTTTGTAGAAAACCATATACCATCACTTAAATCACGCCAGAAAAAAGCTGTTAAATCATTGAAAACTTCAATGTTTTATGTCACTTATTGGAAGGGTGAATGCAAATTAGCCATGCGATGACAGTATGCTTGGAACAGTCCTTTGCATGATTTGATTATTCTGGAAATTATTGTAATGCAATTATCTATTTGCAGGGGAAAAAAATGGAAGGACCCCCAAAGAGTTTGATCAAGTTCCACAAGCATTTGGAGGATCAACTGAAGAGTAGAAAGACGAGTAAGGAGATAATTGCTGAACTGAAGCAGATGGAGATTGATGTGAAGAATAATGGAGAATGTGTTACACAGTTAAAAGGGTCAGAAGACTTGGGAGAGCTTGCCAAGCTGCACATTGAGACACACAATGAGAGGATTCTTAGGATCTCGGGAAGCATATTGCAAGTCGTGATTGTTGAAGATAATGCTAAGCAGATTTATGATAGCTCACTGCAACACAAAAGAGACATGGAAACAAAATATGATAAAGTGAACTACTATGCCCTGTTTGACGTGCTCAAATGGTGTCTTGACAAAGGTGCTGATCCTACCATTGATCAAATCCATGAAATATCATTGTTGACTGTGGCAGAGTGCACAACACATGATGCCCTATTGGCCACTGTCCAGGTGTTGAAACAGCTTATCAAAAAATATAAAAACACTGACAGAGTTGATGAAATATACCTGAATCCAGTGCAATGCTTATGGAGTGTTGGACAGAAACTGAGAACAGTTGTTAGTGAAGTCATCAGAGCATCTTACAACTATCAATATTGCATGAAATCAAGAAGTGTGATCAACATGCTAGTCTATGTAAGCGGGAACGATTGTGAAGAAGACATCGAGACATATTTTGAGGAGGCAGATAATCTTCTGAAGAAAGACATGGCAGAATCACCTGTTACTAAATGGGTTGAAGAAAATGGGAAACATATTGGAGAAAAATTTTCTTCAAAAAAATCACAAGAAGAAATGGAGCAGGAGAAAGAACTGAGATGGATGGTGATCAAGAGGAATGACAACTGGCTCAGGAGGAATGTGCTGCACTTGACTGCGATCTTCTGTCATGACATAGATGTTCTAAAGTGCATACCCAGAGAACTGATTAAAGAAAGAATTGATGAGAAAGACCTCAATGGTTGCACTCCCATGGACCTTGCACTACTGCATAAAAACTCTGCCTTTTTAGTTTTTCAATCTCATACTGATAGAGATTCATCAGGAAAAGATACAGATTTATCATTGAAATACAATGGATGTAATGATGCAGACCTTGATACAGAATACAAAAACAGATGCTTGGACATTTTGAAAAAGTCTTCTGTTTTTGAGCAAATGAAGAACATGCTTGTCTTGAAAGTCGATGAATGCATACAAATTGAAAATGATTTGAATAATTTGTTTACAAAGATGCTGGCAGAACAAAGGAACCTAAACGCTGAAATCGTTATGGGAGGAAGTGTGATGGAAAAGCTGAAGGTTGGCAGATGGAATGAGTTTGATCTGCAGATATGCATGAAAATTAAAGATAGACCTTATTTCGTGAGGAAAAATGCAGATGGATATGATGAATATGAAACCTTTGCATGTCTGAGACTGCATGAGGACTTTGTCAAGGGTATGCCTAAGGTTGATGATAAGATGAAGATTTCTCTGCAATTTGCATCAGTGGACAATCCGTGGAAATTTGTACGAGGAAATGGCTACTGTACAGAACAGGAGATATTTGTTGATGTTGTACCTATCCATGTTATGATCGATGACGCTCAACATCGTCTGATGCACATGAAGTGGAATGTTTTGGGGAGTCAACCAGACTGGAGCTTAACTTATTACAGAGAAGAATGTAATCTACTGAATAACCTGCCACCTGGCTGCCGCTTGGGAATCCTCATCTGCAAGGCTTTGTTAGAGGTATTTAATAGTTGTATGTAGAATAAGACTGCACATGTTTTCTATGTTATGTAATCAATTTCATATTATTTTGGCAACATGACCTATACAGACGTTTAAAAAAATTATATGTCGGCTCTGGATGGGGTTTGCGTAACCCGTCTCTGGGTCATTTTACTTTGGAATTCCCTGTCCCTTACCTCTACTCTGTGTCCCTTGTCCCTAAAGGTGAAAAAAAAAACATAGGCTGCGCGGCAGCAAATCCTCGATGTCGGACAATTGACGAAAGGCAAATTTATGACAAAATAGCATCTGCAGTATTAAATTTTGTAACAACCAATTCCAATTCCCTGTATAGCCTACAAACCTGTAGATTATATATTAAACTCAGCAACATTAAAAACGCACACATTTTCAAAGTATCATATCTTTTGAAACAATAAATGAATCTTTATGTAACTTGGCAAATTTTCTTATCATCTTCTCGACTAAATATTGTGTACGTTTGAACAGAATCCATGGACATTGCTAAGAGCCAGGTATGCTTCTGTGACATCATGTCAAATTTGAAATTTGCAAAATTGAAAAATGGATAGGGGAGTAGAGTACAGGTGCTATCAATTTATTATTGAGCTCAAATTGTCAAAACAGATGTCCAACAAGATTTCAGCTCAAAATGTGATCAAAAACAGGATAATTGCCGATGCTTATGATGCAAAAGTACTGAAAATGATGTGACAAACAAATGTGAAAAACACCAACTTGGTAAAAAAACCAGCAAAAAACGAAAAATACTTCATAAAAAAGTGTGAGTGACCACCTTGATTATTTCCACACTCCAAATATTGAGCAGTGACAGACTTCAGATGAATTCAATTTTGGACCAATTTGCATTGGTTGTGATTTTGGTTTTTTGACATGTTGAACTAAAAGTGGCCTAATCCACCCGTTTCATAATTTTTCTTTATAAAATTTTCTGGACTCTCACAAAAGATGTCAACTGACGTTAGTGTAAAGTTTCATGAAAATATCTACATCAAAAGTCAGTTTTTAGGCTGTTCCAAAATGCGTGCGTTTTTAATGTTGCTGAGTTTATATTGTTATAGTGCTAGTGGAAAATTGAAAGCAATACACATTTTTAGATTCAAGACAAATTATAAAATATTGGAGTTAATTATTGAAAGTTAACAACAGTGTCAATTGCAAAATTGAAAACAAACTTAGCTATTGAGACTGTAGAATGCAAAAGCTTTGCCATCAAATTTAAATAAGACAGAAAACATTATTGATTTTAGGTATCTGCTCTGCCTAAAATGTCCATGTGTTTTATGCCTAGAGGTGCAAGGGTACTGAATCATGTTGCATAATTATACAAAAAACTTATTTTCAAATTTATAATATTTTATTTTTATCAGGGCATTCAAACCAACAAAAAAAATATCAAGGATATTTTACACACGCAAGTGCAACCTTATTATGTGGAGATAGGTATATAATATTATAGTTAGTTATTTTCTTGTTCTCCCGGGGGGGGGGGGGTTAGATTTTTTTTTCAATAATCACACAAAAATCATCACTATCATATGATACACACCTAAATAATTCACTTTTAGACTGTAAGATATCATATTCAGATGGATTATAATATTTATGTGCCATAATTTGTTGTCCCAGTGATCTGGAAGCGAGGTTGCACACCCTTGTTCCTAATGGCCCCTGACCTATATGATATATATTTTTTGAAATTTCATTTTTTTTACCCTAAAATTTGACCAAGAACACTAAAACTAGTAATTTGGATTATATATGATAATAACTGAATAGCTAAATATGAAGCTCGTCATCATTGAAGAAGTTCTTAGGAAGAAAAACCTGAATTTTCTTAATTTCACATGTTTAAATTCTTCTGGAAGGCTTATATTTGCATTTGGATGACAGAATATGTGGTCTGATGATCTAGCATACAAATATGCGTACTGTAGTTTAAGTTTTTGGCAAAAGAAATATGGAACTTTTATGACCTACGAGGCAAAAACGTTAATTTTTGTCAATTTCTTGAATATTTAGTCCAATATATTGCTATGAAAATCTGCTATAAACAGCAAAATAGTTCTTAAAGTTCCTTTCCCATGTCCTGACTTGTAATCCCATTATTTATGTACCACTTAAGCCACTACCATGGCTACGCCACGGACAAAAATATTTGTAAAAATACAAAATTTTCAATTATTTTCATTTTTGTACAAAAATCATATCAATGTCCATCTTTTTGAGGTGGAATGTTTAATATTAATATCTAGCATTTTGTACAAAATTTCATGGGTCTAACACAAAAATTGACAGAATTATTCATAATTGAAAAAATAATATTTTTTCTTATTTTTTCCAAATGTGCAACTTTCTATTTTGCTTAGAGCATTCAGACCAAGTGCGGTCTAATGAGGCTCTTGTATAACAGTGGGAGGCTGACTTCATCAAGGTTGCAGTCGGTATGCTTGATTAGGCCGAGGACCTTATTCGCATTTTTGACACTGAGACTGACATGCTGATTGAGTTTCAGTTGAAATACAATCCCAAATCTTTCTCCAGGGTGGTAATGTCCAAGACCGTTGTTCTCACGAGGTATTCGTGTCTTTGATTGGTGTGTCCGATGGGCAGGACTTTGCATTTGTCATTGTTGAAGTGAAGCTGCCAATGACCCGACCACCTTTTGAGAGCTTAAAGATCCCCTACGAGTGTCTCGTAATCCCCTTGGTTTCCTATGGCCCTGTAGATCTTGGTATCGTCAGCAAAGATTTGGATTGTTGATTTGACTGCTTCTGGCAGATTGTTGATGAAGCAGACATATAATGTCGGGCCTAGGATGCTTCCCTGGGGTATGCCGCTCGGAACTTCTGTCAACTATGAGAATGTACCGTTTACTACCCTTTGTTTCCTCCCTGTGAGGAATCTGAGTATCCAGTTTAACCGTGGACCTATGATGCCGTATCTGAAAAGCTTGAGTAGGATAGGCTCGTGTGGCACACTGTCAAATGCTTTCCTGAAGTGGAGGTAGATTGTCCACAAGTTTGCTGTCATCAAGAGCTTTGGTCCCCCAATGTTCCAGCTACACCAGTAGTTGAGTTGCACATTGCCTTCCAGGTACAAATCCATGCTAAGGGTCGCAGAAGAGGCCTTGAGACATCATATGTGAGACAATTTCATCCCTGACTAGGAACTGGAGAATTTTTCTTGTCACCTTTCTTATGAATGACATGGACATGGACCACTTTCCATTCCGGGGGTACTTCACTGTTTGCGATAGATCTTTTGAAGATTAGACACAATGGTGAGGCCATCGTCATGTATGTCTCCTTGAGCATACATGGGTGGAGTCTGTCTGGTCCTGGCGACTTTGAGATCTTTAGTTTTCACATCTCACTACAATAACCTCATTGACAGCATTCGCTCTACATTCCCTCAATCTTGTGTCATTCTAAGTGCTCTGCACTTAGATCGCTCACCTTGAGGGTTAACGCTCCACTTCAGGATTACGGAACTCTATATCCATTTGTCCATGCTGTGTTCGACAACGAAGAACTGTGTTTTTCTCTTGAACCAAAGACTTCTAGACAATATCCACTTCACTCACTAGTCAAAGGGCATAGTGGCTCGTACTGTTGCTGGCAATGTTACAAAGTGTCTTTAATTTGTTGCCAGTTGCCAAAATTAAGAAAGAGTCCCAGAATGCAAATGTCATCTTCAAAAATTAAAACGCAAATGTAGTTAATGCAAGTGTAAACAGAAATGTGTAAAAAATGCTAATCTGAGTTTTGGTACTGATTCTAAAGATCTTAACTCATACAGTGTTGACAGTGATAAATCTCCAGAAAACTGTTAAACGATCCAATAATCTCATTAGAATGCAATAGTCCATTGTCTTACATTTAAAATATAATGCCAATGCCTCCTGAATCAGATTTCCTTGTAGCTTAAGAGAGTAACATTGATTTGAAACTGTTAGATTGGAATGTACAGGGTCTAGGTAGTAAATTTGAAACGCATTACTCGCTCAACCAGGTGTCAGAATTTGAAGTAGTGATATTTCTAGAAACAACGAAATTAGATGATTCCTGTCCAAACACTGGTAGCTATGTTTTTAAGCACTTTCAGAGAAAGTGTCAAAACCCATGGTCTTGAAAACCCTCAGGGGGCATCGGAGTCTTAATAAAACCTAATTTATTCGCTAACAAAACTGTAAATATTGCTAAGATGAACATTGTCTTAACTTAATAGATGGGTTGACAGACTGCATTATTCATTATATTTATAAGTGTTAATATGGCTGTATCCATCTTGTATTCTTAGATAAAGCTATTTCTGAAAACTCTGACAAAAGGTATATTAAATCTCCCTCAAAAAAATTTCCAAAAAATCAATGGTTCAATAAGAAGTGTAAAGATAGCAAGCGAGCATGTAATCATTTCTCTATATAAAATGACCTATCGTTGGAAAACAATTGTTACCACTATAACTTAATAGAAAAAAATACAAAGCATTGATACAAAGAAAGAAAAGAAACTACAGTTCAGAATTAGAAAAACCAAAATGAATATTGGAAACTATGGGAAAAATTGACTTAACTATCTATTCTAAGTGGAGTCTCCTCTTTTGCTGGATACTTTTGAAAGTTATGTTTCAGAGAGGCTTATTACTGATAATGTTTACTCAACAGACTATCCTATTGAATGTGGAGTAGTAGACAGGCAGATTAAATGCCTGAAATCCAATAAGGCATCTGGTGTTTGTGGTATTATTAATGAATTTTATCAAATTTGATGTGCTTCTGAAAAGCAGTTCCCTCTCTAACCATTTTGTTTAATTATTGTATACATATGGATAACAAGAAATTCTTTTAAAAAAGAATTGTAGGGACCTGAGGTTTCTTCAAACACATATTTTATTTTCCAAATGTTCAAATAATGTTTTATGTATGTGTAGTTGCATCTATACCTCCAATGTACCACTGTGAATGTGTGATATGACAAACCTAATACATGTTACATCATGATTAGGCATGCCTAATTACAGGTGTTATTAACATAGACAGCAAACCAAGCAATGAGAAGCCCTTTTAAATTCTTTGTCATGAACATGAAATTTCTATTTCCATTACAACAAACTAATTGTGGCTTGCATAATATTTGGATTATGACACTTTTAGACTGGCCAGTTTGTGAGAAGTTGAATATCTAATGTTCTCATACAGTGTTTTCTTTTATCACTTGTCTTATGTTGTCTCAAATGTTTATACACTTAGGCTATATAATTTTTTGAAGGAAATCTCTATGGGATAATATTATGCTCCAGGTGTGCTTTGGATATGGTCCCCAATGTATTATGCTCCAGGTGTGCTTTGGATATGGTCCCCAATCACTCAACCATGACAGCTCCCAAGGTCATGCAGTGCAGGAGCTACTGAGCATAAAGAGGGGCAAATATATACTTGATTTGTAAATTGTAGTCACAGTTACCTTTGCTGTAGCATGAGTATCCTCCTAATATTGGAGGTAAATTTGGAGGGTACTCCTGCTATAGGGAAAGTATATCTGCAAGGCCAACTTCCTAGTGGCCCCCTCCAGAAACTCAAGAAGCTCCACCAATGCAGTACACATAAATTGATGACAAATAGCACTTGGCTGATTATTTTT
This sequence comes from Platynereis dumerilii, assembly GCA_026936325.1. Classification (NCBI taxonomy): domain Eukaryota; kingdom Metazoa; phylum Annelida; class Polychaeta; order Phyllodocida; family Nereididae; genus Platynereis; species Platynereis dumerilii. The sequence goes on from JAPTHN010000040.1 coordinate 3,806,159, forward strand.
GCCCCTTTAGTTAGGGACCTCCACTGTCAAATCTTTCCTCATTTGGAGCTTATAACACAGATCTGAGATGGTCCCTACAAAAAGGTGAATTCCCTGACAGATGAGCTGAAAAAAAGGGTCTTAGAGTATTGCAGATAACTACAGGAAACTAACTCTTATGGCCTGTATGGGAAAAATCTATGAAGGTATATTGAACAAACGACTCACATTTCAAAGTGAGGTAATGTCAGTTGACGATCCAAATCAGTTTCGTTTCTGTAAAAACCATTGACAATGTATTCATCTTGGACACTCTAATCTCCCATCAACGCTCTGTTAAGAAGCCGCTGTATCCTTGCTTCATTGATTTCACCAAAGCATTTTACTTCATTGATAGAGACTTGCTACACTACAAACTACTGAAAAGTGGCTTTGGTGGTAAACTATTAAAGATACTTGTCAGTATTATTCCAAAAGCAAACGCTAGAGTCCAATGGAATGGTGAAATTGGTGAGAAAATAGACAGTAGTCAGGGCGTGTTGCAGGGTGGTATTGTTAGAAGGGTTTCTGTTGACGCCGTCCCTTTCAGTAAAAAAAGCATAGATTTTGGAAAGGACCCACTTTCGAAGCACTCTGTGTGTCCCCAGGAGGCACTGAGAAGTGTAGCTTTTAATTCCAAGTCTCAGGTTATCCAGAATTGCAATCGAAACTTCACGCCAGAAACAGCCGCTCCATCAACACACAGAAGAGAGAAATTAAGAAAAACATGCTCAACAAACTGATGGAAATGGTCAATGAAGGACGCAACAAGACTAAGACGAAATTCTACCTGGACAACAAGACCCACATAAAACCTGGCAACAGAGCAGCATACCTGGACAAGTGCACCCGGATGGAAGCTAGCATAATCTTCAAAGCAAGGACAAGAATGCTCAGAGTCAAATGTAACTACAGAAACATGTTCCAAGACTCCACGTGCAGACTCTGTAAAGCCGAGGAAGAAGACCAGGAACATGTCCTGGAAACATGCACTGATGAAAACAGGACCAACGTCGGACAGGTTACCGCCCAGGACATATTCAATGAGGACCCCACCAAGCTAAAAGTCACAGCAGAAAAAATTAGGAAAATAATGGACTTAATCGAGTGCAGCTCCCCGAGAGGGTCGAGCAACCCGGCAGATCCGGGCACGCACACCAACTGAACTGAACTGAACTGAACTGAACTGTAGTTGCCCTTGGAGCATCTGAGAGATTTCACACTTTGAACAGAGTCAGTTACAATTCACACCTATTCTAAGGAGTCACACATTTTGGCAACCCCAACAGAAACCCTGCTCAGATCAACAAAACGGAATGGAAGTCCTTGTAGTTGTTGAATAAAGCCCCGTTCACATATTGCAGATTTCTAATTGTGACATGTCTGCGTCAGGCAATGAGGCCTGACACCCTTTGTCTCAGACTGGACATGGACTGCTGTCAATTAGAGACGCAGCATTACGTAAGGTGGACGCTGCCTACTGAAGCATGACAGAGGCAATCACAGAGTGGACGTGGGGTCCACAAAAAAAATTGGGCTGGTCGAAATATTCTGAGTGACAGGTCCACGTCAGAAATATCTTATGCTGTACACACACTGTACGCAAACTTGTCATCAAGTATACGTGCGTTAAATGTGCGTATAATGCACGAGGCTCTCTGGGATATTTCTGTCACCAAGGGAACACAGATGAGACGACTTGTGAACTTTGTGTCCAGTCTGTGTCAAATGCGCGCACTACCCACGCAGGGGCTTCTACACAGGGGTTGGTGGAAGCGGTTCGCTTCCATGAGAAGTCAGGGGGGGAAAGAAATCCCCCCCCTGAAATTCCACAGATTAATGCGATGACCAAAAAGTTTGCAAATTTTTTTGCAAACATCTAAATGGGCAGAGGCAAAAATCCCCCCCCCCCCTGAAATTCCAGAACTAAACAGAAGGAGAAAGAAATCCCCTCCCTGAAATAAAATAAATTTAATTTTTAGTATATGATAAGATTGGCATGGGAAAGTAATATCTGGGGCTAATATTTTATTTATTATTCATAGTAAGCGAAATATTTGCCTGTTTTTACGGAAAAAAGTCTTGATAATTAAGCTATGTAATATCTATACTGACCTGCTACGAAACATTGTAAGTCAGAAAGAATATCAGGACTGGATTGGGCATCCTGGACATACAAAAAAAAAGTTAATCGATCAAAATAATAATAAATGCTTTGTGATGATTTTCATAGCACAAAGGTCTCAGTTTTAACTCACCAGAGCTTTCGTCCATCTCTCATGGACTTCTTCATCACAAATTATGGAATTCCAAAGGTCAGGATTAAGCCTTCATAGTTAATAATAAATGCTGTTATTGCAAGATTTTAAAATACTGATGATTTTGAGGTCTGCGGATGGACAATTGCATATTAAATTCAACGGCTTTGTGCCACCTCTACATATTAATTGACTTTCGCCGACATTTTTACACATACCTTCTGTCCATGGATATAAAATCAGAATGCAAGATTCAAACAGAGAAATTCTGAAGAAAGTGTTTTTGGACCACCCCATATCATAAGGCTGGGTACTAATACCAGTTCCATGCATCTGTGTCAATTTAAAGACAAGTTATCACTTATCAGCCATACGTGTACATCAGTCAACCCTGATTATACCTAATTTTGTATGCTAATAATACTAATTGCCCAAACGTTTTTAGCAATGCTGTTAAAATTCAGCTGTAAGGCCCATCACATACAAATTAAATCATAAGACCTTCATAAACTTGATTCCAAAAATGCCAAATAGGCCTAAATATATATATTGCATCTACATCGCAACCATGTTTTGTCATAATTGACATTAATGATCATGATGATGCTAATTTTCAAGGAGTCAAAATATGTGCAGCAGATCAGGAATAGTCATATCTGAATACCAGGATGTGATGACATAGGTCTAGACCCCAAAGCCGCTTCTCTGGGACGGTTAACAGGCACGTTATGAGCTAAGCATAATTATGGCCAGATTATACCTAATTATGCTGATTATACTAATTGCCCAAGGTATTCCTTCTTGCAACCAAGACAAAGTTCACTTCTTATACCCATGGAACACAAATCAATCATAAAACCTCATTGTATTTTAATGAAACATGCAAAAAAATAGGTCAACACCAAAACCAAGTTTCGAAATAATTCGTTAACAAAAATATAATTTATATTAATAATGCTAATTATGCATTAATTAGACTCGGGTTCATTGACCAAGCAATAGTATTTGTTAGTTCTCTCACCTTGACCTGGCCAAAGAACAAAGGTCTTGACACCAAAATCATATTTCTATGGAGTTCATTAACAAATAAACAGCTAAAAGACCATTTTTAACACAGTAAATGTCATCAATTAGGCTAATTATGGATCAGATTTTGGTCAAGTGAATCATCGATAGTCAAATTTGAATTCCTGGATGTCAGAAACATATATCTAGACACCAAAACCATGTCTCTGTGTCAACATTCATGCAAGTTATGAGCCATACATCACTGTGGCCGGATTATAGCTAATTATGCTAATTACACTAATTGCTCAAGAGATTTTTCTTAGCAACCAAGCTGAAATTCAATTGTTATACCCATAGAATACAAATCAATTAAAAAACCTCATTGTACTTGAATGGAACATGCCAAAAACATGGATCTACATCAATACCATATTTCGATATAATTTGTAAACAAACATATTAATTATTGATAATGCTAATTATGAGATAGTTTTTGGGCTATGACCTAGCAATAGTATTTGTTGGTTTTCTTACCTTGACCTGGCTAAAGCACAAGGGTCTTGACTCCAAAATCATGTTTCTATGGACTTCATTAACAAATAAACAGCTAAAAGACCATTTTTAACACAGTAAATGACATTCATTAGGTTACTTATTGATCAGATTTTGGTCAAGTGAATCATTGATCGTCAAATTAAACAAATTTGAATTGCTGGATGTCAGAAACATATATCTAGACACCAAAACCATGTCTCTGTGTCAATTTTCATGGAACTTATGAGCCACACATCATTCTGGACTGATTAAAGCTAATTATGCTAATTACACTAATTGCTCAAGAGACTTTTTTTAGCAACCAAGCTAAAATTAATTTCTCATACCCATGGAACGCAAGTCAGTCATAAAACATTGTTGTACTCAACATTTCCGAGTTGACTATTTAATGTATAGGAGTGGCCAGTAGACTAATGTGTTTGCCATCAAGAGCGTCAGGGTCATTCTACAGAAATTCCCATTTGGGCGGCCATTTTGCTGTGTTTCAAAATTTGTGAAATGCAAGATTTAATCAGTGTGGAGGTTAAAATAAGATAGGTTCTGAAAAACATCTAGCAATGGTTGCAATGATTCTTTCTCAATTTTAAATTTGGCTAAAATCAACATGCTTTTCCTATGAGTCATTACCTTAACAGTAGCAAATTGTTCCGGTAGAGAGGTGTTGCGGTAATGACAAATTCAGCTTTGGTATTTTTTTAAAGAGGCCCAGCAGCTCAGACCGCATGGGAGGTAAAAGGAATATGAACAAGAACAGCATCGCTTCATGACAGTCAAAGAAAAAAATTTCTGAATTCCTTTTGTGATTGTTAAACGTCCGTCGTGGTAATGACACATAACAAACCTACTCGCTCAAAATAGGGGTTTTAAACGGACATAAAATCTCTTTTGTATGTTTTATTTTCTTCAGGAGACAACCTTGCTATCAAGCTGCTCGGATAATTGTATTATGCCATGTGACTGAAATCATCACTTGTGTAAGAAAATGAATGGTGCCAAAAATAGTACTATGTTCCGGTAATGACAAAAAAAACTCAGGGACAGACTTTGGAACTAGTTTTTTCAAAATTCAGTTGGGAGGAAAAAATTAACACAAGCCCATTAGTTAAAGGACATTGTTCTGGTTACTGGTTAAACTTTTTTCTTTGGTCCTAATTTTGACCACTAACCAAAAAAAAGTGATGAGTGCTGCAGAGGGAAGCACCAATGCGGCTGTCCACCTAAACCCGAATATACACAAAAGGCTGCCTACCTAAATGCACTCCCAAAGACCCAGTTTTCATGGAACCACTGGTAGCAAAACTGGATTTTGGGTGCGAAAGTGGCCATAGGCCATCAAAGTTAGATATGTCAATAGACGTTTTTTGCTCGAAAATCACTAGCGTCAATGTCAATTCAAGTTCAAAAGTGGTCATTGGTCCCTTATAATTTACTCTGTGGCATAATATGACATACCAAATTGATGCCAAAGATTACCTCATTCTTGTGATAGTAATATCATGCTTCAATTTGCCTTCTATAAGCTTTTATGATGGCCAAAATAAACCTGAATTTAATTGTCAAAAGTCATTTCTCGGAATGACACGTTTCAAATGTTAATAATGTTTTATAAGATACCATCTGGTGCCATACTTACAAAATATCCCTTCAATTTACAGTCCATATTGTTCTTTCTCATTTTGCATCTTGATGTGCATATTAATTTAAGATTCTGTTTATAAAAATGATTTACAAACAGTTATCTGAGATCGCAAATTGTTTCACATGTAAAATGAGTATCAAGACAGCAATGGTAGTCACTCTTCCTTATGCATTACTATGAAGCTATACAGCAACTATATGGATATTAATAAATTCCTAATTTTTCAGCTTTAACTGGTACTCTGATTTGGATATCTAACTTTTCATTTACCCATTTATAATCACAAAATGTTGTGATACCAGCACCATTAATATTACATTGAGAAAATGGGACAATCAAAATGGATGTGGATGAATAGCCCTTGATGTAGGCTTTCATTTGGCACCTAAATTTCCTCATTACTGCAAATGTTAACCCTCCAAAAGCTGAATAAATGTTGCTGTCAGTGTTCAAAATCTCGTCGGAAACACAAAATTCTCCCATGAACTTTCAATTCCACCTGTGCTAATCACCATATAACTCATTCCTAACCCATCAAAATGGATGTGGATGGATAGCCCTTGATGTAGGCTTTTATTTGTCACCTAAGTTTCCTTATTACTGCAACTGTTAACCCTCCAAAAGCGGAATAAATATTGCTGTCAGTGTTCGAAATCTCGTCGGAAACATAAAATTCTCCCATGAATTTTCAATTCCAACTGTCCTAATCACCATATAATTCATTCCTAACCCATCAAAATGGATGTGGATGGATAGCCCTTGATGTAGGCTTTCATTTGGCACCTTAGCTTCCTTGTTACTGCAAATGTTAACCCTCCAAAAGCTGAATAGATGTTGCTGTCAGTGTCTAAAATCTCATCAAACACAAAATTCTCCCATGAATTTTCAATTCCACCTGTGCTAATCACCATATAACTCATTCCTAACCCATCAAAATGGATGTGGATGGATAGCCCTTTATGTAGGCTTTCAGTTGGCACCTTAGTTTCCTTGTTACTTCAAATGTCAATACTCCAAAAGCTGAATAAATGTTGCTGTCAGTGTTCGAAATCTCGTCGGAAAAAAAAAATTTCCTATGAATTTTCAATTCCACCTGTCCTAATCACCATATAACTCATTCCTAACCCATCAAAATGGATGTGGATGGATAGCCCTTGATGTAGGCTTTCATTTGTCACCTAAGTTTCCTTATTACTGCAACTGTTAACCCTCCAAAAGCTGAAGAAATATGGCTGTCAGTGTTCGAAATCTCGTCGGAAACATAAAATTCTCCCATGAATTTTCAATTCCACCTGTGCTAATCACCATATAATTAATCAAAATGGATGTGGATGGATAGCCCTTGATGTAGGCTTTCTTTTGGAACCTTAGTTTCCTGGTTACTGCAAATGCTAACCCTCCAAAAGCTGAATAAATGTTGCTGTCAGTGTTCAAAATCTCGTCGGAAACACAAAATTCTCCCATGAATTTTCAATTCCACCTGTCCTAATCACCATATAACTCATTCCTAACCAATCAAAATGGATGTGGATGGATAGCCCTTGATGTAGGCTTTCAGTTGGCACCTTAGTTTCCTTGTTACTGCGAATGTCAACACTCCAAAAGCGGAATAAATGTTGCTGTCAGTGTCTAAAATCTTGTCGGAAAAACAAAATTCTCCCATGATTTTTCAATTCCACCTGTCCTAATCACCATATAACTCATTCCTAACCCATCAAAATGGATGTGGATGGATAGCCCTTTATGTAGGCTTTCATTTGGCACCTTAGTTTCCTTGTTACTGCAAATGTTAACCATCCAAAAGCTGAATAAATGTTGCTGTCAGTGTTCAAAATCTCGTCGGAAACACAAAATTCTCCCATGAATTTTCAATTCCACCTGTCCTAATCACCATATAACTCATTCTTAACCAACCAAAACAAATGTGGATGGATAGCCCTTGATGTATGCTTTCGTTTAGCACCTTAGTTTCCTGGTTACTGCAACTGTCAACTCTCCAAAAGCTGAATAAATGTTGATGCTAGTGTCCAAAATCTCCTCGGAAACACAAAATTCTCCAATGTTTTTTCAATTCCACTTTTCCTGATCACTTGATAACTCATTCCTACCAAGCTATTGTTAGGATACCCAAAACACTTGGTCCAATTAACTATTCACATGGGGGCCGAGGGACCTTCTGATCTGCCCAACTAAATTTTTGGCCAAATAGTCTGCCTACAAAACAATGGTTATGTAAAATTGTATGTTCACCGGACTATAAAACATGGAACCAACTTAAAATGCTGATGATATTGGCTGGCTAGCTGGCTGTATGAAGGTTGCAGTTGAAGAATGGTTCATGGTCTATTTCTGGACCAGTGCAAATGTTCCTTTCCCAGTTTTGTTGGGAAGGTTGGTCTAGTGGTAGCATACTGGACTGCCAATCGCTGGGTCCAGGGTTCGAATCCAGCTCTTGCCGGGTCACCGGGGCTATGTTGGACGGCTGCTTCAATCATCCTTCACCTCATTGCTGTGTCCTCCTTCTGTCCTAATTAGCCTACCAAGTGCATAATTACAGGATGTAAAGCCCCAACCATCCATCCATCCTCTCCTAGTTCATTGTAATTCATAAAGCAGGTTCTCATCCTTCTCATTCACATAACATAAAATCACCTTCTTGTGAGTACTTGTCAGGTCTACAACTAAGGTGCCAATAAAATAAATATTGTATGTGCTGCTGATACAGCCCTGTCATGTCTTATGGCTAACTTAAGGTCATTTAAAAAGCTTTTTATTTGTCTTGGTTACTTGAAATTTCATTCAAACAGCACTTTCAGGTAAATGAATTCTGGTGTATTTCAGACTCTGTCTCAATATTGCCTAAGTATTGAATGGGTAATTGACAAACTAAACATCCAAATCAAATGAAAATAAAAGCTGGTAAATTAAAAATTTGCTTACATCCATTTAGTTGCTGTATATTTGATCTTTATTCATTAAGAAAAGTGAAATTTATGGTTTATTTCATGCTGCATTTACTTGCACGGCAATTTCCAACCCCGGACAACAATGTGTAAATTATTTTTGTAGGACAGGAATTTGAAATAAACATCCTTATCAAGGTGCAGAATGACTCAGAACAGCATGGACTACCAATTGGTGGGACATTTTGTAACTTTGGAACTACATGGTGCATTATAAAAAAATTTAACATTTAAAAAATGACATTTTGAGAAATTATTTTTGGTAAATGAATATGGGTTCAGGTTGGTCATCAAAAAAATTGGTTAGGAGACAGATAGAAGCATAATCTGACCACCAATAGAAAGAGAAACTCTTTGGCATCAATATGGTATGCAACATGATGCTATAGAGTAAAATTTAAGGGAGTATTGAGTAATCAAGAACTGTTTGTAACATCGACGCCAGTATAAGCGTCACTTTTAAGTTCCTAAACCGTCTCTCATTTGAAGCCAAATAACTCAGTTCGCACCCACATTTGAGTTTTGCTACCGGCAGATTCTTAAACTAGAGAACTTCAGGAACATTTCCATACCCATTATGTTTTGTGTATGTTCGGGTTGCACCTACTCCCAAAATAAAGCCATTTTGGCTTGTCCTCTGCAGCACTATTTATTATTGATTTAATGACATTTGAAACCCAGGGACAGGAATAGGACAATTTCTGTAGAATAACCCATCAACACAATATGGCATTTCCGAATCTTCTCAAACACCTTCACTACTTCCTCCAAGGTTTCTTGGTCTCCTGGGTATTAAGCAGATGTTTATATGCATCTGTTATTGCACAGCAGACATCAGGGATGAAGTTTCAGATGCTGTTGGGAGCCACTCGGAAAGCATAAGCTTTGAAATCGTAGCTCTCTCCTCAGTCTCCTGTTGCCATGTTCCACAGGGTGATGGTCAACTTAAGACCAAAGCCTTCCTCATGTTGGTGTCCTCTTCGGGGCCGACCAGACGATAGTTGGGGGGGGGGCTATGGACTTTACCCAAGGGACGAACTTTTTTTTTCGTTCGCGATGCGTCGACGAACAATTTTTTTCGCATGCGCACTCGCGACAAACTTTTTTATCGGAATTTTAACATTACGGTATCCTAGCTACAGGTGGAAACAAACTTTTTTTTTTATTTCCATGTGCTGAACAATCTTTTTTTTTTCAGTGTCAAGTGGGAAACAATCTTTTTTTTTCACCAAATATCCATAACCCCCCCCCCCAAAGATCATCTGGTCGGCCCCTTAGGTGACGGCAGGTCCCACAGCAAGGATTTTTGTTCTTCCTGTTTCTTTTCCCTCTTCTCTAGAGAAACGCAGCACCCATCAGTAGCAGCAACAAATACATTCATGTTGTCATCCATGCAGTCCCAGACGTGTCCTAACTGAAGGGCAAAGAGCAAGTGATACAATGAGGCCCTCTACGGCCCTTTATATACCATGAGCCCAGCAACCTCCAGCGCCTCTGGATCCAATGTAGCGGCGTAGCAAGACAAGATAGTTACTAGTCTGTGAATGTATGTGCGCCAGTCAGTCATGGTAGATGCGCAGAATGAACTTGCCAAGGCTGATGCACCGCCAAATCTATTACCCCGAGCTGTCGGCTTTTTGAGGGCAGCTTCGTCAAATAAATATGGCTGTTTCCAGTGCTTCGTCATTTCGGTATGCACCGCGGTCTGCACAGATGTGGCGGTTGTCCCAAAATGTGGGCCGCGGCCCACCTGGGCCCTCAGCACCTTCGTCAACCACCAGGCGCATCGACTTAGTAACCCTCACCTGCACTTTGAAAAACCTGATGTTTGGAGGTCGGTGCGGCAAAAGGCAGTCCGCTGGTTAACCCGTTTGTTTCCGGACCGCTCATTGTTAACGGCAAATAGAATTTTGACTCTACACACGAATGGAAAAGGCCACAAAATAGAAGTTTCTAAACAACAACGGATTTGGCTGAATTTGTAGGGGAGGCGGGGGTCAGAAGTCACAAAATTCAGAAAAAGCCCCAGAACAGAGCAGGTGTTTGTCCGATCTGAATGACCTTTGGCACAATTATGCAGTATTTAGTTGACTATAGTTGTATCACATTATAGCTGCTGTGCTGTAAATAGGCTTTAGTCAGTTCACAATTATTTAAGGCAAAGTCCGCTGTGACTTTTTACCCCACGTCAGGGTCAAGAAGTCACAACCATGGGGTAACAAGTCACATGCAATTGTTGTGAACATACAACACTATATGAGGTAGTATGCAGACCTAGACTTGATAGTCATCCTTGTGCATGAAATTTATAGTGAGCCTTCCAAAGCTATCGGTATGCAATGACAACGCACCATCAGCAAAGCCGGCGTCAGAAATTGCCCAAAGCTTGCGAAATGAAATTTTGCTGCAATGCTCTCTTATCAGTATTATTGATGATGGATGATGATAAGATTGTAAGCTAAAAGCTTCTAGTGTGGAATATTTTACTTTCCTTAGCACAGAATACTGACCTCCTGGTACCCTATGGTAAAATATCACAGTGCTGGGGTGAAATGTCACAGTGTGACATTTCACCCCTCAGCTGTTTTTTAAATTCAACACATCGTCATGGCAACTTGGTGACCAAATGGCCAAAAATGGGTTCACAGCATGAAAGACAATTATCCAAAAGACCTAGAAACACTAGCACAACTTCCTATGTCACAGTGACCAGACATTAATAGAGAAAGTTCAGAATCAATAAAACCTGTTTGGGACACCAAAAATGCATGCGGTGGGTAAAAACCCACTTTGCACAATGAGTAAAATTTTCATATTCCTTGCAGACCTTCTTCTCATAAAAGTGTCCCAAAGTATGATTTTAGCTTAAGAATTAGGTCACTGCAAGTTGGTCAAAAAGACCTGTGACTTTTTACCCCTGTGACTTTTCACCCCCTCTTCCCCTACCGCGTGGTCTTTTCTCATGTGTGATCAATTTTTCAAAGACTGGCGTGATCTGGAAAAAAGTCTGAAAAATTAGACACCCCAGTTCACATGCTACTCTGATTTTATATTACCTTCTTTTGCAGGCTCTGGACCACACCAGCAATCCCAATCTCCAGAAAAGACGAATTACTTCATATATGATAAAAAACACACTCCTGTGGCTCCTCAATGGTAAAACAGTAAGTATTCCATTCCATAGATAATAGAGAACTGGAATGGGTTTGTTTCTAATGGACACCATCGCTCTTAAGATACTCCACTATGTACATTTCCGTAAAACAAGCATTTTAGTCATATAATATTAAATACAGTAGGGTGCATCAGCTGCCCCATTATTTTAATAAAGAATTATTTTAAAAAAGAATTGTAGCCAGCATTGGAATATTAAAACAATTTGTTTTTCATTGAATTTTATATTCATCAAGAGTCACATTTGAGTAGTATTTAGCGAATAATGAAAAAGAAAAGTAGCCAATTGTGATTTGAACTCAAGAAGTTTTGATTGCGCAAAATCCCACTGCACCACCATTTGTCCGTTTCTCATTTATATAAAGTGCAGCTACCGGAAATGCCATGAACTAAATATTTGAGAAGCAATTTATAGCTCAAAAATCATGGAAGCCTGACTATGAAAAAAATATTATTAGTAGGCCTATTCTGTATTTTATTTTGATTTTGATTTAAATTTGCAAAGAAAATATGTAAATCAAGTAAAATAACTAAATTTGAAGAATTAGCCAGTCTTTCCCTTCATTCCATGAAATATATTACCCCAGACGAGATTCGAACCCGGCACTCTAGCCCACAACCTCGCAAAATTTGAAAACAGATACAATCCACGCCTTCTTCTTAGAAGCAGCTGCTCTATGCATTCAGCCATCACGTCCACTTGCTAATGCCGTAGCTACAAAAATACAGCTTTCCTGAACACTCTAAGTATTCTCCGGACACTGAAATTGATGACGAGTGAAAGTTTGTGTATTTAAACTTGACGATGAAATATAGCCAAGCCTGAGCTGAAGCTCCAGCTAAGCAGATATTTCTGCTCTGGATCTGAGATGCTGGCTACAAAATCATGGCAGATTTTGATGTCTATGTGATATGTAGGAGGTTCGTCTAAAAAACATGTTTGCCAAGTTTCAGCTGAATTTCATTGGGTACAGCCACCTCCAGGCCCAATTTGGGCCAAATACGATTTTTCGGCAATTTTGCATTCAAATATATAGGCCAGTCGAAAAAGGAGTTGCCCTGGACCTCCCTATAGCAGCACAAATTTGGTACCGAATGAATCCTTGAAATCTCTAGTTTTACCCAAAAAAAATTCCCCAGAGTTCCCAGGTGGAGGATTTTTTTTATTCAAGTTTCCATGGCAACACTGGCAAAAAATAAGAACCCACAAATGAACAACATTTTATTGAATAACTTTCCTTTTCTTTGAGGAACAATTTCAATTTTGGCACACAGTACCTCCATAACCAACTCTCTCCGATGCATGCAAAAATGGTTTTTTACATGGTGCATGTGTGTTGCTATGGCAACAGAAATATAAAAAATCATCAATTTGTTAAAAGATGGTGTTAAAATGTTTGATGTGGAGAGAAAAAATCAATGTCCAAGCAAAAATATGGTTATGATGTTAATAGAGCATCTCTTTGTGGACAATGTTAAACAAAAACATTGGAAATATCTTATATAATATAGTCGCTATGGAGACTGATTTAATGTTTGTTTAAAATTACTTTTATAAACCTGAAGCTAAGGAGGGGCATGTTCCCATGTTTTCTTTAAATTCATTTGATGAATGGACATAATTTTGATATAATATTCATCTCTGAATGCAATTAACAATTCTTCTATTTAGCAAATATAATTTAATTTTAGATCAAGGGTCTGGACACCTCAGACAAACTTTATAAAATTTGGACTAGAGTAGCGCGGGGCATGCAGCCCCCCTTAACTTCGAGGAGCGATTTGACCTACTTTTTGTGGTCGATTATTTGAATGCTTATGCTGTCAGGAAGGGATCACTTAACTCTACTTATAACTAGTGAAACGAATGTCTACCAATTTTAATAAAGGAGTTACGGCCCTTTTTGTAAAAAAATTAAAATGACCCCACCCATCGGGCAAGAAGCCCCCCTATTATAATCCTATGGAAATTTTTTTTGCGAGCGCATTCAGCTTGAAAGTTATTTCTTGGGGTTCTTCTATCATTTTTAAAGCATTCTATTCACTTTTTCTGAATTTCAAAATTTTTCTGTTCATACATTTATTTTTTAATATTTTTTGCCCTTTTTCAATTTCGGCCAATTTTTTTTCTATTTCAATTAGCTATTCTATCAAGATTTAAGGTAAATTACACATTATTAAATGGTTCCTAAAGCAGCTTCGAGGCCTCAGCTAGTGAAGGGGGCCCCATGCCCCATACCATGTGGGGCCTCTCGCCCCAAACCCACATATTTTAATTTGACCTCTATATTTTGAGCTAAAATGCAAAAAACATGATCCAATTCATATTTATGTGATGGTCATAAAGTGAAGCAATGCAGATATCCATTATAATTTTAAAAATTTCCAAAGTTATTTCTGACAACTATTTTCAAAGAATTAATCAAAGTTACAAAAACCATGCACCTTTTTTTGTTTCATTAATTACGACTATGGTTTGGTGCTGAATGCCTTGAAAATTTGTAATGTCACCTGAAAAGCCCCTAGCTTCAATCCTATCAATAAGAAAAAGCACCAAAAATGTAACCCGGGCTTCTTGCCCCGACCCACTCTATGCAGATTTTTGAAAAATAGAAATCCTTCTACACTGGCTCAAAAGTGGCCATGAAGATGGCTAGGATTAATGAGTTTTAGGTCATAATTAATATACTTAACAGGCTATCTGGCACATATAGTGTCATTTTGTACCAAGGGTCTGGGCACTCCGGCCACACTTGGTAACATTTTGACTGTTGCAGATTTTGCAAAAAATTCAACAACTTCCAAACTTTGGACCAGCCTAAAAGTGCTCATAAAAATGGCCAGGCATATTGAATTTTATATGGTAATTTTGTAGATTTGCCAGGCTCTCTGGCAAATATAGTTTTCATTTTGGACCAAGGGTCTGGACACTTTAGCCAGACTTTGTAAAATTTTGACTATCACATATTTTCGAGGCAAATTGAACAACTTCTAAGCTATGAACTGGCTTTAAGGTGGTCATACAAAAGGCTAGGAATGTTTGATTTTATATGGCAATTTAGTATATTTACTAGGATATCTGGGACATGTAGTATCGTTTGGACCGAGGGTCTGGACACTGCAGCAACACTTTGTAAAATTTGGACTATCGCAGATTTTTGTTAAAATCCAACAACTTCTAAAAATGAACCGTTTGGAAAGTGGTCTTAAAAATGGCAAGGCATATTGAATTTGATATCTTATTTTAGTACATTTACCAGGGTATCTGGCACATATAGTTTCAGTTTGGGCCAAGGGTCTGGACACTCCAGCCATATTTTGTAAAATTTGGACTATCACAGATTTTTGCTAAAATTCAACAACTTCCAAACTTTGAACTGGCCTAAAAGTGGTCATAATATAGTCAGGCATATTGAATTTTATTTGGTATTTTAATATGTTTACCAGGCTATCTGGAATATATAGTTTCATATTATACCAAGGGTATGAACACCCAAGCCACACTTTGTAAAATAAGGACTATCTAAAATTTTTTGCTAAAATTCAACAACTTTCAAACTTTGGACCAGCCTAAATGTGCTCATAAAAATGGCCAGGTATATTCAATTTTATACGCTAATTTAGTATGTTTAACAGGTTATCTGGCAGATCTTATAAATAACAGTTGATTATATTTATACTTGTAAACTAATGTACAAGGCGTAAGAAAAATAAATAAATCTAATCTAAATCTAGTTTCATTTGGACTAAGGGTCTGGACACTCAAGCTATTCTTAGTAAAATGTGGACAATCGCAGATTTTTTTCTGAAATTTAACTTCTCTCAAACTTTGAACTGACTTAGAAGTTGTCATAAAATGGCAGAAGTAGCCATTAAAATGGTCAGGCTATTGAGTTTTATATGGTAAATTAGTATGTTTAACATGCCAACTGGCTCATAAAGTAATATTTCAGTGTATTAAAATAGATAGTATAACACCAAAGACCTTTGGTATTATTATATCAATGATTGAGGCAAAATAAACGGCCGCCATTTTGAAAAAAAAGGTTAAACTGCTCTTAACTTACCGAAAGAGTATCAAAACTTGTCTGAATGAATTCCTGATCCATGATACATCTATTTAGACCCAAAAATCTTGGCTCTAGCCCAATTATATCAAGAGATATGGGCAAAACGGTTATGTAGCGGCCATCTTCGAATTATCAATCATGGCCGCCAGCCGTTGAGGTTATATAATATCCAACAAGCAAAAATGTCTTCTCTGGAATATTAGCTTTCCGATGGTATGTGTCTTCAAAATTCCCAAGGGGGGAGGGAGAGTGTTTTGGTGGCCCGCGGACTAATATCTCATGATAAGGTTTGGATAGAAGTCCAGATCATTTTGAGGTGCATCAATTAGCGATGAACATTGAAACCACAAAGCAGCGTAGACATGTGTGATAAAGGTTATGAAGTCCTCAAGATGCCTGAACTGACTTGCTCTAATAATCCATTGATTTCTGGGGAGAGATTTAAGGGCTTCCTCACACATGATCATTTTGATTGCATATAATTGCTTCCACATTCATATAGCACGATGGAGTGCCCCTGGTCACTGGAAATTATCCAAAGCAATGTTGCGTCCATCAGTGGCGTAGCTAGAAATCCAGGAGTGGGGGGGCCAAGGAGGGGCCTGGGCCTGGACCAGGGGGGGGGGCCGGCCTTTTGCGGCATTTTTGGGCCAATACAAGGCTAGAAATTAACACCGCGACACAAGCCCTCTCTACAGAAGAAATAGGAATATTGACGTGTTTTTCTTCAAGGAACACTTACTGCATCTACTATTTCATTTAAATATGGTATAATTATCACTAAATATTCTTTCAGAATTACTTTTTAGAAAGAATAACTTTCCATTAAACAGTTGGGACAAAGTGCAGAATGTTGATTTCAGGCGTAGGATTTTTTATGCACACCGAATGAGAAGACAGTTCATTACGAAAATAGCACTTGTTGATTCATAATGCTGAAGACTCTCATGATCATCTTGGGGTTGGGTTGCACTTACTTTTGAAAGAACACGGCCCCTATCTGGATAAAAATTCCCTGATGCATCATTAATCACCATGCTTTTACATAAAGAAGAAAACAAGG
Organism: Platynereis dumerilii; assembly: GCA_026936325.1. Classification (NCBI taxonomy): domain Eukaryota; kingdom Metazoa; phylum Annelida; class Polychaeta; order Phyllodocida; family Nereididae; genus Platynereis; species Platynereis dumerilii. The sequence goes on from JAPTHN010000040.1 coordinate 3,822,907, forward strand.
GTGCCCACAATAATGATGTTACAATCATAAAATCATTGCCATGATACAAGTATTACACAGACTAGAATGGTCTCCTGAAATTACTTTTTTTAATGTCATCATATAGGCCTAAAAGCTAATTGCGATTGCTGAAAATAACACAAATTCCACAAATATAAGGAAATTCCATGCAACACATGAAAAATTGAGCAGTTTGTACAAAATCACTCTTGTTCATCAGTCCTGTCCAGAGATATTTCAAAGGCGCAATAGCCTAACAAAAGATTTCCTAAAATAAAAGATTTTTTAATGTTGCATGGAACAGCTATGGATACATAGGCATACCGGGGATGAGGGGTTAAATTGGGAAACACTAAGATTCGAGGCAACTGGGCAGAAAATTCAGGTAGATTATTAAATAAACACAAAAAAAAAACCAATGGTTTCTAAAAGATGTCTTTTGAGAAAGTATTGAATCCGGATCTTAAAAATTAGGGTAGCTAAATGTCACTAGGCCACCCTAAAAAGTTTGGATGCAGGTACACCTATGGTTGCCAGATATTTTGAAAGAAAATAGAAAATGGTGAAATGCCTTATAACTTTTTTAAAGGGCAACTTTCATTCTGATGAGAATCGGGTTAAGTGAGCACCAACTCAGGTTAAAAAGATTTCTCAAATCTGAAATGGGGGGACCAGTGGGGGGGCACTAATCCATTTGGGGGGGCCAAGGCCCCCCCAGGCCCCCCCCCCCATAGCTACGCCACTGGCGTCCATACGATCCTTCCAAAAAGGCTACAGTCAGGTCTCGGAACTCCTTGTAGTCATTCCTGGCAAACTGTGTGTGCAAATTAAGAGAATCAAGTTGATTCCTTTAGCCTAAGAAGGAAAGACTGAGCCTCTTTACCAATCTTGTCAAAACTGCAAAAAAGAAACAAAGTATTTGTCCCAAGTTAAGTCTGAGAAAAAATAGAGTTATTAAATATTGGCGCTCATGTATAAAAACATATTTCCTAAATAAGCAGAAAAGGAACAGACTTAAAAAAACAGTTACCTTAAGAACCCTAGGTTTTCAGGATCAGTTGACAGCAGAGGGAAAATATCTCTAAATTTCTCAAAGAGCTTGATATCAGCAGACTCGGCTGTTTCAATATTGAGACTTTCAGATATGTTGCTCAGGACTACCAAGCTGCCATTCACGAAGTAGAATTAAAGTCAGTTCAGATATTATTTCTCCCATAGGTTTTCCTGGTTTTTTTTTCAAACCAAGGTGCACCAAGTAGCTTTATTCTCTCGGAATCTGTAAGAAATCCATTATAAAATTCTTCTAGACAGAGCGAACTGTTTAAATAATGAATACAATTGTATAAGTTGGCTCCTTTGTGAGCTTACCAATGTGAGTTATACAAGTTAACAATTATAATACGTTATCACCTGACACCAACATGGGCATTCGTTCAACTTTTTCATATATATCTCCAAGTGATGGCAGCATCTTTCCATCCCAGTGAATATTGTAAGACCCAATCAGAAAACGGTCTTGTATAGTGTTTGCAAGTACCGAAGTGGTTGAATGGTTGTACCTGAAATGGACAAGATGAAAATCGTATGGTTAATGCATTTCCATTACAATATGTTGTTATGTACTGTGTCAGGTATGCTGGACCCCTTGTACCATTTACCATACATTTTTGTTGATGCATGATGCACAGTTCCATATAATGTATAAATAGTTATTTTACCTGGCAGTAGAAGCATATGACAAGGAACTTTTCTTCATGTCATCTTGGGTCGCTCCACATTCTTGTAATATTGCTTCAATAAATGATGATCGGACAGCTGGTGAAATTTTTATCTTTCAGCCGCTGAAACAAAAAATGGCTTGTTCAGTATATCATATGGAATATTTGTTTGAAAACCTGTCTTTACAGTACGCCCATGTGATCCACTTGCCCTGCTTGACTCATATCACTTCCATTCCATGGTTATCTCCTTCTTCAACACTGTGTTGGGCCTCTTCAGACCTTTTCTGTTACTTGGCCATTCTGCTTTCTTGCTCTTCAACCCACAGAGACCTCTTCACTGCCTTCTTGTGGTCAGTGACTTCAGCACCTAGAAATGTGCATTTATGTATTGTCATTGTGAAATTGAAATGAGCTGTGAGCACATGCATTTTAGTTCAGCCTACTAGATAAGTTACATAACAAGAAAAACATCTCTTACCTCCTTCCGGTGTTCTTTATTTCTTTCCACAACATCCATGATAAGAGTTACACATCGCTTCTCCAAATGATATGGAATCTAAAATTAAAGATACCTAATTATTGATCAAGGAATGAATAATTGGTCAATTATTCGTATGTGCAGAATTAATGAATTATCTTACAACTTAAATTTTTTATTATAACAACAGTAGCAACCTTAGCTTTGTCCCAAAATGGTTGCACCTGATCCCATATTGCTTTCGCTGTTTTGAAGTTAGACCACTCATGCTCCTGTTGGTGCCACGAGAAACAGCTCAGCACTTGTCTGTTTGTTGGTAGCTAAGAACCAGCCATCTGCTGGCAAAGATTTAGTTATATATATACCTGGTCCAAGTCCAAACACAGTTTTGTTAGAACGTGTAATGGTTGCAGACTCTTGCAAACTTTGCTTCGACATAGTCATAGAATTCAGCCACACTGACTGGCAATCAGTTTTCACACTTTGGTTGTTTTCTCCACCTGACTTCACTTACACTACTTGAATCTGCAAAACTTCACATCAATGAAGTATTGATAGATCTGAATATGCTTCAGCAATGTGAGTCTGTCTGATCACTTTGACAAATACTCAACAGACCTGCATGACAAGAAGATGCAAAATACATTTTCTCAGAATTCTTGTGAGAGAATCCCCTTGACAAGGGATACAAGTTAGGGACCGTTCAGAATTTATGACTGGGGGGGTAGGAGTTTTGCTGGAACTTCCCGTCAAAAATTGATACCCCCCTTGAGATTCATGCAGATTTTTAGTACCCCACCACTAGGATTCATGCGTATTTTTACTACCCCCCCTCCCTGGACATACAAAGCAATACACAAATATATTGTCCTAGATGTGTCCCTTGGATGGTCACGATCACAGATTCACGGACTTTTGCGCGTAAAAAAACATGAATAAACTGAGTTTATGCGTGTTTTATATATGTTTCATTAAGTTTTCTTACCCCCCTTGGACATCTTGTCAAAAATTAGTATCCCCCTCGAAACACATGTGAAAAGTAAGTACCCCCTCGGCCAAAACTCCCCCCCCCCCAGTCATAAATTCTGAACGGTGCCTTACTCTGTCTGTTATTGTACCTGGGAAGGATATGTCATACTACAGTTGCAATGGCAAGTGTTTCACTGAACTATTTATTATTGCCAAAACCAAGTACAGAACTTAGGAAAAACTGCAAGCAAAATGTAGCTGTGATCTTGCAGGTCGCAAATTTGTCTTACAAACGTTTTTTTTGCCATTTTATGTCTAAACTTTTGATTTTAGGTTGAAATTTCAATTAGCATGAATAGAAAAGTGGCAATTGCCGACATTTTGAGCTCTTTTCAAATACTCCAGGACCAATAGCAACAGACTTAGGACGTTTACTGAAGAAAAATGCCTTTTCGCGTAATTTCAGAAAAAAGTGGCTAGAGGTGGCTGTTCCAATGAGGCATACATAGTTTTAAAACTGATAGGTATACTGGTACACCAAAACATAGGCTGCGACACTGCATAGCAGTAAACCTTCAACGAAAAGGTCTTTAAAAGATCCAATTACATGTTTGTCTCCTTATAACATGTATTGCACACTCTATACGCATTGGGCGTCTTGTGTGCAAGTGTTTTGAGTTATGTTTGCAAACTATTTCATTTTTGAATAAAGTTATCTTGAAATTTGAATCTTGATGATTTTAATATTTAGATAATTATGAAGTTACTAGAGTCACCCATTATTAAAGGAAGACTGTAATTTTGGGTAAGTCTCACTGCTCCCCCCCCACCCCTTCATGATGGAAGAATATGAAGATATAGTTGAAGGTTTGCAGGAAAGGAGGGCGGTAGGTTGTAGGGTATGAGCAGCCAGGGAAATAATGCAAAATAAAATGCTACGATGTGCCCATTAGTGGAAGAAGTTTAACAATGAATTATTTTTAAGTGAAGGTTAAGGCTAGCAGGGGGACTGCTGCAGGGCAGGTGGGATGTAATGCATGTCAGTGACGGCAGGCAGTGCAAGGGTGGGCAGATAATGGTGCCACAGTGAAGAAAAAATAAGTAGAAAATAGTGAATGAATAATCAAAGAACACTTTTAAGATGGTGTAGAAGTAGGTAATGTTCTTGGTATTTGCGCAAAAGTACCAAAGAGAAGTGGAAATTGAATAAGAGAGTAGTAGTGAGTGCGTTTTTAATGGATTAAGTTTGAGGTCTGCTACTGAACTATACAGACAGATTATGTTTGTCATCTTATCTACTGCAAATGTAACAATAAGGAATCAAGCAGTTTGTATTGTAACTTTCTTGCAATATAGTTTTGATATGCTTTTTATATCCAGAATAGCTATGTATGCAAATTTTACTTTTACAATTATCCTGCATGTCATTAAATAATTTGGTCAATTTTGTATTTTATCCCATTTTATTGCAGGCGCATAGGCCTATGTTGGCTATTTAGATCTGGCTCACTTCGCTTGTTAATTTTTGGCACCATATATTAAATCGTACAGTGGCCGCTGCAGGACTTATTTGTTGGGGGGTGCTAAGGGGGGGCTTCTCCGTTATTTGCTGGGGCTCCCAAAAAATAATCAAAACCTGTTGTCGATGCGCATTTTTAAACAGCGCATTTTTAAGCCGGCTCATTTCAACAGACTCATGACCCCCCCCCCAAAAAGTACTTTTAATGAAAGTTGGGACTGGTTATCATAGTTATAGTAGGCCCTGAGTGTGAATACACCTTATTTTTTCTTGTCCAAAACAAATTCGAAATATGTCTGCATTTGGCACTCAAAACATTAATTTTGATGTGTTTTTTTTCTTTATAATTTAACTGGACAGTGCTAAAACTTTGTGTGAAGAACTACTGTGTTTGGTTTGCTACTTATTATGGACAATTATAATTGATCGTTTTCTGTCCCAATTTCTTGCGAGAACAACAATAACCATGATGAGACATATGATATTTGGCCACAAGCTAGTTTACAGATCGCAATGAATGCTTCTTTTCATGGCTCAAGAATGACAACCAGCTAAAGACGATTTGTGATTTCTCGGCCTATTTATTTCCTTCGTGTAATTGGTTTATTAAGTTGGTAGTTCAAGAGCAAGAACTCTGATCGGGCTCAAACCCTGCAATTAGATGCCATGTTGGCATGGCTTTACCTTTTCAGAAAGAATCTCGAGTTTAGAGCAGATATTGCAAAAAAAGATTTACACTATATACCACACAGTGCCTTTTATTGGTTTGCAGTGGTGAATACAATGGGGACTTAGGGGTAGACCTAGTAGGAGTTAGGTGAAAATCAAATCATGACTGACCAAATACGTAGGAATTCAATTATTTCTTGTCCAAAACAAATTCGAAATATGTAGTAGAATTCACTCTAACTAGTTGACTAATTCCAACTTTTCAACAAAAAAAAATTTCCTAAAAAAATGGTGAAAGGTAAGATTGACCAACACTTGAACTCTCATTTTCAAAATTACAATTATCTAAAATATTTGTTTTAAAAAAATCAATAAAGACGACAGATCAATCTCTTATCATCCACTTCCGAAATGATTAAGTCAAAATGGCTTTCATCCGTGAACACACTTTCTCAGTCAGATTTAATTGAAAAATTCTAACTTGACTTTTGCAAAACACACAAAATGTGACTGACAGAGTTGAAAGTGAAATTCAACTGACTTTTTCAACTTATTCGACTGACTCTGATTAAGGGCGCATTTTGAAGAAAATACGGCAAGACCTGGGCCCGTGAATGCCGGAAAATGCACGGGACCCCAGTAGACAACCCGGGACTGCTAAGTGGGGGCTTCAGTCATTTTGGGGGGGGGGGGGGCTTCAGCCCCCCCTCGCCCTGGAGCCACCACTGGGCATCATCAACATTAGCCTCTGTTTCCTTTCGTTTTGCTACCCCTGACTGACTGGGGAGTTAAAAAAGTGCTTGATATCTGACTACATTTTCAAGAGCGAGCTGAAATTCATAAAAAAGGGAATGGTATGTTCACAACAGTTGATATAGTCAGAATCAACACATAGCCAACAAATTTATAGGACTAAGCATGGGGAATCAACTATAATATTTTACCTTCACAAATTTTTTCAGGCCTACCATACCATTCATACGACAATGCATACTAGATAGATTAGTCTTGATAACATGATGTAAATCGTAAAGTACCATGAACATCAGTGAAATTTGTATGATTGACTTAGCAGATGCACACAGAGAATCTTTGCTGAAGTGAGCATATGGAGCTCTTCAATTTTGGAGGTGAATTATGTAAATGACACACTGTCACAGACTATTGACAGTTCCAAATGGCATTCAAATGAGTACTGGCATGAATACAACTTGAAATATATTTACCAGCAGTCTTGCAATCATCAGTAAGGCGAAAATCTTGAAGTTTGAACCAGTGATAAACAACTAGGCCATCCATGTGCTGTTGCAACAAACCAAAAGTCAACCTAGATGCAGTGCCATCTGCAGTTATTTACACAAACTAGGAAGAGTGTCTCCAACTGCCGACAACTTGCTTTTCCAACTTAGTAACTTTGAAGTAGATTTAGAGTGATTTAAAAAAATCAATTTTCAAGAGTTTCATATGGGGGGGGGCACTGGGGGGGGGGGGTACAGGTCCAATATGATATATTGTAATTTATATCAAAGATTGTCTGTCTTTCAATAAGCGTGATGACCTTGTTGTTAACAGTATAGAATGTCTATGGATTGAAATAGTACTTCAAAATAAGAAATTATTACTCTGTTCTTTGTACAGACCCCCGTCTGCTAATGCATTGTATCTTGAAGTTATGCTTGATATGTTTGAAAAAGCCTGTATTGATGATTAATTAACTGTTATTATTGGTGATCTAAATATTGATGCCTCTAACGTACTAGGTAAAAATCTAATAAGTAAAATTGAGAATCTAAATGGTGTCACTCAGCTAATTTCTGATTACACTAGGGTAACACAAATTTCTAGTTCAATTATTGATGTAATTTTCTCGTCTCAACCTAACTTACATGCCTGTACTGGAGTACTTGAAATTGCAATAAGTGATCATTACCTAATTCATACTGTTATTGAAACTTGTAAGCCTAAAGTTAAAGATCAGCAGCACGATATTGTTAGATTTAGAAACTATAGAAATTTTGATAGTGCCAAATTTTGTGATGATTTAATTAATGCAAATTTTCTTAGTACTATTCTTGAGATCAATGATGTAAATGAGTCTTGGTGTGTTTTTAAAAATGAATTTCTTAGAATAAGTAATGTTCATGCTCCTATTAGAGAATCAAGATTGAAAAATAGGTACAATCCCTGGATCGATAGCAATATTGTTAATGTCATGTATAAGAGGGACCATCTGCATAAAGTTGCTATTACCACAGGAAATACTGACACATGGAATGAGTATAAATCTGTCAAAAATGAAGTAAATTGTTTAATCAAGAATGCCAAGAAAAAGTATTTTACAGATATATATTATCAAGGTGAATGTAATTCAAAATTATTGTACACTGAATTATCTCGACTGTCCGGCAAATCCACACAAAATAATGAAAATCAAAGCCCATTAACATCTGAAGAATTAAATGAATTTTTTGCAAATATCGGTACTGAAACTGTTAAAAATTTATCATCCAGTAATGATGTACTATGGAAAGGACCCACAAGTATCTATAATTTTAAATTTTCCGAAATTAATTGTGGCAATGTTCTTAGGATGTTAAGCTCACTTCGTTCGAACAGCTCTCTTGATGTGTTAGTTTTCGACAGTAAGCTACTTAAAATTGCAGCTCCTGTAATTCATAGAGCTATTACACATATGTTTAATTTATCGTTAAAATCTGGCTCAGTTCCAGCCGATTGGAAATATGCTCGGGTTACACCCGTCTATAAGGGCAAAGGAGATATTAATGAAACTGGTAATTTTAGACCTATCTCTGTTCTAGGGCATGTAGCTTAGATGTTTGAAAAGGAAGTACAGTGTCAACTAGTCACTTTTCTTATAAGCCATGATTTCATTACCTTAGATCAATCAGCGTATCGTAAGTTTCATTCTACTACAACTTGTCTCCATACTACTATTGACGAATGGCTACAGAATATTGATGATCGTTTATATACTGGTGTTTGTTATTTAGATATTTCAAAATGCTTTGATATTATTGATCATAATCTATTATTGAAAAAAATGCAAAATTGTGGAGTTACAAGTCATGAGTTAAAATGGTTTAAATCTTATTTAAGTGATAGAATGCAATGTGTAAAACAAAATAATATCCTTTCTAGCCCACTACAAGTAAACATTGGTGTACCACAGGGTTCTACCCTTGGTCCTCTTTTGTTCATGATTTTTGTTAATGATCTCCCTATGTTTGTCAATAATGGTAGGTGTAGTATGTATGCTGATGATACGATTATTTATTGTAATGATGCTAATATTGATAGTCTAGTAGAAAATATGAATGATACTTTATGTAAGGTTAATGAGTGGTACAAAGCAAACCGACTTGTTCTAAATGTTTCTAAATCTAATTCAATGTTAATAAGTTCATCTGTTAGTGATACAGAACTTGACAATTTTCAAATTATGCTTGATGGCAATCAGTTGAGTTGTGAACAGTCGACTAAATATCTAGGTGTTTATATTGATTGTAATTTGAAGTTTGATGTTCATGTTACAGAACTAACCAAGGCTCTAAATAAGAAAATTGCTTGGTTGGCAAGATTACGACATATTGTTCCAAATACTATTCTCAAGTTGACTTATCGTACGTATATAATGCCCTTATTTGATTACGCCTGTACAGTGTGGGGCTGCACAAATTCCAACATTGATGTAATTCAGAGACTGCAAAATCGAGCAGCTCGAATTATTTTAGGAAATTTTGATATAATTAATGTTAGAGGATTTCACTTAGTTAAAGAGCTTGGTTGGTTCACTATTGAAGAAAGAATTGATTATTTCCTGAATGTTTTGATGTATAACTGTGTTTACGGATTGGCTCCAGTAAATCTTTCAAATTCAGTTGTGATGGCATGTGAGGCTAATGATCGCAACACAAGACTTAACGATACTCTGAAAGTTGATGTACCTTTCTCAAGAACTAATGACTTCAAAAGATCCTTTATTTATAGAGCTTCCAATGTATGGAACACATTGCCTCATGACCTTCATATGTCCATCACAGCTGAAAATTTTAAAAATGCATACAAGAGATATGCACGGGCCAGCACTGCAGTAGGTTAAAATAATATATTATGTATATTTCTTCCCCTGTTTTTAATCTGTTTTTACCTGGGCCGCATGAAAAACTTTTTATTAAGATGTGTTACCCAGTATAAATATATTTGTAAATAAATAAATTTAAAAAAAATATGGGGGGGCACTTACCCCCCCCCCCCCCCCGTGCTCCTCCCCCCATAGGGATGCCACTGGGCCTATGCCTATGAAACTTTTGTTACGAAAAGTCACTTTAAAATTTCTGTTTTTTGTAAGCCTAGCATGTCAAAAATAATATGCCCACACTCTTTTTTCCATTGGATAATCTATACTGGCATAGTTTGCAAGCATTTAGCCTGAATGGAAGCTTTGCTTATATCTTTTCTTGAAATTACACACCAAAGGCAAAATGCTATGATTGCTACGCAATTGCAAAATAGAACATGGTGCTATGGATGAATTGCTATAACACTGTATAGCCCACTTTGAATGATTTTTTTCACCTGTATCTTCCATGCAATTAGTCAGACTGATAAACTGAACAGTTTTCAGAAGCCCGATACCTTCCTCCTTGGCTTTGTGAGGTCATGAAGTTGACAGATTCACTTTCCACAAAAAGGCTTAGTGTCCGTTCCCCTACCTACTTCCCATACAAGGGCAACAATGGGAAATTTGAAAACACCTGACATTTGTAGCTACTCATTGACAAACTAAATCGCAACAATGAGCAAGTTGATATCTCTATTGGTTGTTGGGTTATATCTGATTTAGTGCCTCCGAAGTGTCCGTCCCCCCTTGTAGTGTCCGTCCCCACCAAAGAGATTTTTGCCTTTTCAGGTGAAAGCTTGAAGTAGGGAAGTCATATGCCCAGGTATTCCTGTACTAATTGACTTTTAATTTTTAAATTGACATTTGCCTTCATACTTAACAATTTGGAAGGTTTGGGGTAGTGGACAAGTACAACAGAATGGTAGCTTCTGTTGAAAAATACATTTTTAGAAATTTCTCAAAAGTTCAAAGTTACAATTCCATCTCACATCTCTCTGTAACAGGGGAATGAATGTGTCACTTGTGTCATTTGCATCTAACTTCAGTAAGTTATTTACAAATGTGTGTTGCAAACTTGGCATAATATCTTGATTTGCATAACTTGTGCCTGGCTAATATTACAGCATACAGCAACTCATAAAAAAGGAATTACTAAGTAATGAATGAAAGTGATCAATCTCATATTGTATATATATCTTATGATTACGGTATTAGCTTAAATCTTTTCAGTAAAGGCACTGCTTTTGTTTCCTTAAACTTACTTCACAAACCAGAAGGCTGACAAAAAAATTTCAATGACAGCAAAGCCCCTGTCAGAGATTGCGGCTTCAAGATAAGATCAGTTAATCTCTCCAAATTCCACACATACGTGTCACCAATGAGCCGTTTACTGGAATTGGTACTATATGTATAAGTTCTAAATAATTAATAAATTATATTCAAAAGATTTTAAAAAGAAATACTTTTGACTCTTGTGGGTTTGCTATGTTGTGGAGCAAAATATTTTCTCATCCATGATAGCTACATCAAATAACAGAATTAAGAGTTACAGACTTGGATATTATGGAAAATGTATATTGAGTATTCACAGCTTTGTAGTGATTTCAATGGTATTATAAGTAAACAGTAATGGTGAAGCCATTAAAGTGGTGAATTCCTCCTATATCTTTGGCTGTATGGTGGAATGTTATTCTGTGTAAGCCAGGTGGATGATCCAGTATGGCTCTCACACTTAACCAATTGATCGCTGTTGATTAGAGTTTGTTAGAAATTGCAGTTGCAAAATATGTTACTTCAATATCTGTACCTGAAAGACATGGATTGCAACTGGGTCACTATCTTGGATTGATCAGTTGGATTGGTGATACCTTATTGAATCAGATCAGAGAGAAAGATTGCTAATTGCAACAAGCAATTAACAATGTGGCATATGAGTTTAATGCAGTTGTGTCTTCGTGGGATCAATGAAGAAATAAAAATTTCACAAGACCTCATGAATGCTTAGCAACCTTCCACCACTATTTACTTATATTGGTTGCCTAATTCAGGAGATAATCTTTCTCTTTCTGACTTTTTGCTTAGAAGAAGCCATTCTCATTAGTACTGTATGTCACACCAGTTCTTTCTGGTTCTGTTCGCTTCAGAAACATTACGCTATTTGCTGGCACTTCAGCATCAGCACTCGTTAGCCTACTATAAGCAAATTAGGTCTTCAATTTGCAGAAGTTATGAGTACAGATACAGCAAAAATGCTGAGGGAGCTTCAATGATTATATTGTAATGTAACATAACTATGCTTAAATATCTGCAGTATAAATTTTACCACTGAAGTTGAAGGCCCTTGTTGGATCTCAATGCCTGTAATTATATTGAGAGCTCACTTTTTAGTGAAAATATAAAAAAACTTCAAATTTTCTACTTACTGCCTCAATGGGAATTCTCCTATCTAAACCTATGATTTGATACTAGGTTGCTTTCCATGTCTTAATGATGAGCTGACATATTGAATTGAGCTGATTACATGGATATAATTTCATAGTCCCTTAATTTGAAAATACAGAAAAAAGAAGCAAAATCGCCAAATTCTTCAAAAACATCATATTTTCAAGGCCCTGTAGAGATGTAAAGATCACATATAGTTTGGCATTTTTTTCACATGAAGTGGATGAGTCTATATTGTGGTTGACTTTTAACATTATATTTACTGGATCCAATCATGGTAAGTCTGTTAATATCCCATGTGTAAACAGTGAAAAACGATGTGAAATCGCCAAATTTATCAAAAACACCTAATTTTCAAGGCTCTTGAGGGCCAGGTTAATGATGTTCTAATCTTCTAAAATTTGGCACAGGATCTTTTTTTGGGTGATAGCACAATTTGAGAGGGTATGCGATAAAATCGCATGACATTATTTTTTTCTGGGACACCCTACTGCACTTTCAATGATTTTGCCAAGGAAAGACAAGTTTGACACTGGTCGATAGTTCTGCTTTATGAGATCAAGACCTCCTTTCTTCAAGAGTGGCCTGACAAGTGCATGTTTCAGATCCAGGGGCATCTCCCCAAGAGTCAGTGATGTGTTGACAATTTCGGTTATAATTGGAAGAAATTCATCGACACACTCCAGCAGTAACCATGTAGGTATGGGGTCCAGTTGACAGTGTTTGACAGGCATATTTCTGATCAATTTCTTAACAGCTGCTTTCGTCAGGGTTTTGAATGGAGATAATTTATGGCCAGTGAAGTTTTCAACACTTGCAGTGCTATTGTTGCAAGAGTCCAGTTTTGTCCTTATTTTCTTGATTTTGTCATCAAAGAATGAGTTGAAATCATTTGCTAGGTCTTTGCTGTTTTCATGATTTGGCAGAGGCAGTTCTTGTTTCCTATTGAGGTTGGAATTTAATATCTTGAACATGGCTTTGGAATTTCCCTTGGTACTTTTTATCTTTGTTCTTAGATCATCAGATTTGAGCTGATTGAGATGGTCATTTAAAGCATTTCGCTTCGACTGGAAGTTTTGCCAATCTTTTTCCAGTCCAGTTCTCCTCCATGATCGTTCTGCTTTTCTTTCTGCTGTTTTCAGATTTTTAATATTTGCATTAGTAAATGGAGTTGGTTTACGCAGTGTTACCTGTTTAGTAATAAGAGGTGCATATTTGTCAAGAATCTGCTTGGAGGAATTGTAGAGTGACACAAGTTTTGACAGGTATTCCGAAGACTGTTCTTTCCGTAATTTTTGTGACAAGTGGTTTTCAATGTCTTTCTTATATTTTACTAGATTGATATCATGTGTCTTTCTGAAAGAGATTTCCTTTTGAGCACTTTTTCCTTTGTTAATTGCCATATTGAAAAGGACACAGTTATGGTCAGAGAGCAAATCACTGATAGCACAATCCTTCAGTGTGGAATTTTTGTGAGTGATAACCAGGTCTAATGTGTTTCCATCTTTGTGTGTTGAAGAAGATACGTGCTGTTCAAGATCAAACATTTCAAGGATGCTATTGAACTGCATGACTCTAGCATCATCAGGTTTATTCATGTGGAGATTAAAATCACCAGTAATGACAATTTCATTATGCTGTGCATGATAGTGAGCTACGAATTTCGTGAATTCTGTGAAAAACTCTGACAACTTGTATTTGTTCTTGTTTGAGGGTTCAGGTCGGTACACAAGTAGAATTGTTATCATTTTCCCACTCAAATGTATTTGAATTTCCATATGCTCGAAAGTTCTAGTTTTCATGCTGTCTATTTTGGTTGCTTTCAAACCGGATTTTACAATGCAACCTACACCACCCCCAGGTCTTCCTTCACGGGGTGTGCCAAGGTAAAAATATTCTCCATTTCTTTCAAGGTTGCCAATTTCTACTATATCATCTGTCTTTAGCCAAGTTTCCGTAAAAAGAAAGAGGTCAAGTTCAAATTCATCTCTATAGTTCTTTACCACTTCAGTTTTTTGCCGCAAACTTGGGGCATTCCAAACCCATGCTTTTAGAATGTGGTTTTCCGTTTTGCAGCTTTTTCTGGTTTTGCTCGTGGCATTTGCTGGTTTATCTAAGTCTGTCAAAGCATCAAATCTGTTTTTCAGTCTTAGAGATTGTGTGTCAATGGTCCTGTATTTCACATGTGGTCTTGAGTCAGGTTTGTGTGAAGGCCTACTTTTGGGACTATTTAAACCAGTACGTAAGACATCGGAATAGAGCTTGATATGTTTGGACATGATTTTGAATATGAATTTTGGACAGACCGCCTTCCAAGAAATCAAGTATGGTATTATAGGCGTTACAGAGTCGCTGGTTACAATGTTGCCTATTGAAGCTTTTCAGGATAAGGGAACTAAGGTGGCTACTAAGACATGAAACACCCACTTATGAGTTACTTAGGTACTAAACTAGTAGACGTGGCCCCTTAAATGGATCCTTACAGCAGATTTGGCTACTTATGACAACTGTAAGGCACCTAAGAATCCACTAAGACCCAAACATAGGTTCTTATGGGAACTTATGCTGGTTCCATCCACTTGCAGAGCATGAAGTCTACTAAGAAAGTCCCCTTAGAAGGATTACAGAAGTGAGAATGCCAAAGGTGGAAATCCTTTGTTAGACAAAATTTGCAGATTTCATCTCGCATTGTTTCATCAAGCCCACACTGAGGAAAACACACCGGTTGACTGACTAAAATTGTTTTATCAACACTTTCATAATCTTGAAATAACTGACAAATCAAGAAGCACAGCAGCAAACCCAGGACTGCACTGTTCTGTTGCTGGAACAATGTGATTGAGGATGTGCCATCAATTTTTCTGAAAGAGAATTTCTGGATAGGCCTATATAAAGGGTCAGATATGTACAATCAAACTGTTTATTGGAAGGATGTGGGATGAGGGGGGGGGGGGGTTCCAGGCCAAAACAGATTTTACTTGATTTTCAGTGACTCTTAATCAAATAATTTTGGTTTGAATTGAATGAATTTATCAATGAGATAGATGATCTGGCGAAACAAAAAAAAGAAAAGGGTACTGTAAAAGCTGCATTCATTCCAGAACTTATTCAAATTCTCACTTGGGGAGACTGGGGCAAGTTGTAATTTTTATCAATCATTGTTGATTTGTAGTGAAATCAGGCAGATGATTCCCTAGTTTGATACATGAAGCCACTTCAGCAAAGCCTTCAGTGATTAAGTCAGACACACCCTCAATGTTGACCAATGAACAGGCCTTCAAGCATGTTATGCAAATGAGGACGATTACGTCTATTCACGCATTTCTGTCAGTCGTACAGATACAATTTCAGCTGCAATAGATAGATCTCTCCGAGATCTTTAAAATGATAGGTCTTAGGTCTCTGAGGACCCAATAGTCTCCATGCAAATCGCCGGTAAAGTTTTGAAGTGGAGAGAAATACTGCACGCTGATTGGCTGTGACGCTCTGACGCAAAATCTTATGATAATGTGCGACCATTGAGGGATTCGTCTAGGGTAGATTCTCTGGGTGCATGAAGCTAGCGTTGGAGGTCTCGAGGCCTCCCGCATTGATGGCCATATTTTGATGGCCTCAGCCTTGGCTTGGTCTCAGATACACCTGACAAAAATGTCCCCCAACCCATTTTGGAATGAGTTGCGGCATCATATAATGCAATCAGATAGGTAATAAATTGTGTCAATAATAGATACTATGACCATCCATGTGCTGCAAATATTATATGAATGATTAAAATGTAAAAACAAAAGCAAAATACAAGATTTTCTAAAAAAAAATTATCAACCAACTTGACTAATCCAGTGATAAATCTTACACCAGCACTGGGATCAAATGTGCCACCTGGAACTCTTTGTGAAGGTCTGCCATTATTTCCCTAATTGTTGTTTCCCATTGTTTAATTGCTTCACAAAGAATGGTTTTCTAGTAAATCAGCCCATGTCAAAATATGACACAACTTACCTGAGTCTCCCTTACTTTTGTCAAAGTACAATCTATATAATACACCATCGCATATGTAGCATGTACCAGGCCCCGCTAACAAATGTCAGAAATGTCCATTCCACAATATTTATGTCAATGCACATGTTTGAAGAAAGAGGATGCAGACACTGAATTAATGGTGTTTGCAGAAGGCCTTGCTTTAACAATGCATATTTTATGGCTTTATACGGATTGAGTAATTTTGATTTTATGCGTAATTTTTAAGTTTTGCCCAAGATATAAATGCTCATATTTGTATGTCAACCTTGTCATATTACATTGTGGTTCTGCTCAAGCACAGTCTATGTTTGCACACAATCTGGTCTCTGTTTATTTCACACATAAGGATATTGATAATTAATCTCCATATTATGACAAACGGAAACTTGGCAATAAAATTATACAAAACTGAGTAAAACAGTTCTGTAATCCCCTCTAAGGAACCTCCACCAAGCCTAAGGGGCCTTAGTTCTTAGTAGCCAGCTAAGTTCCCTTATCCTGAAAAACTTCAATGGAGCCACAAAAGTTCAGGTGGAGAAAAAATTTCAGGTATAGGCACAACTGCGTTACAGAGCAGCTGGTATTAGAGTGCTGCGTGACAGAACAACAGGAATTCAGGTAGAGTAAATAATTTCAAGTATAGGCACAACTGCGTTACAGAGCAGCTGATGTTTAAGTGCTGCGTGACAAAGCAACAGGAGTTCAGGTATAGCAAAGAATTTCAGTAATATGCACAACTGCGTTACAGAGCAGCTGATATTAAGAGTGTTGCGTGACAGAGCAACAGGATTTCAGACAGAGTAAAGAATTGCAGGTATAAGCACAACTGCGTTACAGAGCAACTGATGTTAAGGTGTTGCGTGACAGAGCAACAGGAGTTAAGGTAAAGCAGAGGAATTCAGTGATAGGCACAACTAATTTGTTGTTAAAGTCACTTCTGAATTATTTTGATGACTTATAAGCACATATAGGGCTGTGTGTATATTTTATACACAGGTCAATAAAGAATTTGTCTGTCTGTCTGTCTGTCTAGCTGTCTGTCTGTCTGGCTGTCTGTCTATCAAGAGCTACAGGCCTAATGTATTGGTGCATTGTCAGTATTTTTGATACATGTATGAACATATTCTACTAATCAAATCCTGCTCATCTTCTCTAACAAGGAGCTTAGTAGACCTGTTATTTGCCTGTAATGAACTTCTTATAAGTGCTATTTAATAATTTTAATAGATTAAATAAGAACATGCATTGCCTTACAACCATGATGTAGTATAGTGCGAACATCAGATTCTGCAAAATTACTTTTCTTATGGTCTTTCAATAATTTGCCTATGTATGGGTTCCCTGAGTGGATTGACCAACAATACAAACCATTTATGACAGTTTTGGAGAATCCATAAGTAAGAGATTACTGAAAGATTGTCAAATTGAAAACCAAATGTATGGTTTCCGATGGGATGGCTTGGGGTGTGGTGACCCCTGTTGGCTGGTTTTGGAAGCTTAGAGGAAAATCCTCTATTGGAAATGAAAAGATTCAATTAGGGAAAATGTAGAAAAGGAGAATGCAGAAAGGTAGAATGCAGAGACAGAGAGAGATGAAGACAATAAATTAATCATTCTGATTCTGCTATACACATCAACAACTAAAATTACAGAATGAACAAAGAGTATATGTTTAAAAGTTACTAAACTTTTATATTCTGCACGCACGAATTATTTTTGCAGAACTTGCATGAGATTCATGGGTAGAGTTTCCAATGAGAGCGAGAATTCTCGAGAATTCTCGAGAAGTCTCGAGATTTTAATGAATCAGCATTCTCTCGTCTCGCTGAGCGATTCTCGAGAATTGAAGTGTTGATCATTGTTTGACATGGTGTTCATTTGTTTATGTTTATAACGGTTACAAAGCATTGGATTGTTGTTTTGTTTTACTTGATATTATTGTTATTGTGTACTTACTACTTGCTCTATTGTTCAATTTAAATATTTGTTGATGATAATCCCAATTGTATACCTGATAAATTCTGAAGTTGAACTTGTAAAAATCTTTTAAAATTGTATAATATCTGGATGTTTAGCTGTGGTTTATAGGAAACAAAACACACAGATTAACATTAAAACTATAAAAGATATCATAAAAGCCAAAAAATTTGATCCATTCCATGATTAAATCTCTCTTGTTTTATCATTGTGCCAATGGCAGGACAGTGTCCTAGATTTCTCGAGAAATTCTCGATTCTCGTGCACTAGACCATGACATTCTCGAGAGGTGTCGATCGTGACTCATTGGAAACACTATAATCATGGGGATATCTTAAAACGTTTTCTCTACAAGTGCATTTAAATAAGGCATGGTTTACTATGCAACTGCAATTCAAGTTTGTAAATCCTTCATATCTATGTTTAAATATGATGGTATAACATGTATTTGGCAAAGCTAGCTTATAGAAATTTACAACCTCAAGGATTTGTAGTCTGCAATCATCAATTTTTTGTCCCATTTGACCAAAAGTTCAAAATTTAACCAACTTTTGACACCCCTCCCCCCAGTGTTTTAATGGCCTGTTAAAGCTTTGGATGCATACTGTATTTTTCATGCAGTGTCCAGTGTGACGCCAAAAAACGGATCCTTTGTGTAATTGAATATCACACAATATATCAAGACGGTCAAGACCAGTGACAGATGGAAGTAATTTCCGATATTTACATGAACGAGGGCATCATTTCCTGAGTTATGATCCATAGTGCATGCATAAATTCCATTGGGAAGCTGAGCTGATATTTCCCAACTCGCATTTTTTTAGAAATAGCTTCAAATAAGAAACCAAGAAAGTGATTTATGCCATATTCTTAGTATGTTGTACCCAGAGTAGATCTCATAAATATAGTCTATCCTTAGAAAATCTTATTGCTTAATATTGATATTCTAAGTGACTATCACATTTGTATTGTAAGTGACTATCACTGTAACAAAGAAACACTGCAGGTGAGATAGGTCGAACATTCTTAAATTTCTATCCATTTTGATAACATGTTCCATGATATTCAGTTTTTGAACCAAGATACATTGTAGGAGCTTGAGGTGGTCTTTATTGATTGCCTTGACCCCAGAAACATCATTATCAACTTTTAAATTTTTAATATACCATGAATACAAGCAGAGAAATGAAGAAAAACATCATCTGCAGCCATCTTGGACGCCATCCTGGATTTTACCCCTTAGAATACTTAGAAAAAAATGGCACCATATTTTTTCCGAATCACACATTCTAAGTTTCAATTTGATATATGTTGCCATAAATTAACAAGGGAAGTGAGCCAGATTACATATGTTCCCGCACAAATTTCTCGCAAATTCATGTCTCACAACAGGCAGTCACCAATGGAAACCTGTCTAGTCATTTAACCATGTTGTCCCATAGGCCCCATTTAAGCATGTAACTCCCGGAACTCCTTGACGTCCTGCAACTCCTGCTATGTCCCACTAACTGCCGCTAACTGCCGCTAACTGCCGCTAACTGCCGCTAACTCCCACTAACTCCCACTAACTCCCACTAACTCCCGTAACTCCCGCTAACTCCTGCTAACTCCCATAACTCCCACTAACTCTCATATCTCCCGCTAACTCCTGCTAACTCCCACTAACTCCCGTGACTCCAACTAACTCCTGCTAACTCCTGCTAACTCCCACTAACTCCCGTAACTCCCTGTAACTCCCGTAACTCCCACTAACTCCCGTAACTCCGGCTAACTCCTGCTAACTCCCTGAAGTCCCAAATGGAGGCTCCGTTTGGGAGTTACATGCTTAAATGGGGCCTTCCCATACTTTCATCCTGTCACTGAAATGGTTGAAACGATCAGGAGATGATCCTGTCTCCAAAGTTTAATCTTCTGTGCCCCAACAGACTGGATTGAGTCTAACATCATTCTACAAAAAGTAGCCCTGGAGCACATCCTCACATTTTTCATCACTGGCTGTTTGATGGATACTTTGGGATATTAGCTTGTCTCTACGAATAAAGGTATCAAGCCTTGCATGGCATCTTGAGCCTTAGCAACATTTCTGTTTTATGTCTCATTATCAGCTTTGACCTCTTTAATTTGCATTTCCAAATTTGTCACATTCGATTTTAATCCAGATATCTTTTCCTGATTATCTCTTGCCATACCATAGGCTTGGGATCATGTTATTTATACTTAATAACACTCCTTTGGTGACTTTTTCTTTTCGCTCTCTGCTTAACTTCGATGAAAGAGCACTGAGTGCCGGAACAGTGCAAGTAAATTTCAACTAATATATCCATTTTGAGCTGCTAAATTAA
Organism: Platynereis dumerilii; assembly: GCA_026936325.1. Lineage (NCBI taxonomy): Eukaryota > Metazoa > Annelida > Polychaeta > Phyllodocida > Nereididae > Platynereis > Platynereis dumerilii. The sequence continues at coordinate 3,843,185 of JAPTHN010000040.1, forward strand.
TCCAGGTTGTGATAGTACCATTCCTAGGTAGTTTTATTGAACCTTAAGTGGTTATTCCCATTTCAAAGCTATATAATGACAGGTGTGAAGCACACACTTCTCATCGGGCAGCCATGTTTAATCAATGTAGTTTAAAGCAATACAATAATAAAAGTTTGTCAATTGGAATTTTAAAAATGCAAACATTTCTTTTAAATGATTTTCATGCATTTGGCTGTTTTTGGCAGCTTGCCAAAAATTTGTTTTGTCCGAAATTTTAAAAATTGATCAAAATGCCATGTATTCAAGGAGGCTGTTCTCAATGTGTGACAACTTTAGGTCACTAGTTTGAAAATAAGAAAAAATGCTGCATCCTTTTACTGGGCAATTCTGTAAAGACAATTTACAGATTTGACACTTTAGGAGCTTGTTTAGCCCTACCATTACACATAAGCTATTTCATTGTTAAACAGGGATGAGGCCAGGTAATAGGGGTATCAGTCAAGCCGTCAACCAAGGCTCCAAGTTCAACAGGAGCTGAGCTACAAGGCAATATGTCATTGTGTCTGATGTACTCACACGATGTTTGTCCGACACGATGACGTTTTGACATAGCTCAGCTATTCTTGCACTTGGAGCTTTGGTTATTTGCTTGTCTGATAACCCTATTATATTACCTCATCCCCGTATAACAATGAAATAGTTGAGGTGTAATGGTAGGGCTATACAAGCTGCAAAAATGTTAAACCTGTAAATTGGACTTCACGGAATTGTCCTACTGTAGAGTTGCAATAATGCCACAGTTTTTCGGATTTTTCATTGAAATGTCGACAAATACGAAGTTCATGGGTGTCTTGTTCAAACCAATTTTTTGGGTCAGAAAATTGTTATATATATACATGTATATATATGTCATTTTCTATGACACTTCAATAAAGCCAAAAGTGCCATTCAAACTGAAATGGCCATCGAAAGTAAATTGAACTGAACTTTGCTTTGAATTGGGATAGAGCAGCTCTATTTTGGCTTTAAAGAAGTCAATTATGCATAGAAAAGAAACCCTTTGAAAGTTTTGATTCACTACCTACAAAAACTTCACCCTTACTTAGCCACCTCTATATAATACTCAATTGGACTGGTTTGGAAGGCTGTCTTTACTGCCGTAAATCTAATCTTCGTCAAATGACCTTTTTTTCAATAAACCCATAATGACAGTATTGTCAGCATATTTCAGTAATTCACACTTTTTGCTATGGCTTTGACAATCTTGAGTATTTAAAGTATTAATAAGGGCAGAAAGTATGCATCCTTGAGGTGATCCTGTGTCGACAACAATGGAATCTGATGTCATGTACATCTTTAAACCTTGCACATTGTATGCGATTTGAAAGAAGGAGGCTGCCATAAATTGGGGGAGGTCCAGGCCTTGGTCCCAATATAACGATGTTTTGCACATCTCAACCTCTATAGCCTGCTTGATCTCTCTCCTCCCGCCACATGAGTTTTGACCGGTCAGGAAAATTGGTCATTAACAATGTTCATCTGGTTCTGTTTGATTCTCATTTTTGCAGCCAAAGGACATTGTGCGCTGTGATGAAAATGTCATGGAAGAGAGATACCGTGCCCTTCGTCAGAGGCTGAACGTCACTCAAAAATATAACCAAAAATGGATGACTGTGGAGGATGTTGAGATATTCGCAGAGGATGGGCGATTTTGGGCAAAGAGGATATTTGACGCTATTAAATTTCTGGCAAGAGAGCAGAGAGCATTTGGCAGCTTTTTGGAACGTGACTGCATAAAGCTGCATAAAGCACATGAAGTGATTGACATACTGGATACCTGTGACAGATGCCTGGAGAGATTGAGCTGGCAAGTCTTCTTCGCTGGAGAGGCATGTACTTCAACAGGTATAGTTCAACTGCATAACAAAATCATATTTAACATTTTCTTCTGTACGAGGGGTTTTCCAAAAGTTTTGTCTGACTGGCCATAACTTGACATATGATATTTGGGTCACTTAAAATTGAGGTATTTTGTAAATGATCCTTGAAAATCATATTATAGAAATAAAAATAATGATTGATTTTGCTGCCCTTGAAACGAGAAGTTTTGAAATGCAGCTCAGGGCTTAAAAACAGGCTGTGACACGAATGAATTGTCAAAACCTTTGATTATTTTGAGATATTTTTCAACTGGAAACATGTGGAAACAGGCATCATCAACTGGGTACACAATGTATTTCTTCATAGGTTTACAACATTTGAAAAGCATGTCTCTAAGTCTTCATGTCCAGGACAGCTTTGGAGTTAAGTGGTCTTCCAGTTCTTGTGACTGTATAAGGTTCTGATGGTCTTATTACTCATAAGTCTGGGCCATTCCACGCCAAATGGACCAAAATCAAGAAATTTTCCCACATCATGTTTTCCGACTTTTATGAAATTTTAACCTGATATAAACTGAACCAAATTAAAAACGCAAAACTATTGCCAGGGCTTTTTTTCTCCCTATAAGCTTCAGATGGGATGATGAATGTATGCATATGTGTAATCAGGTGTCAAAGAACTCAGCTGCATAAAATCACTAAAGTGTGTCAAATTTTTGCATGTTTGTGGCCAAGTTTATCACATTAGGGTACTGCCAGTGGGCCGATATGACATTGTTACACACCCCAGGGAGCAAATTTAATGATTTCATGTTAAAGTTTGAAGGAAATGATGAAAAAGGCCATAAAATTGATTTCAGTTGGCGCTACTTAACCTGCTAAAAATTTAGGTTTTTGAGAAATCAGGCCAGAGTTTGTCACACACAATGCTATTCCAATGCATAAATGCGACTATGGAAAGAAGTCGTTGAACGGCCTATTCGATATCTGCGGAATGAAAAAGACTCACTGTCCATCAGAAAGACCTTACGCTATATGTGTAGTAGCTGATGAGGTAAAAATCAGTATTGTCAGTGCTGTCCTTGTGCTGTTTTCACAACTACACATCTACTCCACTAGGAAAAGAACGAGGAAGGCACACATGGCACTGCTGTTTGTCCAAGCTTGCTATACAGGTTGTTTTGGGTCCTTTTAATAAATGCCAAGCCTTTTCACTCTGTTGCATTTGTACAGGCCATTCAAGGACCATTTTCTACAGTCACATTTTTGCAATGTAATAGCATTGTGTGTGACAAACTCTGACATGACTTCGCAAGAAAACAAAATTTTAACAAGTTTAGTTGCACCGATCGAAATGGATTGTGTGGCATTTTGCATCATTTTCTTCAAGCTTTCACATGAAATCATTTGATTGATCTACGGGGTGCCTGACACCCCAGTCCATTGATCATACCCCAATGTGATAAACTAGGCCAAAGATGTGCAAACAAAGGTCAGAACTGAGTGATTTTTTGAACTCAGTCCTTTGACACCTGATTATACATATGCATAAACTAAACAGCCCATCTCAACCATATACAGAAAAATAAAGCCCTGGCAATAGTTTTGTGTTTTTAATTTGGTTCAGTTTACATGTATACGAGGGTTGTCCCAAAAGTTCTGACCAATTTTTTTGGCAGACCTTTCTATTTGAAATAGCTAAATGAAATTTTCACAGAATAAATCTATTTTGAAAAAATCAAGACTGTAATAATACAGAGGATAAGCAAAATAATCGTGCACTTTGTCATAAAGGTCTGAAATTTGGTACACTGATACTAGACACCATCAGAAACATTTCTAGGGACGGAGCCATTTGAAAATCTTATTGTGGTTGCCATGGCAACCGTTTCAATTTGGATACAATCAGGAAAGACCTGGATGAAGTGTTTTGTTTCTGTAAGACTGAATTTTGGCTCGATCCAAATTAGAATTGAAATTAAATTAATATTAAAGATAATACTTAGTTTTTGTAAGCTTATTTTCGACTTTACAGTTTCATAATTTTTTAAGTTACTGTTCTATTACCATGGTTACGAGAGGTCAGCGCACCCAGCGCAGCTCAATTTCTCACACAAAATTCAGCAAATTAGCTGTGTTAAAAGTCTGAGAATTTATAGTAAAAAAGCAAATGATTGCAAGAAAATGTATTTCCTGATACGCTTGTAGTCTATCAAGATATCTTCCATTAGATTATAAACTTTTATTTATATTTTAACCTGATCAGCTGAGGCAATTACCAAAGGCTTTTTCCAGCAGTTGCCTAACAGCGCTAGAGACGGTTTGGCTGAAACAATCTGATGTCAAGAGGCAGTTCTCAAGAACCTTAGGTTCAAAACCCAATCTGATCTGCTTTAATTACCAGATTTGGCCTTCTGTAACTTTGTGTGATACCAAAATATATATACCAGTTCAAAAATTAAAGAAATAATAGTCATAACGAGAAATGAAGCAGTCGCCACATACACTGAAATTCCAGAATTTAGGAACAGTCCAGTTTGGAGGATCCAGGTGATCGCCTCAGCACATGGATTAAACTGATTTACAGTGACTTTAAATGTAAATAAAAAAACTTTGAGATACTGTCAGGTTTCCAAATAATATTTTTCATGATCATCCATTGCATATTTACAGTAAATTCCTAGGTTATTTACAAGCCTAGACACTTGGATTTGGCCTAAAAAATTGAGCTGCGCTGGGTACACTGACCTTCTGTTTCCATGGCAACAGAAAAGTTATTTAAAATGTTCAAACAGGTACCATATTTTCAGAATTGATCATGAAATACCTGAAATTGATTCTGTGAAAATTTCATACAGCTACTTCAAATAGAAAGGTCTGCCAAAAAAATTGGTCAGAACTTTTGGGACACCCCTCGTATGTTTAATGAGCACATGCAGAATATTTCTGACATATTCAACACATTTTGCTTGTGACAGCATTTTGAAAATGTTGGGCTTTCAACATAAAATTAATTTTTCATCCTTTGATATCTTTGAAAAAGGCTGCTGAAGGTTCATTCTTCAAGATATCGCCACAAAACTAGGCATATATCATGGTGAGATATAGAGCATAATATACGCTGAATATAATGTAGATGACGCTGTCCATCTGTTCGCACCAGCCTGTTAAAATTGGTTCATTTTTGCGAAATTTGGGTAAATTGTGGGATTTTGGAATTTTTTCACTCCGAAACCAAGCTTTCCATAAACCTGAGACTTTGCATGAATTGAGGCAGTATCGATTTCTAATGGTAAAAATTTATTCATATTTCTAACGCCAATTCTTTTTATGCACATGAAGAAAATCTAAGGACGATTCCTAAAGTTGACTAATTTCAAGTGCAAAAATGGCGATGTGGGACAGGTGATACAAGCTTGAAATTTATTTTTCAAGCAGTTTATGAGATCATCTTGTATTTCTGCAAAAATGGTAGAGGTGTTATCTTTCATTTTTCTGGAATTAATTAAAAATTTGGAGAAAAGCCTTATCTACACTAAGTAGGAGCCTTCCAAGAGCAGGTGGAACTCAAAATAAAGTGCACATTTTTTTTAAGGTGCCTCAAATTGCCTTCTGAACATTACAAATCAGTTTTATTTAGAATCATCAGGAATTTTTTTTGTATTTTGTCGAGTTCTTTTCGTGTGAAATCATGTCAGATTCTCATGACTACAATGGAATGCATTACTTTGTACCCATAATGGGGTCCCTGGGTATATATACTCACATAATTCATAATTATAAGGCCACCTTTGCTAAATTCTGGTCATCTGTCACAAGGTGCTATTTCCAAAACTGAAATTAATGTCACTGCACATGAATTTTACATATTTTTCATCATATTGTGATGTTTCTTTAACATACTGATAACCAAAGATACCTTCTCATATTTAACATCATTAAAAGGCAACTGTATCAACTAATATTTACAAAGTCTGTCACAACAGTCCCATATTGTCAATTTTGAACTTCTTTGCAAAAATTCACTTAATTCAATTTTTTTTTACTATTTCCTTTTGTGAGTAACCAATATACCTTTTAAAGCTTGGAATTTAACACATGTGTCCATCTGTGGTACTTTCAGAAATAAATTCAGCTCTTTATCTAAGGTTCAACCTGGTTTTGGAAGGCTCCCACATACTATATATAGCATAAATGGGTCAAAATTTGGTAAGTCTGAAATTCTTGTCTCCGGTGTTTAACAATAATTCATGATGACAGAAAGGCACATGCAGGACCTCTTAATGTCATTTGTCATAGACAAGGATATTAGCAAAACTTCTGACACAAAAAATATGAGGAAGGTTATTTTTATCCCATCCAAAAATAGCATTGAAGTGGCCAACCCCCCTGAAAATGTCTCCACCAACATTTTCTTTGAAAGATTGCATCACAAAAAATTGTACAGGATCCTGATTCAATTAAACTCTTCCATATACGGAGACTTGACTATCACTCTTCTAAAATATAGTTTCAAATTTCTGAAATAATATCCTGTATAAGAGCAGGAGGTTGTTGTGTCCATGTCTCCAATATTGCGTCATTAGCATCACACCAGTTTGGTTTCTTAATAAAAATGAAAGGGACGCACATTTTGTGAGAAAACCTTGTGTCTAACGTTGTCTGAGAACCCAAGAAAATAACTGCGCTATCTGTAGCTCTGTATCATTTATATAAACCAAAATATTTGAGTATTTCTGTTGGTATGTCGGTTGTCCTATCTTAATTTGTCATTAGCAAACACCTTGGTGCTCTATTTTGACTGCATATTTCTGGACCAGAATCAATACGAACATGTTTCTGGTGTTCATAAGATCATTTCATGCACAAATTGCCAGATTGCCAGTTTTGCACTGGTCCCTTCAAAGATTTTTATCTTAATTATCATTAGCATCACGCTGTCATTAGCATCACAACAAAAAATGGCTTCTTTCCTTTACTTCACTAAAATTCTGTTGCAGGTGACAGGAGTTGAAATTGTGTTCAATATATATCATCAATTAATGTTTTAACAAAATATTACACACAATTTTTGCATTTTCATTGCATCTGACATGCCTAGTATGAATTTGACGGTTCTCTGAGATTACTAATCAAATATGGGGTGTCAGTGAGATTTTGCCATTGTCTAGCACCTGAAATATGGTTCAGCAAAGACATTGGGCACTGGAGGGGTAGTGGAGATCATCTTTGTTATTCAGAATCCAAACTATTGGTGAAAAGAGTATTTTTGTTTCTGTTTGTAAATTTCTAGTTCAAGAAAATCTTCTATCTTAATAAGTATTGGTCATAGAAACCTGAAATATAGCTAACTGTTTGCAGAATAGCCACTTTCCCATACGTTGGTAATACATTCTTCAGCTCTAAGTGGTGCGGATTTCAAGTTATAGGCATGATGCTAATGACACATATATTCGAAATTTAATTGACCAAAATGCATTATCTCAAAAATAATTGGTGCTAGAGACCTGGAACTTGGCCTAAAATGTGCAAGCTACCTGCCTAATCATTGGTAATAGATTATTTAACCCTAAGTGGTCAGGATTTTTCAGTTATAAGTGTGATTTTAATGACAGTCAAAAAACATCACAGCTGTAAATATCACCTCATTGCAGATCAGCAGAGCATTTGGGACCCTTGGACATGATAGTGCAGTGACAGCTGATGGTTTGACCTACCCAATGCCAACTTAAAACGGCATTTCTGGACTAAAAAAAATTTCAAAATTTTTTCAGCTGAAATTTCAAGGTTTTCAAATTTTGACCCAAATAAGGCTTTTCTTCAAAATTCTAAAAATTAATTCCAGAAAATTGACAAATAACACCTCTACCATTTTTGCACAAATACAAGATGTCCTCATAAACTGCTTAAAAAATAAGTTTCTATCACCTGTCCCACATGGCTATTTTTGCACTTGAAATTAGTCAATTTTAGAAATCATCCTGAGATTTTCTTCATGTGCATAAAAAGTATCGGAGTTAGAAATATGAATATATTCGTACCACTAGCACTCGATACTGCCTCAATTCATGCAAAGTTTCAGGTTTATTGAAGGCTTGGTTTCGGAGTGAAAAAATTCCAAAAACCCACAATTTACCAAAATTTCGCAAAAATGAACCAAATTTAACAAGCTGGTGCAAACAGATGGAAAGCATCATCTGCATTAGCTTCGACCAGCATCATTTCATTTATCTGTGCTTGATCTGTGTACAATTTGATCACTATATCATGAAAAAAGTAGCTTCGGCAGCTTTTTGAAATTACTTGACAAGTGGAAAATAGAAATTTTAGTTTGGAGACCTTAATTTTGAAAATGCTGTCAAATTCAAAATACTTGGAATACAGGGAAAATATTTTTTGCATGGCTTCATAAAACATGTACATGTAGCTTGTGTAATAATTGTATTACAATCTGAAGCCATGATGTGGTAGACACTTGTCAATTTGGCATGGAATGGCCCTAGTACTATCTTCCTTGTATGTATATTTAAGAAGGTTCTTACCCTCTCTGTTAGATTTTGAGGCAAAATATATGAACTCCATAGATGTCTGTGATCTAATTCGCCAATCACGAAGTTGCTAATCTCATGTAAAGCCGACATTATTGAATCAAGAATGGTTAAGTCACTGAAATATTATGTTTAATAACATTGTTTCCATTGTTATTCAGTGCTTCAAATAAGCACACTGCTTGTAATGAGAAAAAAAAAATATTGATTTGCTTCGATCCAGTTAAGTGAAGATATACTCGACAGGTGTTGAGCCAACAGTAAGAAATTACTGCATTACAACTCAGTATCATCCAATAAATCACCTGAGAATTTATCATGCAGTATATCTGTAGCTTTACATGTTTTATATGACATTTCATTGAAATCGTCCTGAAGAGATCCTTTAAATGAAACTTATTTGATAAATATAGAATGGAGTATTGCAAACTCTTATGTCTTATGATCATATTTTTCCATAAGAGTAATATTTTAGTAGTAAAAGAAATTCTTGGTATGCCGTTTCAAATTTTGCAATGTTTCGTTGATAAGCATCATCAATTGTAAGCCAAATGAGGCTTCAAGAGCATCACAAAGTCAACAATAGCAGTGTTGCAGTAATATGTTCAGCTATTCAAGGTATGCAAGAGCTTGTTTTAAGTTAGTATGGTTGGTTATTATCGTTTTCATAGCTACATGTTTTTCAAGTTTGCAATTTGCTTCATTCCAAAACTGTGATGTCAGAGATTAAGTTGAATAGTTTCGCTTATTACAAGCACAGATTTCGGGAAACTGATGAAGTGCATAGACACATGGATGATGTATGTTTCACTTGTTTAGCTTTCCCTGGCTGAAAGATGCTTCAATGAACTGTTACTGAACCAAACACACTACTTAGCCTCAAAGGAGAGTTGCAATTACTGACAACAAAAGTTGTTTGAAATTGTGATGACTGGTGTCTTGTGAAAAACATCTACACATTTTGTTTGGAAACAATGAAAATCTTTTGGTGAGGTGCAACACCCAGCTTAGACATGCTTTGTTTGTTGTGGTTGTACACATATAGTAACATTGCCTGGCAGTTTTAAATTCCTTTGTCATTAACTGTGATGTCAAACTCTGAACTGATATGTCACAGATTGAAGATTAGACCAATCACATTGACAGATACCCGCTGATGTCACGGTTTAATTGCAATACCCATAAATGATGCTTAATTAGAGGCAATTGTGCAGTGTTGCTCCAAATCTTCGGCATAACGCATCTGAGAAAATATGTTAAAGAAAAATCTTTTTTTTTTTGAGAGGATCTCGAGTTCTTAAAAGTGAAACATCCTATTTTCAGCTTCAAATGTAATGAAAACACAAAAAAAGGTTGAGATATGAATTTTAAGAGTATAAATTTATGCAAATATGGTGTCCAATGAAAGCAGAGAAATAGCACTATATGTTGCTTGAGACATCTTATGGAACTTTTTATTGCATATTAAAACCACATGGAACAGAGATTAAAAAAAAAAAAAAGAATGCATCCACCATCGTATAGTGTTGCTTCTCTGCCTTATAATTTGACACCTGATTGGTATTTCTACGATTAAGATTCATCCCTCTTCCTTTAAAAAAAAAATTTTCATCAGATTTTCAGGTAAAAATGGCATTTTTCCTTGACATATTTTCTGAGACGATTGATGCTGAAAATTTGGATGAATATGTAAACCTGCCTTTACTAGAGCAGTGTTTGAAGGAATAGCAGTCTAGACTCAGAAAGCTCAAAAGTGCATCAACCAACCTGAAACTCGCTACCCTCAAATGTCCCCCCCCCCTGGTAATGCTCCTTTTTTTCAATTCAAAATAGATTTTATGCACAATCCCCAAATTCATATGCAATGCTGCAGGAGGAAATACAAGGGGGGTTGATGACTCAAGTTTGCCCTTCAACGTCGGTTCATTTGAACAGTTGTGATGTTTTTGTTTCAATTTTTATTTTCCATTTCTGGTAGTTTTTGGAAGTGGTTTCAAGATAGAATCCGAGTGTCACCAGCAACACCAACCAAAATAGCCTTCTTCTCGAGAGCTTCAAGGACAGCTTGAATATCTTGGTCTTGGCGTTGTAACAAGATCCAGACTTGCCATGTCAGCAAATCATCTAACTGAAGTATCTTTGAGTGACAAAGATAATGACATAATTTGAAACATTCAAACTTTGACAAATGGTTAGGACATATTCAGTGTCTACATTCCTGTACTTGTTTAAACGAGACAAAGCATCATCTGCCTGCTTTAGACGTCCAGCTTTGTATGGAATACTGAAGTAATACAGAGACAACTCAGACACTCATCGAAGTGAAGTAGCATCTAACTTTGCCTTCGACATTTTGTCTGTAAAACAATGAAATCTTGAACCATAAAAATAATCATAAAACTCAATAGAGACAGCTCATTTTATGGCTAAAAAATCCGGTTTGCCATCAGTATAATTCTTCTCAGAAGGCGACAAACTTCTGCTGGAGAAGAGACCAGCCCCAGTTTTAATCCTTCAGGCTCCTGACTAAGCACTGGCCGGCCTTGGGGCCACTTTTGATGGCCTCGGTCTCGGATGACCAATCCTTGGCCTTGGACTCGGTCTCGGGCCTTCTGGCCTCGGATATTTGTCCGAGGCACGTCCGAGGCCAGCAAAATTAATAAAGTACAATTTTGCTGGAACAGTCAAACAAAATTTTCCTGTCGGCTAAGTATAATTATCTGTCAGTTTATTTAATATGAGGATTGAGGAACCTATTATCCTATATATTAGAATCTGATAGAATCATTTTCTGCTTGTCTTTTAAGACTGTCTATATTTAGGCCTATTTTATGCCGAGTGCCAAGTTATAAGCGATGCCATTTTTTGTGATAGATATGAAATTATAAATTGACCAACAGTATTTAATTATTTTTGAATTTTTATTTTCCTTCATTAATTGAGTTGAACATTATTTCTTGTAGCCTAAAATGTCGACCAAATTTATGACCATTTGAAGTTTTGAAGATTTTGTTTACATGTGATGCAAGATGCATTAGTACCTGATCATTAACTTCACACACCGGAGTGTCTGGCTTAAAACACAACTCAAAAAAATGGAATGGGACAAAATTTGTGACAGAATCTCATCCATGCCTTAAAAAAATATTCCAAATAACTTTGATATAACAGAAATATGTCACTGCCTAATAAATTGGAACCCAGCAATGCAGAGTATCTATCTACATATATCTAGAAAGCGTAATTTTTAAAGCAGTTATAGTAAAGCCCGAAATGAAAGTGATAAGCTGCCTCAGAATGTTTTTAAAAACTAACCAATTTTTCCAGTCATTGTGAAAGGTTAATTAATTCTTTCCCAAAAGTCTTGAAATTAATTTCTGGTGGATGGCTATCTCAGTCTAAAATGTTTGATTTAGAAGTAGATAATTAAACATAATTGAGGTTGTCAGACACTCAAAACAAATCTAATCTGTCGCTGTTTCCCTAAAAAAAAAATTTGCAGTATTTGCAGTGAGATGTGTTCCATGCCCTGGTCTTTAAAAATGTAATGGTTGCCCCCTTATTGTCTTCATTTCAGAGTTTTACTTGTGCAATTGAGTGAATCTTTAATTGCACTGTTATAGCCTTATCGTAAGCTCAATGCCGATGATATACCAAGCTAAAATAGTTTGGCAGTCAACTGTCTTTTTGTCGAGCCGGCCTCGGTCTCGGTCTTGGTCTCGGATGCTCATGCCTCGGTCTCGGTCTCGGTCTCGGAGGGCAATGCCTCGGTCTTGGTCTTGGTCTCGGATGCTCATGCCTCGGTCTCGGTCTTGGTCTCGGATGTCCTGGCCTCGACTCCAACACTGATCTCAACTTGCCAATAGCCTGCCTTCAAATGGAGTGACGAAAACGACAACGAACCAGATAACCTGTCAAAGGCAATAATATAATCATAATAATTTGTATTTGAATAGCGCCAATTCCAGTTAGATGCTCACTGGTGCTTATGCATGATGGATTTCTTTTGAAACCATTTAGTGTTTTGGAGGCCTTGACAATCACAGGGAGTTGGTTCCACAGTTTTTGAGTGGCATGCCAAAAGGCCCTGTCTTAGTACATGTGTTTGTTGTAGGAAGTTGGTTCATTTAAGACTATTTTGTTATTGCCATTCAGATTGCAATTTTATTTTAGATTTTGGCTGAATGATATTTGGAATACACAAGGGAGCTTTTCCATTTAATGCTTTCCAAGTTGTTAACATGAGTTTGAATTGTATTGGACAACAACAGATATATATATTTTTTTATTATTATTATACAGCTGAGCTTTTTTACGCCAGGGCTAAACATGCTGCACTCAATACGCAAAACGTTATTCATCCTTTACGGATCGACAGAATCACACTTGATCGCACATCACAACCAAAAGGCGTCCAGCGCTGCCCGTGGTCACATTATCATCGTTTGCGATTCTAGTTATAATAGAGAGAGGTTTGCTTAGTTCTTGCTTCAGATGTTTTAATAATTCGTTTGAAATTTTTTCTATGCCATATGATGTCTTGGGCTTCAAGTTATCTATCGTTTTAATGATATCATTGACATTTAATGTTTTAAACTAGAAAGTAACTTCACGCAGATGAGATAGATAATGGTCCTTAAAAGAAGCATCTGCGGTAGCAGAGAAATTGCAGGCAAGCTTGGGACCAATTCCAACATAATATTAATTAAACTCATGAACAATGACATGATAGTCATTCACATTTGCGTCATGAATACAGAATGATTGGGGACAATCTGTATTCTTTTCGTCTTTAGTTAATAATTTGCCAAGCTTTTTTACTGTCTGATTTTGTTTCATTAAAGCATTTTTCATAATAAGTTTTCTTTTCATTCTTAATACATCGCTTTTAAAGAATTCAGTGGAAAGTGCTCAAATTAATTTTTTTGTTTGCATAATCATGAGAGGAAGTTGATAATTTCTTAAGATCTTATCCCTTACAAAAATTGATTTTATAATACAACACAAACTACATCATGGAAAATTGAACATGAATTAACATAGAGTTTCAGCATGTACGCTATATATTATATCCCTAATAGGAAAAACAGGAGAAATCTTACATATGATCCACCTTGAATTTGATAAAAGCTCTACTGAAAAATGTAGTTTCATTCTAACCGGCATACTGGCTATGTTATATTGTAATTACATAAATGTAATTACAATATAACATAGCCTAGTTAATAACAAAATCTAGAGTTTTGTACTGGAAACAAATTTGTTTCCAGTACAAAACTCTAGATTTTATTATTAACTAGGTCACTGCGAATAGAGCAAACGGTAGGGAAGACCTGGGCTGGTTGTCACAGGGGCAGATTGTCCCAGGGGCAGGTTGTCACAGTGTGTAAAACTTAAACATGCTACTAGTTCTTTTTAAAGCATGCAGGAGCATTGCCATACTATATGAATGGCAAAAGGGGAGTGACTTAAGCCTATCTGGTGAATATATGCCTATATCATTCAAAATCTTGATGACCTATTGGACACTCTTTTAAATTCAGCAATCAGGGACGGTTGTCACATTTTCGGGGCAGGTTGTCACACTCTCGGGGCAGGTTGTCACACATTTGGTTAAGAGCTCTGGTGCATGAAGTGAGACTCTGTAAGGCAGATCATGACTAAGACTATTTTGGACATATGAGGAATCCTTAACTTGCCCAGTGAAGACCTTAAAAGACACGCTACTGTGTCTAAAGGTGCTACAAATGAAGGCTTACCAAGCAGCAGGAAAGCTTTATGATCAGGAAGAGGATTTTTACGTTTTTTTTGCAAATTTTTTATAAATTTGAAATTGATTTATTTGAACACAATGCAATATCTACATACATCTTCAGTGATCAATGGCATGTATAAAGCGCAAATTTATATTTGTTTTAGTGTTTTGGTTTAAAAGCCTGGTCCTAATAGGTAACAACCAGCTCCAAAAAGTGTGACAACCTGCCCCGTCTTTTTGTGACAACCTGCCCCTATTGATGAAAATTCCAAAAACGGTTGACCAAGGCCGTAGTTATCAAAATTTTCACAATTCTTTCCTATCATGATTAAAAGAAATGCTTAGGGACCGTTCAGAATTTATGACTGGGGGGGGTGGGAGTTTTGTCAGAACTTCCTGTCAAAATGATACCCCCCCTTTGAGATTCATGCGGATTTTTAGTACCCCACCCTTAGGTCTCATTCGCATTTTTAGTACCCCCCCTCGGCATGCAATGCAATACACACATATAATGTCACAGATGTGCCACTTGCACGGTCATGCGCACAAATTCGTGGACTTTAGTGTGTAAGAAAGCTTGAATAAACTGCCTGTATGCGTGTTTTATATATGTTTTGTAAAATTTTCTTACCCCCCCTTGGACGTCTTGTCAAAAATTAATACTATCCCCTTCAAACACGTGTGAAAAGTTAGTACCCCCTCCGCCAAAACTCCCACGCCCCCCCCCAGTCATAAATTCTGAATGGTCCCTTACATGGTAAGTGTATTAACTGTACCTTTTTCACAACTATTTGATAAAGACTAGCATTGCATGTAGTTTTAGGTAAAAAATTACTTTTTGTGACAGGAAATTTTTAACAGACCGTATACCCACAAGACTCCCTTCCAGGGGTCAAGATTTCTCAAAAAGACTTCAGTGGGTTACAAGAATCCATGAATTCAATGACTGGAGACAGACAGGTGTAAAGTCTGACAATAACTGGAATTGGTGTTGTAAAGGCGGACAGAGAAGCTTTACATTGGAAAAGAACAAGTGTGATCAGGGGCGTATGTAAAAAATAGCATTAGGCGGGGCCATTATATGCAGCAAATATGCTGCGCTATGCGAAGTTTCCAATTTCTTCCAAGTTCATTTTGGACCTCAGGGGGGAGTGCCTATGGGCCTAGGCCTCCCTAAATACGCCACTTAGTGTGATAATTGGGCAAAGTGAGATAAGACTCACATGACGAGCAGAAATGATAGGGGTGAATGGCATTCTTCTCGCAGTCTTTTGAACAGTAATCGTGACACACATTACAGCAGCTTGAAGCAGTGGGGCTTGACTCAACTGCAACATACCCGTTGTGAGTAGTTCAAGTTCAAGTTCAAGTTCTTTATTGGAAAATAATTATTTAGCAAAATACATAAATCATGTACAATTATAAACAATCAAATTTTCCTTAGTCAAGATACAAAAAAATGTATATATTGACGTATAGTTAATAATACAAATAATTTTTATGTTACATTGGTAAGAACTTCTAACAAACTAAATTATAACATATACTGAAAACAAAATAATAATAATCTTAATATACATAAAAAAATATAAAAAATAAAAATCAAGAAAAATAAAAAATAGAATTAATAAAATCATCCTTGGTTATTACAAAAATCTAAATCATTAACAAGGAGGTACTTCTTCAGGTGTTTTTTTATAGTGGATAATGTAAGATTACTCATTATAACGTCAGAAAGAAAATTCCACACAATGACTCCCTTATATCTCAAACATCTTTGACAAAAACTACTTCTAAAAATGGGCAAGTGTAACTTATCGCGTAATCTAGTATTATGAGCATGATACTGGGAATTAGAAAGAAACATGTCATTAAAAATATCAGGGCTATCTCCTTTCTGCAATTTAAACATAAACAAGGCAACCTTGAGAACATAGATTTTGAAAATATCTAAAACTCCATATTTCAGGAAGAGGGGAATAGATGGCGTTCTAAGAGGTGAAAACGATATAATCCTTAAAGTTCTTTTTTGAAGTTTATGAATTGGAGCCAAGTTTGTAGCGGGCACTGAACCCCATACCTCAATGGCATAATTCAGGAGTATGTGAGTTGTGCAAGACATGCTAAAGCACATATATTCCGGAGTTGACATAAATTGAGGAGAGCAGCAAACCACTTTGCCATTTAGAGCACAGTTTGAATATCTATATAGAACCTAAAATGACCTGATAGAGACAGCAACCAATACACTAACCATTGTGCAACAGTTCGAGCCGAAATTGAAGCTTTCCATTAGCTTCTCCATTCATATGCATCACCAATGTTAGGACACAAGATCAATTTTCATAGGGAATTCAAAGATACATAAACATATTTCCAAAAGCCTATAAAGTTGATAATATGAATTTATTGCATTTCTCAGCCCCTTGCAGACTTTTTGCCCGGGCAGACTTACTTATGATTGGAATGAATAGTTGCAGTTTGACTATCTATAAACTGATTAACTTTTAATTATGACACCTATTGATTTAGCAATGTTATTATCAGTGCTGAGGAATGTAACACATACAAAGAAGCACAACTGCAGTACTTTCGTACAATAGAAACGAGAACTGAGGCTGCAGTAAACACTTGGTGAATGCTGGATAATGACACACTGTGAAAGGCTTTCTATAATATACATGATATAAATGTATACAAACAAATTTACATAATTATGTGACAATGTTGGACATTTGGACACATAAAGTCAAGTGTTAAAATCAAAAACCCATTCACTGGTATTGCTCCAACTTTTGTTGCAGTCATGCGGCCAAATCTGTGTCCAAAGCAGTGTCAACTGCGCAAAAAACTTAATCCACATGTCAGCTGTTTACAAAGATGAAACATGTCCAAAACTTATTAATGTAGAAATTGAATGCTGATTGCGCATGAGACCTGTTGCTGCCCAGCAGGAGTGTTTTTCTGTGCTTCTTAGCATCAGTTACTGTTACTGTAATTGTAGTGATTCCATCACCTTAGGGTCATCTGCAAAAAAACGAAATGGTTTGAAATGGCAGGAAATGTTTATTTTTCGGATTTTGCAATGCAGATAATCATGTGATTAATTACCAGGGCTTCAGAGTTGGAGGTTTTAATGTGGAGTCGTAGTCGAAAATGAATCTGTTGACTCCTGACTCCAACAAGAAATTCTAATATTTGACAAATTTGCAGCAATGTGAATTGTATTTAAAACTATATGTTTTTTCATTATTTGAGTATTTATGAATTTCATGCACAAAACTATATTGACATATACTGCAGAATTAATTTGTCTCTCTGCCACACCTACGAAGCAATCAGATGAAGCCATTGACAGCTAAAATTGCCTTTAACCCATGATTAAATGTTATTTTAAACAAGTATATTGACCTATTAATTAATTTAATAATTGAGTGAAAAGAAATCAATTTATATAACTATGAAGGCTTTATCCTGACCTTTACGATTTCATAATTTTGTGATGATTTCATGGCACAAATGTCCCAAATTTTGACTCACCTGTGTCAGCCGTCAAAATTTGAAACCTTTGTGCTGTGAAATAATCATAAAATCAGCTAGTATTTTGGTCATCTACTTCTAAAACTGAATTTATTTGAAACTACCATCACAATTGCAATACCAGTACTGTAGGTTTAGATTGACTGTTACAGTGTTAGTCTGTGATCCAGCGTTAATTGGGTATAAACTGTCATCAAGTAGTATATCTATGACTGACGATTGCCATTATTAGCTTCAAAAGCTGTCTGGTGTTAAGGTTAATTGATAGACTCAGACTCAGACTCAGACTCATTTTATTCTTGCTCTTTTAAATGAAAGCAAATACAATAAACACATATATAAATTAATCATAAATAAAGTCCCACAATAAAAATCCACTCACCTTGAAAAGAATTGCTGCTTCCTTCATTTTTTTCAGTCAAGTGTTTCATTCAAGTGAGTGCACAATAGAACAGCTCCAATCGTCAACAAAACAGGCTATAAAATGTAACAAAAATTCCTACAGATTTGTTTGAAGTATCCAATGTATCAGTGCACTGTTTTTTGATAATCCTGAAGCTTGTGAAAGCCTCATATGAGCCCTTTAGAACTTAAAAGTCTTCAATTCTATGCTGTCAGAGCAGCAGCTTCAAGCCAATCTAGTTCCGGTCTGTATATCAACAGACAAGCAGGGAGTACCGCTTTCTGCGCTTTGATTGGTCGAGAAAACAATCAAAGTGACGTCACCGATTATGAAAAGTGTTGTGACGTCACTCAGTAGGTGCCTAAGATCATAAATGACCGTTGAGCCAAGATTGCTTCAAGCAGCCAGTGCAGGGCTAGTACTCAATTATATCGATAGGTGTCGCCACATGTACGCCACCATGCAGATAGCATATGAACTAAATTTTCCATGGCAAATTCACACAAAAACATAAAAAAAATGTCATATTTTCCCAATGCCTGATACAGCCAAAAACGACATTATACAACAACAACCACACCAATGCGGCCTTGTTAATAGGAAATTAGGCATTACCACATCAATGACATGTACTGCCAGGCCCTGTGAAATGCCAGAGAAGTTTGTAAAATTTCCCTATCAGACCCATTTACTCTATTGACTGGAGGGTCTCCAGTCAATAAAAGCATTAAACAATGATTGGACAAGCTGTGTAACTACAGTTTAGTTCAATAAAAAGTGTGACAACCTGCCCCTGTGACAACCAGCCCCGGTCTCCCCTACACAGTGATACACCTTCATACATTTTGTATTACTGTTCCTGTGGCGATTGTCGGAATCAAAATAAACATTATAGAAATTGAAAAACAGTAGTTCTTATGATGTTGAATGACTGTATAATAAAATACATGAATTTGTCGGTCACCAACAAGCTTTTGTTCTTTTTAACTTGCAGCAGATGAGCAAAAGCAAAGAAGTGATTCTGCATTAAGGACAGAGTTGCAGAAAGTCATCAACAAATTGAATGAACAAGAAGATTGGCGCTCATGGCGACTGTGGACAGCTTTGGAAAGGCTGAGGGACGAGTTTTCTGTATACAGAAGATCTTGGGCGAAGCAGGAAGTGGAGTATAACAAACTCATCCAGAATTTTTTGGAGAAGAATAAAACTGCACTCACGAAGCAGAAAGTTGAAAAGTGTAAAGCACTCGACAAGGAGATTGACAAATTACTTAAGACATTGCAAGAAGCAAATCAAAAGGAGTCAGTGCTCTTTAGGGTAAAGGGAGAGATTGAAGGGCTGGAAATGAACAAGAACAAAGATCTGGAGGGACAACAGCCTGCTGGAGAAATAGACACAGAGCTAACAAGGAAGGAACAACTGAAAAAAGAACAACTGAAAAAAGAACAACTGAAAAAAGAGATGGAACAACTGAAAAAAGAGATCAAAGAACTCCGTCATGACAAGAAATGGCGTGAGAATTTCACACAGCTTGAGAAGGTAAGAGGAGTTGATTAATTTTAATAAAGAAAAGAAAAAACAACTTGTATTCAGTAGTAGCTCTTGTTTTAGTTAATATCAAAAGGGTGTGTTATGGATTTCCCAGTATTAGTAACATGTAAATCGTATGCACATATGATTTAAAAAGTCACCTTGCATTTTAGAACAAATATATGTCTAATCACTGAATGGGTGATTTATAGAAAATTCATGCACACACAATTTTAAAAAGGCATTAGGAAGAACCTGTCTAAAAAAAAGATGTATGGTAAACTGTAACATATGTCTGAATACTAACTGGCAAAAAATAGAGTGACCCTGTCCATTAAGTCTGTGATATAGCACAATACACATCATTAACTTGACACGTACACTGTAAGAAATGACCGTGTTTTTCGGGCTAAAAGAACTGTAAATTTATTGTTATTTTACCAGTATTTTTTTAATACAGACTCTGTCTGGGAATTTACAGTTCTCTGTCAGTTACAAAATGGCTCCAAGATAAATTTACTACAACATGTCATTTAACATTCAGTTCACGTTAATGAACAATTACTTAAACCGTTAATATACTGGCAAATTGTAATATGCAGACAAAACATTTGAATTGGCCAAACAATCAATACACCTGGTAAGATTAGGAACTATAAACAAGAGATTGCATGGACTTCAACCATGGAACATGTGGTGCCATCTATAACATATGCCTTACACAGCTGTTAATCAAACTTAATTTATAAATTATCTGAAGGTAAGGGAACATCCTCATTCATATGATCTTAAAGATGCTGTCATTATGCAGAAGTTTTAATATCTATATGTGACATTTACATTTGTGTGAGTCTTATGATGTGATCTAAAAAATGACACTATTAAAACCAAAATAACCCAAGCGCAGTCTGCATCAATAGAACATACTTCGATAACCTGGACACCTGGTTCTCTTGAAAAATATCCACCAAATTTATGGTTAGTGAGCAAACGTGTGCGAATTAATTGCTGGGTATAATTGATGGACTTACTTCCTTGCTGTCAAGCAAGAGATGAGCAAGGCCGAGCCTGGAGTCAGTGACTCTCTCAGCTGATTCCGGCTTTGGTACATCCCTACAGCTATGCGACAGTTAAATCACGTGCTTAGTCTGTTGTTTCACACTTGTGTAAAAGTAAGAATAACATATACAATCCGAATTTTTACAGTAGATTCTACAGCTACTTGTATTCTTTACATTCTATGTTTGACAGTTGATATAACTGTAAAATATACTTTAAATAAACTGTTTTATGTATGTACATTATACCGTAATATCACTTTGTTGAATCCACAAAATTACAGTTCAATGTACCAATGTGCATTTTACGTTTCATTTTCCTGTTCAGGTTTATTAGTGCTTTTACAGTTCTGAGAGGTGGAACAAAGTTGCCAGTTAATTTAACTGTAAAACTTAACGGGAATTTTTTGCAGTGTACCTCATAAGAAATTTTGTAGCCATTCTCAAAACATAATAAAGGAATTACAAGTTTAGCAATGATATGTTCCGAATGCTACATTGAAATTAAATATTGGATTGAGATTATACAAGTGGTTGCAAATAGCAATTCTCAGTGTTTTCTCTCTCTAAATGGAATGAAGACCTATTGATTAACAAAGAAATAGTACTTGGTTCATGTTGTAGTGTTTAGGTTGGTTGTTGCTCTGATTAGCATTGCATGTTTCTTTTTGGTTTTCTTTGACTTCCAAGAAGATTTATTCCATTGTTGTTGTTGGTTTGTCTCCTCTGCCAACAGCCATGCATTTGGTTATGTGCTGTTGAGTTTCAGTGTCATTGTTGCAGAATCTGCAGTTTGTGTTTGGGAATTTGGTCTTGTAGTAATTTTTTTGCCAGGAGCATTCTTGTCCTTGTTTTGAATATGGCACTCACTTGCATGCTGTTGAGGTGATTTATGCAGAATTGTCTTTTCTTGACATTCATCTTTTTGTTTTCAATTAGGAATTTTACAGTTAGATATCTCTCGGCCTTCTTCAACCAGGTCCTCTCTCCATTATTCGCGGGTAGCATTCAGGGTCATTTGGTGTGACGTCTGTTCATTTATGTTGGTAGATTTGTATTTTACCCTTTTGGTTTCTTTTAGGTCCATTAGCCAGCTTCCTTTGCCCCCTATTTGTGTGATCTTATTTGGAGTTTGGTTTTTTTTACTCCTTATTGATGCAAGGTAGTTAAACTTTCCTTGAGAATAGATTAGTGTATTTTATGTCCAGTAGCCTGATTTTGATATAGATGGCTTTTCGGGAGGGGGGGGGGGAGGATTCTTTTGATGCTGTTATCTAGGATTTTATTTGATTCTTTCATCTCTGCTTGCTCCATGTGGTGCCCACTGCTCCATATGTGAATACAGCAATGATGCAAGAGTAATAAAAATTTCCATATTGTACCACTTCCATTGTTTTTAGGTCTTTTGACCCTGCTGCTGATAGGATGGTCTGTATATGAAGGTCTGTTTTTCCCTGCCAATTACTATACTGTTGTATTCGACGGCTGTTTTTTGGGTGATTTTGAGCATATCGTCTTTGTTTTGTGAAGAGCCCTACATTGTCCATGCTAGGGCATCCTATTTTTGTGTTGTTGTCTATTTGGATACCCATTTGTTCTTTCTCGATTTCTTTGTTCATTTTGTTCAGAACTGTGGCGTATTGGATGACCCATAGTTCTCCTTCTTGTCTTATGCTGTCTTTAATGTTTATCTCTCTCGTTGGTCTGTTGTGGGTGAGCTCTTTTTTGGTTTTTAGTATTTGTTAACCACCTGGAATGTCTGAAAGGCAGATATGGTGTTCCTAACTCTGCACTAGACTGGTTCAAGTCTGACATTTCTGAAAGGTCACAGTCAGTGATAATTTATGACTAAACATCGACCTTGCTGTCTCAGAAATTTGGTGTCCCTCAAGGTTCAAAACTAGGACCAATCGTATTCAATTCATATATTGTTTCAATGAGTGAAGTGGCTGCAGCAAATCAAAGACCAAAAATATGCTAATGAGGAGCAACTTATACTCTCTTTCAAACGAACTTTTTTGTATCAGAAAAATGCAACAGACAAAATGGAGGAGTGCATCGTTAAAATTAGGAACTTTCTCCATGAAAATAAGCTTTGTAACAATGAGAAAAAACCAAACTGTTGCTCATTGGCAGTTCACATCAACTCAATAAACTCCAAGTATCATGAATCAGTGTAGACTATGTCAAAATCAATGCAGCTGATCAGGTGAGAAACCTGGGTGTAATCTTTGACAAAAACACGACCATGGACAATTTTTGCCCAAAACATTGTCAAGACTTCAACAACACTTGACTGCTTCAAGAGAAATCTTAAAACTTGCCTGTTCAAGAGTTCCTGCGAATTAGTCTATTCTACACAAGCGCCAGTGAGCAGTTTACTGGAATTAGTGCTATATAACTGTATATTATTATTATTATTATTATTATCAGTGGCGGATAGAGGGGGGGCCCTGGGGCCCGGGCCCCCCCTAGACCACCAAGATTAATAGTAGCACTTTGAAGAAAAATTGCGATAACATGGGCCCGGGAATGCCGAAACACGTCCCCCCCCCTAAACTACCATGTCTGTATCCGCCACTGATTATAGTGCAGACCAGGTCAATTTCATTTCAGCTGTTCAATTATAAATATACCCCGCTTTATGTGAAGTGGTAGCAAAATTACTTTCACAAATAACTTTACTTTCGAAAAAATGCCATTGGCATAAATAACTGATGATATATAGGCAATTTTACAAATATACATGTTATTATAAGAGTCCCTGTAAAAGAATAGACTTCAGATTGATTGATAAATTATGTTTGACATGAACATGAGCATGTCTTTGTGCATGTTATGAATATAAAATAATCTTGGGATGAATATTGGCATTCTTTCGTTTGTGAACTTTTCTTTTATCAGTTAAGGAAGGAACAAAGAAAGGAAAGTGGATG
This sequence comes from Platynereis dumerilii, assembly GCA_026936325.1. Classification (NCBI taxonomy): domain Eukaryota; kingdom Metazoa; phylum Annelida; class Polychaeta; order Phyllodocida; family Nereididae; genus Platynereis; species Platynereis dumerilii. Next base: position 3,866,817 of record JAPTHN010000040.1, read on the forward strand.
GGAAAAGAAGATGTCTATCTGCTTAACTTGGGATATTATGTGATAAAAAATATGTAATAGCGTTTTTCATTCATTTTTTTTACCCGATACAGAACAAAACTGAAGTATTCTCACCTGATGAATTTCAAGTTCCCTTTGATGAGTCAACAGAAGAAAACAGCAATAGTAATCCCTTGACTGATGATGAAACCCCACCCCTGGATACAAATGATGAAAATACTTTCTGTTCTCTTTTTGGTATTTTTTGCTGTTGTTGCTGTGTAAGTATATTTTCATCTTTACACTGTCATATCAAGCTTTTCTTTTTAAACTCTAATTTCAATTTGATTTTTAACATTCAATATTTTCCAGGATGCGACCCCAGATGATGAAGTTCATGGTGCCTCTCAAACATATGAACCAAAGGAAGGTGCCTCTCAAACATCTGAGGAATTGCAAGTTCCCTTTGATGAGTCAACAGAAGAAAACAGCAATAGTAATCCCATGACTGGTGATGAAAACCCACTCCTGGATACAAATGATGAAAATACTTTCTGTTCTCTTTTTGGTTTATTTTGCTGTTGTTGCTGTGTAAGTCTAGTTTCATCTTTGCACTGATCATATCAACCTTTGTTTTTAAACTCTAATTTCAATTTGATTTTTAACATTCATTATTTTTTTCAGGATGCAACCCCAGATGATGAAGTCCATGGTGCCTCGCAAACATATGAGCAAAATGAAGGTGCCTCTCCAACATATGAGTCAAATCTTTTGTAGCTCATATCAAATCATCATTTATAATAATATCAATATTGTATAAAACAAGCTACAGGATCTCCTCAAAGGCAAAATGATGCCGCTCTCGAGGAGGTCCTGTTGTTTACCTCATACACAATATATCGGTACAGAGGCTGGTAACATTAGATAATTCTGAAAGAAAGATAAAATGAAAGCACTTCAATAGAACATAAAAATTTATGGTTGACCAATAGAAACGGAGACCATCCAAATTAGAAGAAACTTGTGAAAAATTAACCACAGACATAACAATAAGGATTCATAAATGTACTAGTATAACTTTCCAAAAAGTAATTTTTAATATAAGACTTTATATAACCTAGAAAACTATGTGTAGATATTTTTTGTTTCAAGAGATCAGGCATATTATTATAAAGTTTTGCAAACCTTTACCTGATGCCATTTCTTGTGAATTCATGTCTCACAGCGGGTAGGTGCAAGTCAGTTGCATGTGGGTCAAAATTTGAAAACCTTGAAATTTCAGCTGAAAAAATTTTGAAAATTTTCGTTCCAGAAATGCCTTTTAAAGTTTGCGTTGGGTGGGTCAAACAGTCAGCTATCACCGCACTTTCATGTCCAAGGGTCCCAATGCCCCGCTGATCTGTACTGAGGTGATAAACATAGCTGTAATGTTTTTTGACTGTCATTAAAATCACACTTCTAACTAAAAAATCCTGACCACTTAGGGCTAAACAATCTATTGCCAATGATTCTAAAGGCAAGTTGCCTGCACATTTTGGGCCAAGTTCCAGGTCTCAAGTGGCAATTACATTTGAGAAACTGCATTTAATCAATTAAAATACCAAATATGTGTGTCATTAGCATCATGCCTATAACTTGAAATCCGTACCACTTAGAGCTGAATAATGTATTACCAACAAATAGGAAAGTGACTTTTCTGCACACATTGAGCTATATTTCAGGTCTCTATGACCAACAGTCATTTAGATAGAACATGTCCTTGAACCAGAAATTAAAAACACTCTTTTCATCAATAGTTTGGATTCTGAATAATAAAGATGATCTCCACTACTTCCTCCAGTGCCCAGTGTCTTTACTAAACCATATTTCAGATGCTAGACAATGGTTAAATGTTACTGGCACCCCATATTTGGTTAGTAGTTTCAGAGAAGCATCAAACTTCATACTAAGCATGTCAGATGCAAGGAAAATGCAAAAATTTTATGTAATAGTCTGTTGAAACATTTATTTACAATATATATTCAACTGATTTAAACTCCAGTCACCTGCAACAAAATTTTAGTGACGTAAAGGCAATAAGCCATTTTTGACATGATGCTAATGACAGCGTGATGCTAATGATAATTACAGTAAAAATCTTTGCAGGGACCAGTGGAAAACTGGCAGTCTGGCAATATGTGCATGCAATGACCTTATGAACACCAGACACATGTTCACAGTGATTTTGGTCCAGAAATATGTAGTCAAAATAGAGTAGCAAGGCGTTTGCTAATGACACATTGAGATAGGACAACTGACATACCAACAGAAATACACTAATATGTTGGTTTACATAAATGATACAGAGCTACAGATAGTTCAGTTATTTTCTAGGGTTCTCAGACAACATCAGACACAAGCTTTTCTCACAGAATGTGGGTCCCTTTAATTTTTATTAAGAAACAAATCCGGCGTGATGCTTATGACGCAATATTGGAGACATCGACACAACTACCTCCTGCGCTTATACAGAATATGATTTCAGCTATTGGTAACCAGTCTGACAGTCAAGTCTCAATGTATGGAAGAGTTTAATTGAATTAGGCTCCTGTACTAGTTTTTGTGATACGATCTTTCAAAGAAATTGTTGTTGGAGACAGGCCATTTTCAGGGGGGTAGGCCACTTCAATGCTATTTTTGGATGGGATAAAAATATTCTGCCACATATTTTTTGTGTTAAAAATTTTGCTAATATCCTTGTCTATGACAAATGACAACAAGAGGTCCTCTATTGGTCTTCCTGCCATCATGAATTATTGCTAAACACCGGAGACAAGAATTTCAGACTTATGAAATTTTGACCCATGTCTGGTGTTGCAGTTATGATTAACAGCTGAAAAGGGATCCAAGTAACGTAAAAACAATATAGGAGTTAAACCATTCATTAATTTGTACCAAAATTTGTCGTCATGCAGTGCACATATATCATGGATTTTAAGGGTCTTTAACTGTTTAAATAACATACTTGTATAGGCATTGTATTTGCTGTTAGTTAAAACACATATTGCTTTTTTTTAAAGTTTAACTAGATTTTGCAATTGCCTCCCCCAAATTGAGGAACAATAATGCAGGCGGGGTAAAATCAGTGTATTATAATATTTAGCAATGCATTAAGTGGCAGGAATTTCTTTAACTTTGTCATAATATCTATGGTTTTGCTTTTTTTGATAAGAGATTTAAATGAGATTTCCATTTTAAGTTTTTGTCTAGAACAAGACCAAGGAAGTTAAATTCATCAGCAAAGTCAATTTTGATATCATCAATGTAGATGTCTGGCGTTTCAACTTGTCTGTTTATCGTATGAAACAGCATGGCCTTTTTATTAACCAGGTAGTTATTGACTTTAATTCTTGATTAATTTCACTTTCAATGGTATTGAAGTTGTTATTGTTCAAGGTTCCAAATAAAGTGGTATCTCCTGCATAAATAACAGCCTTTAAATTGGTTGTAATGGATGGTAGATCCTTTAGATAAATTATAAATAGTAAAGGGCCAAGGATAGATCCCGGGGGGACACCACAAGTAATATTCATTAGATCTAATTATACACTGTCAATTTCCACGAATTGCTTCCTGTCACTTTTAAAATAGCACTTTAATAATTCTGAGGATTTACCCCTTAAAACCATAATATTCCAATTTGTGAAATAAAATTTTATGGTCCTGTGTATTGTGTTTTACACTGCATCGGCACCAGGGTGAACTATTTAGAGGAAATGGTAAGGTAAGATTCCATAGTGAACTACACAGCAGACAATTCATTTGAAAGTAATTATATTTATATGATCAGTGAAGTTATTATATTTTGTGATCAGCAGTATGCTAATACATGTAAATTACCTTACCATTTGCTCATATTACCATTGCTGATTTTAACCAGTAAATATGCATTGATACAAACGGAAAGTAAAAGTCAAAATTAGTAAAAGATGTTTCTAAACTATATAAAGGAAATTTATGAAATATATTTAATGAAATTTCTATATTTCATGATGGTCACTTCATCACTATCTGTATGTTAACAATTTGACCAATTACAATATGTAACTGGGATTTAGACTATATATATTATCAAGGTCATAAAGCAAACTAGTTAATGGCTCTTCAAAAAGGCACATCATATAATAACAAGAAGCAAATAAAATGCCCCCTTTAAAAACTTTATATCTTTGAAGTCTTCGACCTGTACATTCATAAACAATGCTGAAGGCACTGAGTAACTCAGAAATTTGTTTGAATATCACCAGTACAATTGAGCTTTAATCCCAGGCATAATAAAATAAAACTGCACCTACCCTTTTGCAGCCAGACAGCAAAATGTGAGTCGTCATCAATTAGAAAATCATTTTAACACTCCATGTACAATAGATATTACATACAAGTAGTGCATAAGACTATATACAATATGTCAACAAATTATAGCCACATGCAGAAGTTTGGTCTCAAATTTTGTGACTAACATACATTGTGATAACATATCAGTAAAAAAGGTTAATAACTTCTGACCAAGTGTGACTGTCTTTTTTATTTGAAATTTAAAACTTGTAAAAGTCACATCAGTAACATTTTACTATTAATAATAATACTAATAAATACTTTGTTATTTATGCCAGGCATGAAACTTGTCTTGTACAATCACACATTCATACATCAGACACATCCAGTAATACACTTTACATCATACAATTGAAAATGTACAACAATACTTACACACATACACTTTTTACCAAACTATCATTCAACAATGTTCTTATACTGGCTGGCACAAATGACTTGTGATATCTGGCTGTGCGGCTCTTTATGGATCTTAATCTTTTTGCCAATCGTAGTTTTACATATTTGTAGTTAAGTAAAGTGGGTGGATTTCATCCTATACAATATTTTATATTACATCTTATTAGAAGCCTTCTTATAGAGTTCATACCGAGACAAGGCATTGGTAACACCTAATTTTGTATGTGTGTTGACTGCTCTACCGAGTTGTTGATGTGCTTCAGAAGTACTATTTCCGTACCAGCATGTATACAATGGAAAATGACTGTATGACTGATGAATAGAACAGTTCCATGATCACACTATCAACATTCAATTTACGCAGTTGTCTCAAAGTATACAAGTGATTGAACTTTTTTGTATATGGCATCTACGTTACTATTAAAAGTGAAATTGTAGTCAATGATGGTTATATATTTAAACTCAGTTACATTTTCCACAAGTTCATGACCCATATACAGAGGACTATGGATGACAGCTGACTTCCTGAAGACAACCACCATACCTCTTTAGTCTTTTTTACATTGACTTATTCTTACAGCCCTATATTCTAGTTAATTGGTAGATATTTCTTGGTTAAGATTCATGTGGTGCGCTGATTCGGTACACATTAATAGTTAAAGTCTTTTTATTTGGTACTATATTATGTAGCTTCTGTGACATTGAATTTCAAAGTATTCGTGCTAAAAATGAATTGTTGGTGGTGTTTCTGAGAATCAGAAAAGTGCCTAAATATTATATGTGTATATTATATCTGTATACATATACTATATTATATATAAAGATTTATATATATATGTATATATAGGCCTATATATATTATAATACTGCCTTATTTGTCAGCAACCAAGATCAGTTATTGATTTTAATTTTCAACAGCTATGCCAGGGGTTGATGGATTAAGGGAAGAGATGCAGGAAGTCTTCATCAAGTTGTATGATGCAGCAGAAGAATCGCCAGGTGGACGGTTGTATTTAATGGGAAAAGAAGTGAGAATGCGGAAGACTATAATTGTTGTGCTCCAAACTCTCAAGAAGGATTATGGGTGTTCCGACATTGAGGAAGAAACAGTGAGGAAGAAAGAATATGAATTAGAGATGCTTCAAACAGAAATCGGCAATCTCCTGAAAGAGAAAGATGAGATTCAATTGAAGAAGGAAGAAAGGAAATTTGAGGAGTTGGAAGAGGAGGCTATAAAATTCTGGGAGGACTCAGAACATGCTGGACACAGTGATGCAAACCTCAAGAGAAAGATACAACAATGCTTAGAGAAGGTAGCTGTACTGATTCCAACAAGGGTGCCGGAACAGGGGGGGCAGGGGGGGGGGGTAATTGCCCCTCCTGCCCTTGGCCAGGAGGGGCAAGGGGGGCAAGGTTGCCCCTTTCATCTCAGAGAAAAAACATTATTAGGCCTTGTTAGGCCTTAAGTTATGTTAATTTAGGCAAAAATCTGTAAGTATATATTAAAATTATTATTGGCGCTACATTGAATTTTTGTCGTGTGTATTATATTTGCCCTTTCTCGATCGACCGCCCCTGCCACCCTTGTTTCCTTCCGGCACCCCTGGACTCCAACCATTACAAGTCCCGAAGTAATGATAATGCAATAGAGCTAAATATCTTATTTATAAAAAACATGTATATATTTGCAATTACAAATTCTTGTGTTATGGATATCCCTCCCGGACAGGTAGGTAATCCAAAGGTATCCTTACGTAATATTTTAGGTTAGAATCAAACATTTGGCCAACAACGTATGACAAAGGTATGTCAAAGGTAATTTCTGAACGTTGTACTCTGATGTAAAAACAAACATTGGTAGCAACCTCAGTAAGAGGTTGGCAGATAGTTTGAGTCATACGTAAGTCATACCTTTGGTTAAGAGGTTTGCTTAACGTTTGGTTGTAATGTTTGGCCAAATATTTGAGTCACGCGTACGTCAAACCTTTATTTATGAGGTTTGTACAACCTAGATTACGTATGACCAACCTTTGATTCATAGGTTTATGAAAGGTATGGTCGCACGTATGGCCATACGTAAATTCAAAGGTTTCTCCAACATTTCTTTTGATGTGCATCTGAATGTAATGTTCAGAGTAAACGTCTGATCGTACTTATCTTAGGGCGTACCAAAAAACAACAATGTTCTTTGATTTTTGCACCCATCGGAGGAATTGTGCCTTTTGGTGAGTAAATCAGTTTAAAAAAAAATTTTGAAATCAGTCAACTCCTTACGCTGGTTTACCCCCTTTGAATAATAAGGGGTCCGAAAACACCAAAAATCTCCATTTTTATGCAGTTTTTGTCAGTAAAGAGAGTCACAGATGAAATATTTCACCCAAAATGCTGTGCATACCCATCAGGCAAGGTTATGACATTTATATAAAACAAACTTGACAATTTTGTTTATGAAATATATCTTTTTTGCCCTTTTTTTAAGCAAAAATGCAAAAAATCACAATTTTTCGCTTCGTTTTAGCATGTTTTTCTTAGATACAGTGCCACTACAGATACTTTTCTTGTCAGATGAATATTTTTTTTATTTATGAAGCCATTTTATCCCATTGGTGACATCCTTGTCAACCCTGAAGTCTTTAAAAATAAGCCATCTATTGCAAATAATTCTTTTTTTACTCAAGTTGATGCTATGAAATTATTAATCTTGTTGTTTGTCTTGTTACTTATGACTAAAGTACCTATGAGATGTACAGTTTTACACTGCAGTTTGTGCTTCAATTCCATCATGGTTTTTTAGTTTTATGTAATATTTTTAGCTAGTATAATCAATTACTATATTTGTGACCTGCTCCACCAAAATGAGTTCAAAGTAGGCAATTTATATTGCCCAGAAATTAGCAAAATGTGTAAAAAGGTAATATTTCAATGTTTTTTAGCTGTTGGTACCACTTTCTAGCAAAAGATATTTCCTTTCAACAATTAAGGCCATTTTACGAGAAATTGATTTTAAATGATCTAAAATTAGGGAGAACAGTCTCTGCATGGTGGAGCCACTGCTGCTGGGCAAGAAATATCTGTCAGATTCACTGAAAGCGTCCCAACTGACTGGGTCAAAACTACCCATTTTTTCCCGTGTTTTTGGCCCCAAAAACAAGGAAAATTTTATTATTTCTTTATTGCATCAAGTAACAGAGAGGTGGAATGTGACGTTTTTCAAGTTTTCTGATTTGGATGAGACTTTTTAAAATATGAAATGAAATGGTAAAGTTTTCAAATTTAATTCATTTTATTTTCTAGCTCGAAAACGCATATGAGAGTTAGTTTTAGTGACAAACAATAAAATTGGCTTTTATTTGAGGTATAAATCAAAATTATTGAACCAGGGTTTACGCTGGAATGATTTTTTTTGTGAAGGTACCTCAAGTTTGTCTCAAGGCGCCGGGCCTATTTGCGGCATCATTATTGCATAAACAGCCAAATAAAGAATAGAAATGAGTTCTACTCATTCGACTTCATATATGTAGGCTTTTAAATTTTTGAAATAGACCAATTATTAACAAAATTAGCAAAATATTTGCCCAAACATGATATGAGGTTGGGTAGGAGGAGGTGAAATAGCATGCTAAATGAGATATTGCTGTCGGTAAGCAAGACTGTCAAAGATATATTTATATGATACGAGGGGTTTTCCATAAGTTCTGTCTAACTAGTCATAACTTTTGCTAGATTTGATGTAGAAAAATGATATTTGGGTCAGATAATGTTGACGTAATTTGCAAATAACTCCCAAAAAATCAGATCATAAAATAAAAAATAAATGCCTAATCTGTTGCCATGGAAACCAGAAGTCATGAAATGCGGCCCAGACTTTGTAGTGCTCACTTAAAACGAAATGAACACTTGCTTGCATTATCTGTGTCTTGACATACTGAATTGAAGTATATTCATAATTTTTTTCATGAAATATAATCAGTTAATTGTAAAATCATTTTAAAATAACAATGGAAACTGGTATTTTTGTTACATCTCAGTTACTTTACCATCACTCATATAGTTTCTCAGTTTTTTACGTGATGAGCAATTTTTTGGATATGGATGACATCATATACACCTGTTACATTTTTTCATTTCAATTGGATAAAACTAGCAGAGAGAGTAAGAATCTTATATCATACATACAAGGAAGACAGTATGAGTGACAGAACCAAACAAATATTGTACAAACTTTTTCTGAATGAAGAGAAGACACGTTGGAAAACCTAAGAAAAGAAGACTGGAAAATGCCAAAACTGATCTTAACATGAAGACTGAGGTATCATACTTAGAGATGGATAAAAAGTATGAGGAAACGTATTTACAAGGTCCCTGTCATTGTTTTTGGAATTTGGAATGACTATAAATGTTTTGAAAATATTCTGTTCTATATCTCTTGCATTAATTACATATTTTACACAATCTGTCAAGTATGTGTCTGTTAACAAGCTCTCGGTCTTATTTCATGACTTTTGGTTTCCATAGCAACAAATCAACAATTTATTTTTACCTCTTTAATCTGATTTTTTTGGGATCATTTGCAGATTATCTCAATATCAACTGACCCAATTATCATTTTTCTGTTGAAAATCTAGCAAAACTTATGACAGGTTGGACAGAACTTATGGAAAATCCACAAAAAGTCGGCGAAACACCAACTGTGATCTTAATATAAGGACTTTGAGGCATTGACTTTTTAAGGGATATAAGGTTATAGGAATTGTACTCAGTGTCAAGTTTATTCTTACAAGAATTTGTGAAATGTTAGAGATTATCTTTAATAGCTTTCTTGTCCTGCAACCCTGGTAAAAAATAAATTTTTTGACAAGATACAATGAATCTGTGTCTCTAAAGGTGCCCTGGGCCGCATTGCATGACTTTTGGTTTCCATGGCAACAAATTAACTATTTATTTTTGTTTCTATGATCTGATTTTTTCAGGATCATTTGTAAATTACTTCAATATTATCTGACCCAAATATCATGTTTCTGTATTAAATATGGCAAAAAGTTATGGCAAGTTGGACAGAAACTTTTGGAAAACCCCTCGTAGATGTATACATGTACGTATCTACCTATTGTATGTCTATTCATCCATCTATCTATCTGTTTATCTCTCCATCTATCCGTCTATCTATTATCTATCTATTATCTATCTATCTATCTATCTATCTATATTATCATTGAATCAATCTATCTATCTAGTTTATTTTTAGTATCTGTCTGTCTGTCAACTATGATGTATTATCTTATTTGTAACAAGACCAATTAACTCACTTTAATACCTCATAGTTGATGGTGACTTGATAAAGAATCATCCTCTTGGACCACTACTGTAGACATGTCAGCAACTTTAACCTAATAAAACCCTTTCCAAAAAGTACAAAAAGATGCTCTTAGGATATTCACTCAGACCACAAGTATACATATTTCCTAGAACCTCTGATTTTTCCAATTAGCGGTGAATCAGAATGGAGTTTACAACATTCGAATACCACTGGAACAAAACCAATGTACATTCACATATAATTGATTTTTTAGAAAGGAATTTAAAGGCACAGTTAGGCCACATAGCTATTTAAAATACCATTAAACCAGTTAACACAAAATAGAAAAATCCACTTCGCTATAAATTTATTTTTCCAAGATACCTTGGCTAATGCCTTAGTTACGATGGATGTAGCAGTCTCATAACATGAAATAGATCCAAACTGATGATTAATTGTAACTCTAAGTTCTGTTGACATACTCTTAGAACTTTAAATTTTGAAAATAAGTCAACTATTAGCGAATTTAAAGCAAAAACAGCCAGGGAGTATTGAGAGTCAGCACTTAACTTCACTGAGAATTTCTGCCAACGCACATGATTCACGAGGTTGTCCAAGCATTTCTTGCATGACAAGGACAAATTTCTTCAGTTTTATTTGAAGTTAATTATGTTCAGAGACTTCATGAAAAAAATCATGAAGAAATAATCATTTATTACAGAGATAATTGCTTGGGACGCTTTTTTCACAAATTTGACTTTTTTTTCACTCTGTCAAGATAGGGATAGGGGTCCCTGAAAGTGCCTCTGGAGCACAATAGGGGTAACAAGTGGTATTGATTTTGACTTATTTCATATCCAGGGATGTGTTAGACGCCTGTCTGATAGTCAAATGGCTTTTTGTTTTATATTTAAAAATTGACTGTTCTCCCTACTAAAATGGGTCTTCTTCTTGATTTTTTTTTAGTCCTTTCATTGCAAAGGCTGGAAATTCAAATGCTGTTTACTCAAGTTTGATATTTCGCATCATCAATGTTTGAGGTGCCATATCTTTGGATTGGATGGAGATATCAAAACATATGAACCATCATTTTAAAGCCCATTTCCAGTAGAAAAAAGTCATTTTCACAACTAAATATGTTATAAGGCTGACTTTTTGAACCCATTTTGGTGGAGCGGGTCACATTTGTTTACAGTTGAGGGGCATATATTCTCAATTGCAATGATCCTACAATGAAAATGAATTATAAAAACTGATTTATGTGTACTTTGCTAATCATTATGATGTTGGAACCCTAAACATACTCAATGCTACAAAATTGATAAATTGTTTTACTGGTCAACCTCTCACACTAAATCTTTATCAACCATCAGTAATTAGAAACAATTCTGCTTATCATTGTCTTAGCTTGGTAAAGTAATTGATACTGACTCCATGCCAGCTTCAGATGCAGATTGGGTTTTAGACTCCTCACGATACGTCAATTTTTGCAGACTTGTTACTACTTGGATAACAATGATTTCTGAATGACTTTGACATCATTAAATTAGATCATATCCACAATGCAACCACAACACTGATTCAGTAAAAGTATAAAAGGCTGAAAGGGCTATCACAATTCAAATCAAATAAGAAAAATAAATAAAATCTACAACTTGAAATATTCATTTATTTGTGATATAGAAAACCTTTTACCAATCATTCTCTACACTGACTGGCATTCTCATGGTCAACCCTCACATGTAGGCATTCCAAGTGTTGGCGAATTCCTGCTGCATGTAATTTCCTGTTTCCAACTTCTTGCCCAGTACCACAACACTAAGGCAGGGATGGTGTAAAAGTGCTCACTTTCATAAATGACATAACTGATCTAAGAAATGCACAATAGGAACTTATGGTTCTCTTTGTGGTGACAGTGTGGTGTCTTCTTCTGGACCTAACCTTTTTAGAAATAGTGTAGATTTTAAATGTGGATTTAATATTTGGTATTCATGTGTGGCAGCGGCACCTATTGCATTGTGGCATGCAATGTGGTCTGCATGTATCTAGCCTGTGTGCAGTGGATGTTCTAAGTTGCAACCCTACCCTGGCTATGTCCAGAGGTCATCAGTAACTTATCATTGTAATGATTGGAAAGATTGTCAGTCAGTATGGTAATAAGCACTTGGTGAGCAGATATATTGTGGAATGGATGCCATTTGAATTAAATCATACTATATATTGTTGCATTGCAGGTTATATATTGTTATCATGAATGATTGCAGTCTTTACACAATATAGAAACTTTGAGATACTCTTTCCTTTTAGGTTCCTTATGTGGTTATTGTCATCTACATGACATACAAAAATTTGTATTGCAATTTATCAGCACCGTTCAACACAAGCAAGGTAAGCCAAAAGAAGATTGATATTACTCATATTATTTGTTATTCAGCATTGCAAAATCAAGATCTGAAATGATCTAGGGCACAAGGGTTGACAATGATAATACCTTTAAGGTAAAAGGCTTCGTCAATGAACAAAAAATACCGCGTGCAAAGCACTGGAAGGTTCGAATCTCGAATTCGAAAACGATAAGGCACATAAAGATAATGTGCAAAGGTCGGTGGAAGTATGATTCTTACTGAAAACTAGAATGCATGAGATGCACGAACATATATATCTGCTTGCCGTGCAAGCATAAACTGATGGTCTCCAGGTAGGGAAATTTGATTCACCCAACTTCTATCTACCAAATTCAATCCGCCTCCACACAGATAATCTACCCTGGACGAATTCTACCAGCGTCGCATGTTATCATTGATTTACGTCATGAGCGTCTAGGCCAATCAGCGTCCAGGATTCCTCTCCACTTCAAATGTTTACCGGTAATTTGCGCGGACACTATTGGGTCCTCAGAGACCTAAGACCTATCATTTTAAAGATCTCGGAGAGATCTATCTATTGCAGTATCGTATCTGTACGACTGACAAAACTCGTGAATAGACGTTATCGTCCTCATTTGCATAACATGCTTGAAGGCCTGTTCATTGGTCAGCTTTGTGGGTGTGTCTGACATAATCACTGAAGGCTTTGCTGAAGTGTCCGCCTCACTTCTATGCACCAAATTCGATCCATCTCACTTCTAGTCCTATTCACAATATTCGATCCACCTCACTTCTATCCACCAAATTGGATCCACCCAACTTCTATCCATCAAATTCCATCCAACAAATGTCATCCACCTACTTTCCCACTCATTTGAAATGATTCATTTCTATACTCCCACATGATCCCTCCACCAAATTGCTTCAACCAAATTTTTTCCACCCCTGCCAAATAGGCTTCGACTCTGCGGGCCTCATCAAGGTAATCTGGAACCCCCCCTGTTTCCTGGATCATTTTTCTAACTTGGGACTTTCAAGAAATGTGCTGGTATTGTCCATGCAATACACTGGTGGCTGCCATGGTGTGGCAAGTGGTGGGCTTCCTGTGTGGGCATGGAATAAGGAGGCAAGTGAATTTTGAAAATAAAAGCATAAATATAAGGAGAATAGACCTGTAATGCTGCATTTCTGGACTTAATTCATTGATGTGCAAACTTGCACAGGCAGAAAGTCAGAATTGGCTTAGAAACTGAGTAATTGAGCGTCAAAGGCACGAAGATCCCATGCGCTTGGTACTGGTAAGATAATATACTAAGAGAAGGTGCAACGTGTCTCACTGAATTCTCATTTTGTACATTAGCTGCTTCCTGTTTAAATTTTACTGCTCTGTGATTGGTGCAGATTCACACCAGGTGACGTCACGACTGTCGTCACCGTAGCAACCTATGACAGTTTGACCTGTGATGTCACAGGACAAGTTGTCCAGAATGCGTTGCAGCAGGAAGACATCCTTTCACAAACACACTTCTGAGCGTTGCATCGCCTCCGTGGGCATAGGTCCTGTCTTCAGCCACCCGTCAATCCAGCACAACACCTATTGCAATAGGTGAGAGATTCTCACCTAAAAACACTTGCCAGATAAGAAATGTATCTGCAATGAACTACATTTAGGAAAAAATCATGCCAAAAATCAGGTGAAAATTGCGATTTTTGCCTTAAAAAATGGCCATTTTGATAAATTTCATCACAAAAATTGTCAAGTTTGTTTTATATAGATGTCATAAACTTGCCTGATGGGCATGCACAGCATTTTGGGTGAAATATTTCATCTGTGACTCTCTTTACTGACAAAAACTGCATAAAAATGGAGATTTTTGGTGTTTTCGGACCCTTGTTATTCAAAGGGGGTAAACCGGCGTAAGGAGTAGACCGATTTCAAAATTTTTTTTTTTCCAATTGATTTACTCACCAAAAGGCACAATTCCTCTGACGGGTGCAAAAATCAAAGAACATTGTTGTTTTTTGGTAAGCCCTAACGTATCTGCCAAAGGTTTGTTGAAGGATTTGTGCAAAGTTGCAGAACCTAGGATCCTGAGTCTTAGAGCGCCTTGTAGCGCCATCTATTCCAAACCTATACCAATATATCTGGTAACTTTGAGATTATAAAACCTCCAACAGGATGCTTGCTGGTGATGATTGAATGAAGCCATAAGTAAATAGTAGCTACACCAGTTTAAAAAATTTCCAAATAAATATCTCTTAAACTGTGAAAGATTTGAAAAAGTACTGCTCAACCACAAACCAGCAAGAGAGAAGCAGTTAAGACCGGAGTTGAATTGAGCCTACTTGCAACTGAATGCCACCATCAAGCAGGCCAATTTCGATTGGGATTTTTCCAACTCTTCTTTTTTCACAAAAAATCAAAACCAAGCATCCCCACCCCACGCCTGACCTCAAATAAAAAAAAATTCTTGAACCCCTTCCCCAATCAAAAAAATCCCTCCAGCAAAATCAAATCATAACATTCTTTATATCAACACCACAATAGGGGACATTGTATAAGGGTTTTATTTATTTATTTTTTTCCATGGGGGCCACATCCTGGCAGGGTGGCAGGACCGCCAGAAGCAATGCGGCAGTCCCCCGGGCCATCCGAGCACTCCGCCCCTGGCCGGCGCCTCCCTGCTGCTTGTTGTCGTGGCAAATGCATGTACCGTGTATACTGTACACAGCAATTAATCGGTCCAGAACACGAATATACCACCATAACAGTCAAATTCCAGTCCCTTCTTGATGTTATCATGAAATTCATCCTTGAACGAGTCATTTCAATGTTGTTAATTAATTTTGAGCTATTTTTAGTGCAGTATGAAACTAATGAAAGGCATAGGCCTACATCACATGTAAATAAACTCTTTTCTTCACAGACTAATTTCCAAGGTAAAACCTGAAGGGTTCTATCTTATACAACCTACTAAAGAATTGAGGAATTAAAGCGATAAATAGTTCCGGTAAAACCCTGATGAAGCAATAATTCAAACATGTATTTAGTGGTGATTTTGTCAAAAATACCTGTTTTAATGTGTACCCAACACATCCCGACATTTAGTGACTATTACCATCATGCAAATGACATTTAGCATCAGAATTGATTCTATGCTTATATTACAACTACTTAAGAATTTGCCTCACCATTAATAGATTCAAGATCCAAAATTCAAAACAATTTCTTTTCTGTTATCATTCACACTTAATAAGAACATTGGAGACACATCTAATGTTACCTCGAGCCGCTACCGAGGGCCCGCCTTTCATATTTTCATACATTAACTAATTAATTAGACAGTTACATTCAGGAGTTTCATAAACATAATGTCGTACTTATTGTAATATGCAGAGAAAGAGTAGAATAGAAGGAGAGATAGAAAAGACAGAGGAAAGATTACATACTTCGGTGGAGATCCGTCATTTAGTGCAAGTATGCAAACTAAGTATGCGTACTGCCTTTTTCTGTATGATGTCAATTTGCCTGTCTTATACCCCAAAGAAAGACACCATAGTTGAGATGTGATGGAATCAAAGAGTTATATGCAAAGCACGACTTGCAGAGGTAGAATGTTTTTAAGTCTATTTACTCTATTGCTTTTAATATCTTCTTTGTTAAACAATCAGGATGTGCTCTGCAGCTGAGATTTTCATCCAGTTTAATTCCCAAAAGGTTGAAAGTATTAACAAATTCAATGTCCTGGCCATTTACTTTTATTTTTGGGGTATCAGTTTTTCGCTGGTGTGTACAGGGTTGGTTTTAGCCGCCATAAAGTTAAAAAAATATATAATGGCATAACTCCTACTGGATATGGGCCACAAGGACATGCAGATTACTAACCTGAAAACGGGAAAAAAGTATGTTGGGAAAATTTTTTTTGGAGAAAAGCAAATTTTTATGTGGCAGCCTTTTTTTTTAACTTTCTAATATATGTTATTTTATTAACATCTATAAATATCACAGTTGATACATATGTCATTTGTTATGAGATAAAGTTTATTTATTTATTTATTTATTAAATATATTTACAATGGGTTTTTCAAAGTGGCCCATTACAAAGCATAAAAAATGTTATTAGAAATTTTCAAAAAGAATAACAGTGTAAAATGTGATAAAATTAAGTGTAAAGTATAAAATACTTCTAGAATTAAATAAAATTATATAAAATGACTAGTTATTCAATGATTAAAAATATAATACATATATATATATATGTATATAAAAATTATTACAAGACTAAAAATATACTAAACATATAAATCAGAGCACCATAACATATTTACGAACGTGACTCTTAAAGGTATCTATGCAACTAAGATCTTGGATATTGTGAGGGAGTGAATTCCACATTGATGCCCCGGTATACATACAGTACAACCCAAAATAAAGTATGATTACCCCAGCAGGAAGGAAGAATCAGCCACTACTTTACCCTTTCACACCTTAAGACTACCTCTGAATCACTTCCTACTTTTACCTACTTGAAACTACCTTTTAAAATTACATTAAAATCGTATTTAATTAAACAACACAAATTTATACTCAATCACCCCCATTGTGTTTAATTTACTTGATATTTTGCACCTCTGCAAAATTGCAGTTACATTGGTAGCTGTCTAAATGGAGTTCTTAATGTGGGCTAAAGTTGTGGTAAGGAGTCAAAGGGAGTTGTAAGGAGATTTGGGGTGGAGAGGAGATAGAGGGCAAAATAGGTAAACAGAGGACTTCTGATAGAAAATGTTCTGACTTTATTTTGGGTTGTACTGTAAGTGTTTTAGTTGCATTTTCATTTCTGACTAGGGGTACATACACATTGTTAAAATTTGATGATCTAGTTTGCCTCAATTGAACTTCACATTCCATAATGACATTGTTACATAAATAGAGTGGGGCTAGACCATGAATACACTTAAACATAAATAGTAAACAGAAATAATTAAACCTTTGTTTGACAGACATCCAACCTAGCCTTCTAACAAGCTCAATACCTCTAACATTAATGTAATCAAATTGATTGATAATTACTCTAGCCGCATAATTTTGTATTCGTTGAATTTAATCTAAATTACATGATGTTGTATTTCCCTGAACAGTTAAACAATAATCTATAGTTGGTTGGATAGTAGAGTTGTAAATTGTTAACAATATATCAGTTGAAGTAGATTTTCTAATTCTGGCTAACAGACCAACCTTCTGAGAGAGCTTGTTAAATAAAATATATGAAAAAAGTATTAATTATATTGTATAAGATTAAATATATACATAACATTGATTATATACATGTTATCAATAGCTTAAATCAAGTGAGCGTATTGATACAAGCATTTACGAGTAATAGTACTTTTGGATAAAGAGCACCCAACAAAAGATTAAAAGAAATAAAACTAGGTTCCAGCGACCCAAATACATAAAATAGGACTGGTATCAAACACCAATTAATATAGATAACAGTCAATAAAATACGCACACTACTGATACTGATACCTAAAAAATAGCTATTTTAGCTTATTTAAGAACATTTTGATTCATTTTGATCTACTGTAGCAAGTAAGCAACAGACATATAAGTTTTATAGATTTATTAATAATGTTTGATATTTCATATTTGAACACTATTTACAAATCATGCATCAAATAACATACATTGTTGCTTTAATATAAATTTCGTAGTATTGCTATACTGAATATTTCATTGTATGTTTAAATTAATTCATTTCTTAAAGTGTACATCGTACGTTTATTATCATTATTTTCATAATTATCATGACTTTGTATTATGACCATGTGAATGTAGGAGATATGTTGCTTTAAATTTTAAACATCAGTCTGAAGTAAAAATTTCCCTAGAGTATTTAGTAGGTCAGGTTCCTTACTTTTCATTATCGATGTAAACTTGTCAGCGTCATCCAAAGATAGAAAATTGTTGATAAATTTAGCAGCTGTTGAGAACAGGTTTTCACGGAACGATTCATTAGCAGGGCATACTACATGGCAATGGATTTAATCCTCCACCATATTTAATGAACACATAGGGATATGGGAGGAGGGCAAGAGGGGCGTTAGCAGGGCTGTTAACAAGTACTTGAGTACTTAAGTACTTCTGTACTTAAGTACACTTTCTTGAGTACTTGGAATGTACTGGGTACTGGAAGTACTGAACCCAGAAGTACTATACTGGTACCAAGTACTTTTGCAAAAAGTACTTGAAATATTAAGTACTTTTCAAGTACATTGAAGTACTTTAAAAAAAACCAACATTACAGCTTAAAAACCATGTTGACTGAAGTGCCAATATTTTCAAAGACAATTTGCAAATAAATGACACTTCATAACATCATAAATTTCATGTAGTCTGTAATATCTGTTCCTGTTAAGTATTGCAATTTATATAATTAATAAATAAATTATTTATTTTGCCTCTAAAAAGAGATATATATTGAATACAGTTACATTGGATAGTGCAGAAATATAGCAATTAGTCAATTTCAATTTATGCTACAGAAGAACTCACACTGAAACTTGTCAAAGCAAATTAGAAATGTGATTGCAATTAGACAAGATATTACAGAGTCACTATCTTAGTAGTCCAACTATGTTACTAAACTAGCATCTCAGTTCTGCAGTAAATATATGGTCAACATTTATATAATTTTCATTTTGACAAAGGGCAATTACTTTGAATATCAAAATATACTTTATCCATAAGGTATTTATTCCATTTTCCCACTGAATGTGTTTGGTTAACCTTTCAGGAATAAATATGGGTATGATAGGCCTAATAATTTGAGAAATAACTTATTTTTTCATGCGTGATCATTTTGCTGTATAGATGCATAAATTCATTAATTATTCAATCAATTTCAATGCCATCTTTTGGAGGGGATTTCCACCTTCATTGAGCCATGTAGGCGTGAATGCATTGGCCCATTGTCTTTAGCAAAGAAATTGGGTCACTGCATGTACTTGATCTGTAGTGGGTATACCCGAAGGAGACCTCACATCAGGAGAAAATGCGGCAAAAACTGATGAAGAAAAAGTGAAGTTAATTATGACTGCTGTTGGCCACAATGTTGCTTGCATCAGCGTCACGAGACTAGGCCAAGCTATCACAGGAAGTCAGAAAAACAGGCCTGTTAAAATTGTTCTTGACAGCAAAGAAACCAGGAATTATCACGGATGCAAAAAAATTGAAAGATGCTGGCGAAGCCTTTTCAAGGATATACATAAAAAAGGACCATCATCCCGCTGTTCGTAAAGAAATGGATAGACTGCGCAAAGTGGAAAAGGACCAGAAAGAATTGCCTGAAAACGCCGGAAGACGTGTAGAAAATGACCGAGAGAATCGAGTCATCAAAGTGGATGGTGTAGTTATCGACCGCTTTAACCCACATTTTTTCTGAACCCCTTCTCTGTGCCTGACATTTCACTTATCAGTCTGAACATTTGTGGAATTATTTCAAAACTTGAATGTTCACATGTGATGAAACTGCTCATGCATTATGACATCATCTTTTTACAAGAGATTAAATGTACTTACCCATTCACTTTACCTGGATATCACTGCATTCGAAGTACAGTTATTAACAATGAACAATTAAGAGGAGGGGTTGCAACCCTATTTAAGTCACGCATCTGGGATTATGTCTATGAAGTTAAGCAGGAGAAAGACCAGTTATGGTTCAAACTTGCAAATTTTCCGGATTACGTGTTTGGAAATATTTATTCCCCCCCACGGGACTCAGTGTACTACAGCCCATCCGCTTTGGCTAAAGTTCATGAGATTTGTGCCTGTAAAGACAAATGTGTTCTGATAGCGGGGGACTTCAATGCACGCATGGGAGACCTCACCTCACTTACCGACCTCAGCCATGGAGTAACATACGCTGCGAACATTGACACAGGTATCAACAGTAACGGACGTGATTTACTTTATCTCTGCTCGAACTGCGACTTAAAAGTCTTGAATCACATATGTCACAATGGACGCCAGTACCATGGAGATTACACGTATCGCCAAGGAAGACTGTGGACGAGTCAGCTTGACTGGATAATTCTATCTTCTGGTGGTCTAGTGCAATTGCAAGACTTTAATATTGTGCAGAACAGTAGCATTTTGTCAGACCACACTGCCCTGACCGTGACTTTGAGCTGCCCAGGACCCACACCAAGGAACATATCAGCAAGGGCCAGTCAACTTGGTGCAAGTGTGATACCTAAGGCTACTACTGGTTGTAAACCAATCAGTATGCAGAATATTGACGAGACCCAGATCACCGATCTTCTGCCACCTACTGATATGATGCATGAACTGGTTGGAAATGTTTCCAGAATGGTAGAAGTTATTTCAGAAAAGTTGTACAACACAGCTCAAGCAGCAAAAATGCGAAGAAACCGGTCTCAAAGAGGATCAAATCAGCTCAGCAGGTGGCATTATCTCCTCCAACATGGTACTGCTCGA
Source organism: Platynereis dumerilii (assembly GCA_026936325.1). Lineage (NCBI taxonomy): Eukaryota > Metazoa > Annelida > Polychaeta > Phyllodocida > Nereididae > Platynereis > Platynereis dumerilii. The sequence goes on from JAPTHN010000040.1 coordinate 3,887,734, forward strand.
GAAATATGGAGAGCCGTAAACTGGAATGGTACCTTTCATGAACCTCCAGATGTCACAAGTAGACCACCGGATCGGGAATTCTGTGAGCACTACCAACGTCTGCTCAATAACCCTGAAAGCCAGCCACTGGACTTCGAGCCATCCTCCGAAAGGTACATACCAGTTCTCGATGGTGATATCCAGCCTTGTGAGGTTTTACGTGCTACACAATTGTTGAAGTCGAATAAGGCCGCCGGATCAGATGGTGTTCCGCCAGGTTTACTGAAGCATCTGAGTGACAATTGGATTGCGCTTGTGGCAGTGTAAAATTTGCCCATTATAACATTGATGCTAGACAGTTTTACCTTCATGATTAATGGTTAGGACAGAGGGCAGCAGCACCTAGCTGTGTCACTCTCCTCAAGGCCACTAGGGAATTGACCCGATTTTGAAGGCTTAAATGCTTGAGTGACCACAATGATCGCTCTCAGTTTTGTCTCAGTTGCTGTCCAAGCAACATTGCTTAGCAGAACTTTGCATTTATTGCATTGGCAACCTTTTACATGTTCAAGGTATGTGTCTTCTATTAATTTTATTCTAGACAAATTTGGCATTCAATTGTATTTTCTTATACAAATAGTTAGTTGAATATTTCCTTTATGATAAATTTATAGAAAGCTCAGCAGTACATATTTGTCAGTCAGTTTATACTGGTTTTATTATTTGGTTAGGTGCCAACTCGGTTTACCTTGGGAGACCATGTGGTTGGCCATTGCATTGCATCACGAACCCCATTTTGGGTAAGATGGTTATTCCATTATGAATGTAATTCACTGGTTCTACATCAAATAAATAGACTTAATTGTAATTGCTTCACTTATATTTAATTCAGAACTTATTAGTTTACAATTAGTTGAATTTACTTTAATTATTATTCAAATGTCAATTAACTAGATCTAGTCATGAACATTACATCATTGTATGTCTGATAAATTAGAACATCACTATAACATAACTCACTTTATGACACTGTCTCTTATTATCCATGTTATGTTTTCCATTATTCATTTTGAGTATTCTGTTTACAGGGTTTTTTATCTACAATGAATAAATCGTCTTTTGAACATAGCGTTGACTTGACTGTCATTTTCCTGCTATAACACGCTATTGACGTTTTTCTTCAATGTCATCTTCAACGGGCAGTACCCCTCTCCTTGGACTGTTGCAAAAATGTTCAACATTTTCAAGAAAGGTGACAGGTTAAACCCAGGGAACTACAGGGGAATAAGTATCATGCAATGTGTGGCCAAATTGTATGACATGACACTGAGTGCTCGCTTCAACTTGTGGTACCAACCAAAACACCCCCAAGCTGGGTCACAAAAGAAACGTGGGTGTGAAGAACAAGTACTTGTTCTCCGACTGCTTGTGGACATTGCAAGGAAATGCAGGAAAACCCTGTATTTAACGTTTATTGACTACGAGAAGGCGTATGATCGCATAGACAGAAACAAACTTCTTCTACACTTAGACTCTATGGGCTGTGGAACAAAATTCCTTCGCGCCATCAAAGCCTGTCTCCAAGAATCTTTCTGCCAAATTGGTAGCGAGAAGTTTGCGTCAACTTCGGGAGTGCGCCAGGGAGCAACTACAAGCTGCAACTTGTTCACTTGCTACATTGATCCCACTATAGAAGCAGTGGAATCATATGGCGCCGATGGGTGGCTCGAGTACCTGCATATTCTTCTTCTGATGGACGACACAGTGGTTGTTGCCACTTCCAGAGAGGCCATGCAAACCAAGCTACAACTACTCAAAGAATGCAGCGACTCCCTTGGGATGAAACTTAACTCCTCCAAGTCACAATTCATGTGTGTGAATGGGCAAACATCTCTATTTGATCTGGGTGACAGAACTATTGAACATACCGACAGCTATACATACCTTGGGGCTCTGATCAGTCACGACTCAATCGCGAGTCAAGTGAAGGCACACTTCCTACAAAAGAATGCACATTTGCACAAGTTCTTGTCATTCCTAATGAGACATGCAGATATGCCCGTCTACATGAAAATGGAAGTTTGGAAGAGTGCATTTCAAAGTGCCATATTCTACTGCTGCGAGACCTGGTTCACTAAAAACTTAAAACCAGCTGAGTCTGCCTACATGTCCATTCTAAAACACTTGCTTGGAGTCCGTCAGACTACATGCAATTACATTGTTTGTGCTGAGTTACAAATTGGGTCTGCAAAGAGCTTTATACTGCAAAGGCAGTTTCAATATGCGATGGTCCCAACAAAATCACCATAATTACGCAATTGATGATGAACAAACATACTTGCTGACTGCCTGACAGTATACAATTATTGACTGGGCATGAGGGCACTAGTGCAGACTATTTGGCCCACGGGAGTGAGGTTGGCTACAATATTTAGTAGCCAACCTCACTCCCAAGGGCTAAATAGCTTGCACTTGTGCCCAAATAAACCAGTCAATAATTGTTTTAGTACACCACCAGTGTTCATCATGCAAAACTTTCAATTTTTTGTGCCAGAAAAGTGCTGTTCTAAATGTTTAGAATAGCCTCAATCATAATTTAAAAAGCTCAGGAATAACACCAAGTGTTGACAGAAATACCCTCCAAGTTTCAAGATTGTACTTTCAGTAGTTACAGAGTATTATGGCTTCAAAGTAGGCATGTTTTGGCAGAAAAACTCTCAACTCAGAAAGTCATGGCGTCACCATTTGGCCTGCCTAGCTTGTGACATCACAATGTGATGTCATGGCAACGATGACGTCATCACAAGTTTTAAAAGTCTGGCCAGTCCATAGTTTTGTGGATAGTGCCCTGAGGCATTTACAAGGAATTTATATGGAATGGGCACAATATGAAATCATAGGCCTACTACATTACATTAGTTGTATTATTTATTTTACTTGATGTCCTGTTTCATACCTTTTTACGTGTCATTTCTGTAGTCTCAATGGTATCAATATTTTTGGAAATACAGTGGTTTATATCAGCAGGGTCAGTTCAATTGACATTCTGTAAGTATTATTGAATATTATTTTCTTGACAGGCTGTTTATTAATTGGTCAATTAAAGACAATGATTAGTGTCTGTAATATTACACATCTTGCCCTGTGGTTTCATAGCTTTAGCCTTGTCATTTATGTTATTTCAATAGGCTGCTTCAAGTAATCTCATATAACAATATGAAATGGTTCTGGGAAGTCGAAAAGACAATAGATGACATCACTATCTCATTTTTAGATGACCTGTGACATAACAATACATTATTTAGGACATAATCAATTGTTCTGTACTAATGGGAACCAAAACAAAACACAAACAAGAAGTCCTTAAACAAGACTTACAGATTCTATGGCACCAAAAGATGTAATAACAGCACAAAATATGGCAAAAAATAAGTTTTTGGTCAATTATTCACAAAAAATGCATTTTAGACACATGGTTAATATAGAAGTTGAATAGAAAATCGGGGTCTGCGGACATTTTGACACTATTCCCATTAATGTACCTGCAATAGTATTCGAGATACAGCTGATTTTCGTAATTTGTTTGCGAAAATCTAATAAAAATCAGTACTTTGGGGCCTGTGTGGAACCTCTAAATCACCTCTGAAAAATCCAAAACTTTGCATGAAGACATTATTCTATCAGTGGAACAAAATTAGCACTGTTGCGGATCACGCTTTTGACTTTAATTTTTCGGGCACCCTACCCCAAGTTGTAATTATCTCATGATTTATGGTAACTTACTCTTATTCCCTGTTTTCATTATTCCAGATGGACACACCTTTGGAGGCTCTGCCGATGAACAGAAGGTATATTTTTCTAAAAAGGTTCAATGTCTGTACCCTACTTAATACAATATGTTGAACCCTTCCATACAATTATAGGACCCTGATAAGCAGAAGAACCTTTTGCTATCCCAGTTTTAACATTGGGTACAAAGATCGGGCATTAAGTTAATGATTTCTTCCCTCAGGCCATAACTGATTAATACCCCATAATGCCCTCCAAAAAAAACGTTATTATCATTTTTTAACACAATCCATATCCAAGAAGAAAGTTACCTTTTCTTTTGGATTCATTAACGCCCGCTCCGTTTTCGCGTTCTCACGCTTTTATTATTGATTGTAGAGCAAAACCGATCACATTACAGTGTTTTCCTCTTCGAGGAGATAATTTTAGGCTTTTAAATTTTTCAATTCGGACCATTTCTGGCCGTTTTAGCCCAAAAAAATCAACAACATCGCCATGACGTCACTTCTGATGACGTCATAATACACCAGGTGGCGTTTTCGCGGGCGTTAACGGCCATTAACGCCCGCGAACTGGGCGTTAATTATACAATAACATTTTTTTGGAGGGCATTATGGGGTATTAATCAGTTATGGCCAGAGGGCAGAAATCATTAACTTAATGCACGAGCCGCTAGGCGAGGGCATTAAATGATTTCTGCCCGAGGGCCATAACTGATTAATGCCCCATAATGCCCGACAAGTAAAATGTTATTATCATTATTATATACTTTTTAAAAATTGTTTTTCAACTTCCCAAATTTTTATGAAGTACACTGCCATTGTTTTTCTTCCCCAAACCCCTGCAGATTTATAAAAACTGGCATTATCATGTAGTGATTAAATAAAATCATGAAAAACGAAGCTGTGATGGATAAATCTAGCTTAAAACTTACATTTTTAGTCCATTTTATCACTTTTCGCGCTGCGTTTTTCGATCTGACGCTGTTATTTATGGAGATAGAGCAAATCTAGGGCTTTTTCTGTTATCTGTGACTCACTGCTGAGTGTTTGTAGGTTTTTGAATTTTGCAATTCGGACCATTTTTCACTGATTTCTAGCCAAATCTGACATTGTCTGACAGAATTTTTTATTCCTCATGTCAACAACGTCACCATGACGTCACGTCTGGTGACGTCACGATGCTTATAATACACAGAGGGCACCACTTGCTCATGTGTTAATGACATTATGGCCCCCATGTGTTAACCACATTATGGCCCTCCATGAATTATGCCATATGAAGGCCCTGAAAAAAACAGTTAACGGCCTATTTAATGCATGGGCAAGTATATAATAAAATGCCCTCTAAAATGATAATAATTTTCATTACTGCAGTAATGAATTGATCACATGGTTTGTTGTCCAATTGCTCTTGTGACAAGTCATTTTTTTCCATGCATCATTGACCATTGAGTATAAATATGTCAGTATAATGTCAGAAACGGAAGTACCAGTCATTGATAGACATGGTATATCGATCAGGGCTTGTAAATTGATTTAATCCATCCATAAACTAGCATATGACAAGTCCAAGAAATGCCCTGGACATTCGGGTTTTGATATATTTGTTACAGATTACATCAAATTTGACAGTTGAGTATGTTGTTAGTTCTATAAGTTGTAAATTCTTTTTATTTATGTCTCATGTCTAAGTGCTAAAAGCACCCATAGTAATAAATAATGTATAACAGTTTGTGATCACTGTGATGGTTGTATTCTAACTGGAATTCGTCATGCGACGTTGGAATAGGCTCCCACTAGTTTTATATTTCTTCAAAATATGCAAATACTATAAAGAGAAAATACTTTTCATGCCAGAACATTATCAAAATAAGTAAGATGTACAAGGTCAACTATTGCATTAGCACGGTATCTGTGTGTTATTTGCAAAATTGCCCTTCTTCTGCAATCTCCAAATTCGAATTCCATATGCTTGTATTGTCTAATAGGGTATTATTGGTAGAGGTGTGCCGATACTGGTATCGGGCATCGATATCGGCGGTATCGGCAGCATAAGTATCGGATCGTTAGAACGGTTTCTAATGCCACCGATACCAAATTTGGCCACTAGAGGGCCTCACGCAGTCAAGGTATGCTTGACTGACTGCTCCCAATCAAGCCAACAACCTGCAGACAATTAAACGCTTCATTGCACAGGCAGCAAAGCTCAGTCAACGCTCAGTTTTGTGTGGGCCCATTGAATAGCATGTTATCTGAACTTATCTATATATCAGATTTTTAAAGATGTATCTTTAGTGGTTACAAAGTATAACTTGAAGATAGCATTTGGTTACAATGAAATGAACTGAAAGTTATACAATTGATATGTATACACATATAGAAAACTTCTGCAATGGAGAAGACCTCCAAAAATATGCCCAGGTATGTTGACTGGCCAGCCTACCCCCTTGAACTCAACACTAAAAATACCTCTTTAAAACAGACCAAATTCTTCTATGTCAAAATATATTCGTTGATAACAGAATTGTGGATTAATTCTGCTCATTCCGGGATTCTTCATTCTTAGCTAATCTTGAAGAGCCGTGGCCGAGGGAGGCAGCCTGGCCAGCACACCCCAGAGTGGCCCTGGGAGGGCCAGGGAGGCACATCTGCTGTGGAGTCACCGGAGTGTGTCTAGAAACAATATCAATAATTATTAGTCAATGGTCGGAACTGGGATGAAAGACCAGTGGACCACAGGAAATATTTTGTAAATACTTTACATGATATGCAGGGCCGGATTTACATATGGGCAATTGGGGCAATTGCCCAGGGCCCGGAGGATTAGGGGGGCCCGGAAAAACCAAAAAGAGCTGTCGCGCGCAACATCTTGGCATTCGCGACCAAGGAGCCAAGGGTACCCAGGCCCCCCAAGACCACTAAGACGGAAAATAGCATTTTGAAGAAAAAATTCTGAGTCATGGGCCCCGCAAATGCCGAAACTATACCTGGGCCCCCACCCCCCAGACTGCCCTGTCTGGATCAGCCACTGGGGCCCCTAACATACAGTAGTCAGTTTTTCTTGCAATAGCAGCGCAACATACACAATATAGCCAATTTCACCATGCAGGGGGCCCAAAACATAAATTATTATGGATTATTAGGGCCACTGCAATAGCTTTTCCTAACTTTGCTGGGCCCCTGCCCACTTTGGACCCCAAACGACGTAATTGTGGGCCCTTGGCCTTGTTTAACATACGGGTGAATTTTAAAACTTTGCCGGGGCCTGTCCTGTGTGGCTTCAGAGCATTCTGAATTTAATTTGATATGTGAAACCATCAAATGGGGGCCCGTTAAATGAATAATTGTGGACCACCAGAAAATGTTTAGAACGTGCCGGGCCCCCACAGAGAGCGCTGGCTAGTATGACTATTGATTTGTGAGTTACTGCCGTTAAGCCAATCATACAAGGGGCTGAGGGGGCCCACAACATCTAATCAATGATTGTGGACAGAAGTACAATACATTGTAAATAATGTTCAGCAGAATTTTCCAACTGCAGGGGCCCCATAAATTAGATACAGAAGAAAGTCAATAATGATAATTGCAATTCTGAAGGCTGTGTCACGTTCAGTTTACTTAACTGCAATTTAGGTCCTCAATGAGGAACATCACTTAGATTGCAAAATAAACATACATTAATAAAAACAGTCAAAAAATAAAACCATAAGCAAATAAAAACAGAAGAGAAAGCACCAAATCTGGATAATTAATAAAAATTATCAAATTATGTCATTCTAAACTACTCTCAACAGCGTTTTCAACATATCTTTGTTAACATTATTAAAATTTTCTTATGAAGATTTACAGCTGTTGACAACCACATTGTTGGTTGGTAGTCTTTTAAGTATACTACACACTTTTACAGTAGGACTTGTCAATACACAACTTGGCAAAAAAAAATCTGTTTGCTTAACATATTGCTTTAACTCTGTCGGCTAGACTGATATACATGTAACTTACATCTTTTTGAAAAGTGAATACTTGTAAAAGTGGGACACCAGCAGTTATCGAAGGCAAAGCTGTTTGCACTTTTCAACATATGACTTTGAAAGTCTTTAATTGGTATTAGCCATACATATGTAATGCCATCTGGTAAAAGTATAATTTGATTTTCACTTTTGCTATGTATTTCTCATTTATTACCAAGTAGTTTGTTTACCACCTGGGCCTGTGCTTTGATGTCCAGCTTTAGTCAGCAAATTTCAAGTTACTGCATGGGTCCAGCTATCAAAACCTTAAATATCATGCTAAAACAGATACTGATGACTAAAAATAGTAATTTACTAAATTGGTAAAAGGTTGATTATTTCTTGTTTCTGATTTTTTAAACTTGCTCATGTCACAGACTCATGTGTTTTACAAATAGGATATTTTCATCTCAGTATTTGTAGAAACTCAAATTAACCAGCCTACTGTGGGATATGACCCAACTTACTGGATTATGAGTTATTAGAAAAACATAGCAAGTATGGCGAAATGAGTCAAAAAGTCATTAAGCCCTCATATGGAAATTTAGGCCATATCTGCAAGCATATGTAATTCCACTGCTGTAAATCACTAGCTAAAATTAGTTGAGTCAGGTAATGAAACACCAAAGTCATGGTAAATGTCAAAGTGACCAAATCATGAAAGTCTTTCGAGTCAAGTCATCAAACATTCAAGTCAAGTCATGGTGCCAGAACTCACTGACTCTGGGCTTTATCTATAGGAGTCTTCAATGCACTATGAGAATGGTGACGCGAGGTCAGAGGTGGGGGGGGCCCGGAGGGCCCATAATGTAGTGAGTGCCCAGGGCCTAATCATATCTAAATCCGGCCCTGATGATATGTCAATGACTGCCCTGAATTACATAAATGCCGGGGGAAAATAACTTAATAAATGCCCTCTACGTTTTTTGTGTATTGATCACGGCATTGGTTGGTGCTGGTTCAATTGAAGGCTGAGTTCCAATGAATCTAGGCTAATAAATCCTGATCTGTGATACGTGTATTAAAAATGTTTAGTTTATATGAATATACTGAAAGCAGTAAGTGTGGAATCCATTAGCAATGTTATTTAGAGGAATGTACTTTCAGTTAAGTTGTACTCCCGGGCTTGAAGCCTTGTACTGCAGAAATTTTAAATTATTAATGTGACTCTCAACTCTGTCAATGATATTAGAAAAAGACCTATAGCGTATGCTCAATTGCTCATTATGGTAAGAGGGCGCAACTATTTAAATCAGTTTCTCAACATTTCTCTTCAATGCCCATGCTTTATCATGTTTATGCGTGAACATAAAGATACTACAGTACACATGAACCTTCTATAATTTCTATGGTTCATTTAAAAGATGGTATTATGTAAAGTCTCTTAGGATTAAATAGAGATAGTAAGCAATGATTCATGTCTATACTACAAAATATGCGGGTTGCAATGTACAGGGGCCAGGGGGGGGGGGTGTGGAAGGGGGGGGCAGGAATAGTATCCATGGCAACTGATTGAAGCTGTCCATATTTGGCCTGTCCAGACCGCATTTTCAGGAAGACATTCAAATTCATTAGGAAACATTTAAATTCGTTTAGAAACTACATACAAGTAGAGACAGATACAATAAATCTAATATCACTGGACTGTGCATTAATTGTGTAAACTTTTATAATCAGACTGTTGTGTATTTTAATTGAGTAAATACAAATATACACACGAATGATGCGATTATAAGTATCTACTGTAGATGCACACAAAACATATAGACGTATACAAAGACAGATACAGACAGATAGCAGAAAAAAATCACGAAATTTGATTGAAATTGATTCCTGGAGTTTACTGATGTCCAGTGCTGTGATGGGTTCAGTTTAATTGCAAAGAATGCGGGTGGCCACTGCAGTGGGGGGGGAGAGAGGGTGTGAGCAGGACCAGCTATAGCTATTGGAATGCCACCTCGTGTAGTTAACAGCCAATCAGGTATCGGTATCGGTATCGGAATCGGCCGATTCTGAAGGCCAGTATCGGAATCGGCAAGGAATCGGTAAAATCCAGAATCGGTACACCTCTAATTATTGGTATTCATGCGCATGACATATGTACCTTGCTGAAGACAACAATAAACTGACAAAAATACACTCAGATTTACACGCATACTTGGGGAAAGAGAATGCTCACGCTTGAATATTTATTTTCATTAAATATCACCTGCAATAAAAAGGTTATCAAAGTTTAAAAAGCATTTCCCTCAATGTTTGCATGGTACATTATCAGAGAAAAAGAATTCCTTTCAAATGTGCTCCTTTGTGTTCTGGAAATGCCATCCTGTAATACTTGTTCAGTAGTTGGGTGAAAAGTTTGCACGAATAATGTGCGCTATAATGTGTCTTCTGCACAAATTTAGCTCGAAACAGTGTCAAGTGGTGTATTTTGAGCTAGATAAGAATGAAAGTACTTCTCCTTTCACTTCCTGTTAACAGAAAGAAGGCCAGAACAAAATTTAGTAAATTTCTAACTTTTCTCTTACAGTATGAAAACATATGCACAGAATCAAGCTGAAGACAACGGATCACAACATCATGAAGAGAGTGAAGATGGAGAAAAGGTTGACTCATCAGGGTAAGATGTCCATTAACATGAATCTTGATCACAAAATGTGTAAATAAATTCTAGCCAGCTTCACATTTGAGAACTGTGCAAAAAAAGTAGGAGTTTCCCAGCTTTTAAATATTCATTTTGGCCCAAAGAGGGGCCATTACATGGTTTAGTGACAGTGGTGTAGCCAGACATCTGCCACAGGTGGGGCAGTGGGTGGGGCAGGACTTCTTGAGGGGGGGGCAAGACCTTTATCGATATTTATCGACACTTTTCGGATAAAATTCACATGACTCCCACAATGGTCATTATCATCATCATTAAACAAGTTAAATTGACCATGAAGTGCAAGATATTTAATTATATGTTGTATTTACATATTATTTTTTAAGGCATTAGTTATTTTGCTGCTAAATGTTAAGTTATTATTATATCTTGCATAAATTCGCTTGACAGAATGCCATTGGATCCATAGATGAAGAAAACACCATAGAAAAACATCAGAAAAGTGACATTTTTATCAAAACAAGAATTCTGGTATCAATGAAAATGTTCTTTAGTCTTGAATAAGAAACAGAAAAGTTATAATGCTCATCACATAGCAATCATCATCTTAGCAATGTCATCACACTAGAACAGAAAAATTGCATGATTTTTCATCGGACTAGGCCTATAAACTATTCATAAATATATTATAGGAATGTAATGAGTGTCATATAGAATAATGAAAAACTATCTCTATCCTTAATTAGAACATAGCAGTGTAATAATAATAGCAGGCCTCGTTGCAGCCCTACAAAAAAAAAATTGGAGTTTGGCCAAAAAAATTAGGATCATTAATTGTGGTCATGTAGGAGCCTGTTTTAGTCACATTTTGCCAAAAAACAAGACAAAGAGACAAGATATTGTCTTCATTTTTGACGCCTTCATTGAAAGTACACAATTGTTTCCTTCAAGACAAGTCCCAAAACTTGTCGAAAGAATGTACAATGAGCCTTAAGATTTTTTTCAGTCAAATATCTGACATTTCTGACTCAAAGCTTGTCCTATGAAGAGACAAGATTTGCCACTTCACTAATTTTACCATTTTTGAATTTCAAAAAAATTGGACTGGCCTAAAAGGAAAAGTAGGATGATTTCTAAAAAAGGCAGGAAAAGTAGGAGTTCTAGAAGGCCTGCAATAGAGACACTAAATTTCAATGTAGCAACATCAGTCTCTGGTATGAGTTAAGAAGCATGGTCCTTCTGTAACAGTTGTTGTGACTGTTTGCTAATATCTCTACAAACTCATCCAAATCAAATGAATTTGAACTTTGTCATTCAATATGGATTACTCTTAGGTTTGAGAGCCTCTCATCTGCCATTGAATTTTCACAAAGGTTTTAGTCCTCTTCATGACAGAGAAGCTTGGCTCACAAGAAGCACTGGACGCTGGGAATGTCATTGCAATTTTACAGAGCCTCACTGTATGGTTGAATAAATTTGACAAATTCGGGAGACTTCAGTTAGTGTTTCGAGGCCCTGCATTTTTCGGCTCTACCAGTCGCTTGGCCCGCTAAATAATTGGGTCAGCGTTTGAAACACTATTTGGTAGAGGCCATCCTAAGCGGAATAGCAAATACAGGCCATGCGCTGGACATTTCAGGCTAATTTTTTTTAATTTTACTCCAAAGCCAGAGGGGGGGCAAGAGGGGGGGCAAGACCAGCCACAGGGGGGGCAATTGCCCCACCTTGCCCCTCCTGGCTACGCCACTGTTTAGTGACTCCCTGATTTCAATGTAGGCCCAAAAGGTTTTGTAGGTAAAATGAGGTTATAAAAAGAAGGCATGAAAAATGCAGCCATAAATGTGTCATCTGTTGTGTTCTGAATCTACACGACATTGTAATGAAAAATTACACATATTTTAATTTCACTCATCTGAATATAAATGAGGCTGAAACAAAATTTATTAACTTCCGGACTTTTCTCTTCCAGCTTGACCACAAATGCACAAAATCAAGCTGAAGATGACTCATCACAACATCCTCAAGAGAGTGAAGACGGAGAAGATGGGGACCCACTAGGGTAAGATGGCCATAGTTCATGAATCTCAATCAGAAAATGCGTAAAGAAATTTTAGCCAGCTTCTTGTGGTGAAACTGCACAAAAAAAGGCATTACTTGGCTTTTCCATCTTAAATTTTGGCCTGAGGAGGGGCTATGGTCCAGGGACCTTCCAGTCTCCATTTTTAAAGTTTAGCTCTGTTGGTGAAACTGCAGAGTAAAAAGAAAGCTTACAAAGCAAGTTAGCTTTAAATGTGTCATCTGGTGTGTACTGAATCACAGGTAATGAAGAATAACAGGAATTTTCCCTCACTCCATGTGAATAGAAAGAAGACTGAAACAAAATGTAATAACTTTCTGACTTTTCTGTTCCAGTTTGATTATAGATGCACAAAATCCAGCTCAAGAAAACGGATCACAACATCCTAAAGAGAGTGAAGATGGAGAAAATGTGGATTCATTTGGGTAAGCTATCCATCAATCATGAATTTTAATGAAAAAATGCCTGAAGTAGTTTTATCCCGCTTCACTTTGTGAAATTGTGCAAAAACCCAGTTTCAAGGCTTGACCCAGTGGTGGGCAAGTTAACAAAAAATGTTAACGAAGTTTATAGTTAGTATGCTAATCAAATAATTAGGAAAGTTATAGTTAATAAGTTAAAGTTGTGGTTAAGTTAACTGAAGTTAAAAACTAAGTTACCTTTTTTTCTCATTTTGATGAAAACATCAGACAATACTTATCTAAGAAAATATTTACAGATGTGCCAATGTGACGCTCATCTGTCTCAAAAAGAAGCACAGGGTAAATTTTCAGATGGAAAAACTTGGACAATGTCTGTCTGGTTTTCACTACTTAGTTATCTTTTGTCTACTCAAATCTTTTTCATGTAAATATGAGTCTTTTCTGCAGCTTTTTTACTAAAATCACCTTACTTTAATTCACTTAACTGACTAAAATTTAAAGTGAATCTGAATGATAGGTCAGGCTTCCATCAAAAGTTTTTCCAATTTTTCCAATTTTCTGTGTTATTATGGTCATGCAGTTAGCATGTAAATTTTCTTTGCTCTGGATTTATTTTGTCTTGCTGAATTGTTTCCAAATATGTCCTAAATGACCCCTAAAATAATTTCGGGTAAGCACGGAAAAAAATACAAGTCTATAGTGCAATCAACTTTGTGACGTCATCACTATTGTTAGAATTAGTAAAGTTATAGCTATATATCTTTAACAATGGTCATTGTAACACAGTGGCGTAGCTAGTGGGGGGGGCAGGGGGGGCAAGTTGCCCCCCCAGACAACTTTTTGGGGAAAAATGGGGAAAAGGATAAAAAAAATAGGGAAATGGGCCAAAATGGGGAAATTGAGTAAAAATTGTGAAATGTGGAGGAAATAGATGGGAAAATGGGGAAGAAAGGGGCAAAACAGAGACGGAAAAAGAATAGAAAGGGCAAGATATATCTTTTGGGAAATCCTGTTGAAGAAGTTGGTTTCGAGGGTTGCGGACACCTTGTTTGAAACTTCGAAGTATGACTACATGACAAAGAAACAGGAACCGGTATTAGAGACTTGTATAATGCACATATTAGTGTGAAAATTAAGGTATTTATTATCTATCTAAATAGTACTAGTAATTCATATCTAGTTGGTCTTTATCCACAGGATTTCACTCCTAACATACAAGCTTACGAAGTCTTAATGATATTTTGGCCAACAGAAACAAACAAGAATGAAGATTTTAGTGAAACTTTTGAAGTTAATAGTCCAAAAGATAGATCAATTTGAAGAATGACTGGAGAAAATGATGATCATGTACAGACATGGGGCGATTACTTGCCAAAAGTAATTGATTACGATTACAATTACCATAGAAGTTCATGATTACGATTACGATTATGATTACTGGAATTAATCGATTACTTTAACACGATTACGTTTACTTTCTGAAAGTAATCGATTACGATTAACGATTACATTGAACAAACCATTTCATATCAAATTTATAGACAATGGTCATGTTGTGCAAGTCGAAATAGTTAAGATTAGCTTCATGTACAGTTTTTTCTCGTGGGTAACAGTATTGCATGGGAATATAGCATATATACATGAAAATAAAGTGTTTTTTTTACATATATATAATATTGAGAATTTGTTTTTAAGTGATGATTAACAGCGTACATATTCAATAGATCACCTCAGTGGAACTTTTCTTCAGATCTTTTTCAGCTAATTAGAATAAGAATTATTGAATCATTTATAGATGCATAATGTACACATCATTAATATATATATATACGTAATATAATAACATTCTTTAACAACCATTCTTTTTGACATAATAACCTTATCAAATTTGCCTAAATACATAATTATTCATGTATTTTGCAATTTTCGTGAGAGATAATAAAGTAGGCCTATGTGTCATTGTGTCATCATCGTTGATACTACTGACATGCCAATAATTTTTATGACACTTCTGCCAAAATCTTAATGACCCCTTTCTTTGAAAGTCAACCCTCTGTTGAACAATACAAATTATGCATCAATGAATTATGTAACAATATCAATTGTTTATTAAGATGAACTGAGTGTGCTTTAGGTTTCAGTTAGAACCCTATTGCTGTCAAACAAGTTACAGCTGACCGAACATGTTAATCAGATAGCAAACAAACTCTCCCCTTTCCTATAGATTTGCTTAATCAGTTGCAGTGATTCCAAATGTTATTAGCCAGGCAGTAATCATAAAGTAATCACAAGGTAATCACAAACAAATATGATTACTTTAGGAAAGTAATTGATTATGATTACGATTACTTGTAATCATAATTTGGATGTAATCATGATTACTTGTGATTACTAATCATTTGTAATCGATTACAGTGATTACCGATTACTAATTGTAATCGCCCCATGTCTGGAACATGTAAAACTAATATGGAATTAGAATTCAAAAACAAAATTCACTGAGCACTGCTTTGTGGAATCAAACAGGAATTCTCAGACCGCTTTCTGATCTTAATGGCTGGCAAGTAATTAAACTTTCTGAAGTTTTTTTCCCTGCTTATTTCTCATGCTCCTTGGCAAAACTTATTTTTCTTTTAAAAATGGCCAATGGCTTTTTCAAGATGTCTCTGCCTGTCTTGGTTTTTTTTATCTGAATACAGGTCTACAGTTTCCATGTTTGATGAATGATGAATGACAGAAAGGAGTCTTTGTCATAACAGATCAAGCACCATTTTATAAAATGTGCTCCTTTTTCTAAATAAGTTATAACTTGAGCTCAGCAACAGCACATCCTTCCATAGTGTCATAACTATTTTTAACTGCTGAGATTTATCTTTTAACTAACTTACCAAGCTTGTGTGTAAACCACTGAACTAAACTTAGACATGGAACATAACAGACTTCAGGATTTTTTTTTTGGGCCAACCTGCATTGACTGATGTAAATTGATGTCAGTGTAAAATTACATTACAAGATATAAACATAACAATTTAGTTATTTTAAAAGTGATTAAAAACTTGTGTGTTTTTAATGTTGCCGAGATTCGAAAAGATGCTATCTATCACAAAATTATGTCCTTATGCTGGATTCTAGCAACTTTTCATATTATTTTACAAATTGCTATAATTAGCATCATCATATTCGAATTGTTTTCAATGGTTTGTATGCTTTATTGGAGATTTCTGTAAAATTTGTCAAATGTTCTGGACCATGTTGAATGTACCCCATGTTGTCGATAACATTTTGGGGAAATCAAGGGTCATTTGCCCCCCAGAGAAAAATCCTAGCTACGCCACTGTTGTAACATCATCAATGATGGCCGTGCTGGAGGTTGGAAGCACTATCAAGAAAATTTAAATGAAATAACTAAATAATATATTCAATCAAATGAAATCTTAAAACCACCAATATTCAGCAAATAATTTTATCATTCAGGGCAACTTTAACCAACAGAAATTATTAACTTTCATTGAGGGAAAAAAAATCTTGACTTAGCTAATAGTTACTCAATTTGTCAGTGTTATTAACAGATTAACGAGTTAATGCCCATCAGGCATCACTGGCTTGACCATGTTTATTTTTGGCAAAGGAGGGACTATGGTCCACCTTGGTCCAATGACCCCCCCCCCACTCTCTATTTATATGGTTTTTGCTTTGTTTGTATAATAAGATTATAAAAAGTGGGCTTACAAAACAATTTAGCTCCAAAAGTGTCATATGGTGTGTTCCGGATAGCCTTTATTGCCCCTTGATGTCATTTTGTTGTCCAGACCACACTGGAAATAAGTTTCTAAATTTTGTGTGAAATCTGAACCGCATTACATTACTACAGTGTACTGCTTGTTATTATGTATATGTGTCTGTATCCTCTTCTAATGTGGCTGAGTAAGTATCTATCTATCTATCTATCTCTCTATCTGTCTATCTCTCTATCTCGGACAGTTAACTCCTTCAAACAATACCTTGCAGATACAACTGTTTAACAACATTCTAGTCCTTTGAAAAAGTCTGAATTGTAGCACAAAACTAATCAAGCCCAGCTCAAGCTAAAATGGAAGTACAATCAATATCATAGACCCACAAAAGAAGGCTTCACTGTGATTAAATTCTACTAAAATGCTCAAATATATGACAAAATATTAGCAGAAAAACGCACTTTTTACCCCATCTTTATAGCCATGAAAAGTAAACCTAAGTTTATGTTATCATGTTGATACTTTCTGAGTAGATAAAGGAAGTCTTAAGCTAAATATTGGTACCAAATAGATAGGTATAGGCCTACATGCTCTCAAATAGCCAACTGAGGCCAACAAAAAGTGTCCGACTCAAGGTGTCACCTTCTAAGTGTACGACTCAAAGAACATTACCCTACAGGTATTATTGTTTAATGAAAAATAACAGAAATTTCCACTTTCACTCCGTCTGAATAGAAATAAGACTGAAACAAAATTGATTAACTTCGTGACTTTCCTCTTACAGTTTGACTGGAGATGAGCCAAACCAACCTGAAGACAACAGATCAAAACATCCTGAATCTAGAGAGGAAATGGACCCACTGGGGTCAGATGTCCATCATTCGTGATCTCAATCAGAAAATGTGTAAAGAAATTTTAGTCAGCTCCTCCTTGGGAAACTGCAAAAAGATAACAGGCATTTCTTTGCTTTTCCATGCTGAACTTTGGCCTATGGAGGGGCTAGGACCCGTGACCCCACCCCCCCCCCCCCCCCCCCCCCCCAGGTCTCAATGTATAATGATTTGCTCTTTCTCTTCCGTATTGACCAGAGATGCACAAAATCTAGCTGAAGACAACAGATCGCAACATCATGAAGAGAGTGAAGATGGAGAAAAGGTTGACTCATCAGGGTAAGATGTCCATTAACATGAATCTTGATCACAAAATGTGTAAATAAATTCTTGCCAGCTTCACTTTCGGGAACTGTGCAAAAAAAGTAGGAGTTTCCCGGCTTTTCAATATTCATTTTGGGCCAAAGAGGGGCTATGGTCCAGTGACTCCCCGATTTCCATGTAGGCCTATAGTGTTTTGTTGGTAAAATGAGGTTACAAAAAAAAAAAAGGCATAAAAAATGCAGCCTTAAATGTGTCATCTGTTGTGTTCTGAATCTACACGACATTGTAATAAAAAATTACGTAAATTTCAAATTTCACTCATCTTATTGGAAAAGAGGTTGAAAAAAAATTTATATTAAACTTCCTGATTTTTCTCTTCCAGTTTGACCACAGATGCACAAAATCGAGCTCAAGATAATGGATCGCAACATCCTGAAGAGAATGAAGATGGAGAAAAAGTGGACCCACTGGGGTGAGATGTGCATCATTCATGAGTTGTAGGCCCAAAGATAGAGAGGGGTGTTATTTCAATATTTCATATAATCATACCTGTGTGGATGAAATTTCAAACAATAGGTGAACAGAAACCCAGTGGTGCTTTATTTGCTTTACAACCGATCAAATATGTTTACATATTCTTATCATCTGTATAAAGGTTATTGCCTCTGCACTGGTACAGGTAATGAAATTCTGTGATTAGGCTAATCATTAGGATGAGTTGCCCTAATCTCCACAAAAAGCACTCAGAAAGGTTCCTCACTTTTTCCTGAGTTAATATATGCCAACAGAATGGCATAGGGTTGACTATCCATTAAGTAATGAGGCCCAGCAGTTGGGATGCTGGCGGCTGGCATGTGCCAGTGTGAAGTTGCACGTTAGAGGCCAAAGAAAGGGCTGCTCCAAGCAAGCGATTCGCAAGTTCATGACCAAGTTTGGTCTAACAGGCTGAATGAAGGACTTTCAAAACCCAGGCAGACCGGCAGTCACGACCAACGATCAAGACAGGCACAACTTCCATCAGAATCTGGGTTTGCGTTTCAAGACCGTTTCGATACTGCCACATCAACAGCTGCTGAAATTCCAGGCCCTCACATTGCAAGAGTGAGTGTCTAAACAGTTATGAGATGGCTTGCTAAGCTGGCCTGGCAGCCAGACATCCATTCGTAGGGCCTATTTTGATAGATATAAATTCTTCTTTCCGACCTCCTGATGTTCACTCATTATTGCTGTGAAATTGGGTCACCTCAGACCTTGTTTGATCTGATTGGTTGAAAAAATACATAATTAGGCCTACAAACTGTTTTCATTTGACATCACAGTATTTTTTCTCCAGGACTACATACCACAGTCCACCCAGAGAATCTACCCTAGACAAATCTTTCTATCACAGCTTATTATCATAGATTTACGTCACGAGCGTCATGGCCAATCAGCGCCCAGCATTCCTCTCCACTTAAAAAGTTTACTGGCAATTTGCGAAGCAACTATAATTATCTTCTCAGACACTTTATACATATCATATAAAGCTCTTGGAGAGATCTCTCTATTAAAGTCAGGATCCCAGTTGTACAACTTACAAAGAATTAAAACTAAGGTCAACAGTCTGGACACCTCAATTTTACCAGTAGAAATTAAAAAAATTAAATAAAAGTAGGGATATGCATCAGAGGAATTCCCTTATCTTGGTTAAAAAGTTATCTTTCTGATCGTAAACAGTATGTGATGTTTAATAATTTCCAATCTTCTCATTTACCAATCACTTGTGGTGTGCCTCAAGGTTCAATTTTGGGACCTATTCTGTTTCTTTTATATATTAATGATTTACCTAATGTCTCTTCAATTACTATTCCTCTTCTATTTGCTGATGACTCAAACCTTTTTTTTGAAGGAAAAAATTTTACTAATATCTATAATTCTATTAATACGGAATTATCCAAAATTTATGAATGGATCCTTTCTAATAAATTATCTCTAAACATTGATAAAACAAACTTTATGCTCTTTAGACCGCGAAACAAAAAAATTGATATAAACAATAATCTCATAATTAATAACAAAAATATATCTTTAGTTAATACAGTGAAATTTCTTGGTATTCATTTAGACTCTCATATTTCTTGGCAATGTCATCTAAACTACATTAGAAAAAAAATATCTAAAGGTTATGGGATCATAAATAAAGTTAAAAAACTGTTTAACAAAAATACCTTAAATACACTTTATTACTGTTTTATTTATCCTTACTTAACATACTGCATAGAAATTTGGGGAAGCGCTGCTGCTGTTTATCTGGACCCTTTATTTAAGATACAAAAAAAATTTATTAGAATTATTTCAAACTCCCATTATTTAGCCCATACAGCTGAATTATTCACTCAGTATTATATTCTTCCTTTATCCAAGTTATATGTTTATCATGTTCTCTTGTTTATGTATAAGATTGACCATAAATTACTCCCGCCATTATTCTCAAATATGTTTTCCTATAATACATCTATACATAGGCACAATACTAGATCATTTAACAACTTCCATACTCCAAGCATGCGCTTAACTACATGTCAGAAATCTTTAAAATTTATGGGTGTTAAAATATGGAATTATTTCATTTCTTTGATCAGTAATTGCCTTGTTTTAAACTCATTTAAAAAAAAGACCAAACTATATTTAAATAATAATAACCTACCCGATTTTCTGTAAACTATTTCCTGTTTTGTTTTTATCACCGGTACACTTCCTGAATATGTTGTCACTTATTATTAAATTTAATGTATGTATATCAAATAATATTAATCCTACAATTTGTTTTTATTTGTAGCCCTAGTCTTTTTGTTTTCTTTTAAAAAAAGAACTTGTTGTTGCTGTTCTTGTTCTCCTTAATTGTATAATCAATTTATGTATTGTAATTGGGCAAAATATGTCCACCGGACATCTGCCCCCAGATGTAACTCTTATTTTTATTGTTTCAATACATACATGTATCCTGTTTACATTTGGAATAAAATTGAAAAAAAAAAAAAAAAAAAAAAAAAAAAAAAAAAAAAATATAGCATTGTGAAACGATTGTTGAACAGTGTTGAACTTGTAGTAATTCCTTGATACGTCTTGTCAGTCTGAAGTCTAGGTAGCGTGTGAGAATCTGCTCTCTGTGCTTGGCTGCACAACAGCTCCACCTGTTACACTCTTTCCCTTTTTGATGTTCTAGCTTTGAGGAGAGGCATTGCTGTTTGCTGTGTGATTTTCAGTTAATTTTGGAGTGATGGAAAGATGCTCCGATCGGCGACTTGAATGTTGTAGCATGGCCTTGGATGATTTTCACGCTACGTCTGCATGTTGCAGAACTTCATCTTCATGGTCAAGTCAGTAAATATCCATTGTTCTGGTTCAATAATGCTTGATATTCACATGCTGCATCCCAGCTTTCCATTTCCATCCTCTCTGATATCAGTTCGTAAATTGCATCAGGCCCACAAAAGCTCAGGTACCGCACAGTACAATGCCTAGAAATAGCAGAACAAGCTGACAGTTATTACACAACAAATCACTTGTTAAATGGTCTAGTGAAATCACACTTGATTTGGAGAGTCCACATAAAATTTCATAACCAATTCAAATTCTAAAAGGCAAGAGACATCAATTCTACACAATATTCAACAAATAAATTTAAACAAAATGAAACAATCATCTGCTTAAAGTGTTAGACAATAGCCCACATAAAAACAATAGCTGACAAACAAGTTAGGTAAAATCTCCATACAATTTACAATAGCAACAACAATGATTACTGAAGTCCAGATTTCTTTATCCAGCTCAGCCACTCATTTCTTGTGGTTAGCAATGAAGGGTCACCTGAATAGGTCCGGAAGCCTTCAGTTGAACTTCCTGAACTTTGTTCGTGATGTAGGTCTGAAGTCCAATCTGGTGAACTGCGCTGGCCCCCTCCCCCTTCATCAAATAGAGGCCAAGACGAAGAATTCTTTGGATTGTCATCGTGCCAGAACACTTCAAGGATCCGCATCATATCAAATTCCGGAGGCTAGGAATGCTGAATGATGGGGAGCCTTGGTCTTGCCATGAAACTTGGGTGCAACTCAGCTGCCTGGCCATCAGAATTGTCATCCAAACAATGAGATCCAACCAGGGATACTTGCATTTATTTTGATCTTTCACATCCAAGACTGGAATCTGAAAAGGAGTATGAAGCACATGGCAATACAGAGGAGCCGCACAGCTCCAATAAATTCATAAAATTATCAATATCAGTAAATTCAGCTGAGCACTTAGGCTCCAGAAAAGTCAAAGGCTCATTGATGGCACTTGTGAGATTAGAAGTCTCAGGGCCAGTAAACGTGACATCTTTTGTATTAATAGATGGCCTTCGATGCTGAAAGTAATGTTCAGGATGATTATCTGGAAGTGGAGCAAACTCATCTCTTGATTCTGACCCACAAGGTTGATGAGCAGGTGCCGAACAGCACCGCTCTGCTGCACACCTTTGTGAAGAATGTCACGCTGATGAATTTCACTCTTCTTCGGTGCAGACTTGTGGGACTCCCACTTCAGCTCCTCGCTGTAGCCTTTTGAAGAGCAAGGGGATTCACCATCAGTGGAGGTTGCAATACTTGAATTGGAAGAAGAAGTGTCAGATGACTCCCTGGCACAATTCCTTGATGAAGAACCGGAGTTAGACATAATTTCTGATACATTGTTACTGGAAAAGCAGCAACCAGATGAGCCACTGAAAGTAGTTGAAGACTTCTTTGGATAACATGAAACCAGATCTTCTCGATACTTCTCTCCAGGCAGGCAGAGACTCTGACTTACTTGGGGTTTTGTGCTTCCATCCATCCTTAATTCCTTATCCTGCAAATGATTATGAAAAGAGACAGGATCATTGACACTAAAATCAGGAGCACTAGGATAATTACAATATTGAGATGGCAATAAATTGGCCTTAACTTGTTTAGTTGGCATCCCACTTGGACGGATTTGTTGCTTAGGCACAGGAATTGAGTTGAAGACTGACTGCTCTGGATTGTAGAAGCACATATTCAGGAGTAAATCTGATCCTCATTCTTGTTGGATTGTTCGCAGTCGGAGCATCATGACGATGAGGTTTTTGCGGAGGCATCAAAATGGGGTGGACTTGTGAAGAATTCTTGGAGGAACACGAAGGATAGATCTTTGCAGATGTCCTGATGACACAGGAGTAACTTGATGCTTCAGTCTTCCTTGAGCTGCATCATTACTATGACGAGAATGGTACCTGAAGATGCCGCTTGTAACATATGCAGGACGACTATGTGCTTAGTATCGAGGGATGGTGGGTGAATGTTGAGGATAACAGACTTCAACATTGGCAGAACTCATTGGACGAGCTTTCTTGTGCAGATGTGTCATTTCATCAGAAGTTAAGTAACTTTTCTCTGTAGAGGTGGCTGAATGACTGAAGGAACGCATATTCCCAGCAGACTGATGACTGACAGGCACTGATATCAATGAAGCTCTATCACACCCAGCAGGAAAATATGTTGATTTCTCACTCTGCAACTGTGGTGAAGACTGCACATGATTATGAACACCTGGAAGCAGAGCATTATTAGAAGTACAGACATTTTTGGAGACACAAGAACCACTTGAAGATTCACTTGTGGATTGTTGTTGCTGAAAGAGACTCCTGGATGCTGAATCTTTGGCTTTTCGATCCTCTTGAACACTTCTGCCATCGTAACGTTGTGGCGAAGTCTATCCAATGACATTAGTCGTCCCATCCAAATTTTCAATTCAGTCCACAGGTATTCATGCAATCCCAAAGCAGACAATCTTTATCCAAATAAGGAAGTTGGCTCTGTTGCCTCAAGATGCACGTCTCCAATTCCTTGAACACTTTTTGGCAACCTGGTACTCCTCTTCTATAACTTCTCGTGTTGAAGAGGAGGTGGTGGAAAAGGCTTCTTTATTACAGGATCTCGAATCTTCTCTTCATCCACTCTTGTGACATCATCAATATGATGACCAGTTCCAAAAATGCCATCCTTGCTCCTATACCCAATCACGCTGGTATCATCAAGATGCAGTTCTTCAATGGATGGTTGGGACTTCTGTGGGTGAACTTGAGTTATGGATGGACAATCTAGTCATCTGATTTTCGGATCTAGCTTCCACCTTGAAGGATACAAGTCCACAATTTATCAAATGGTCCCAAAACCAACATCTAAGTCCTGTGATGAAGGGCATGACCTCAGGATCCTGTACGTAGAAATACCGAATATCAAAACTTTGGTCTCAATCAGTTTATTCTAATGGCAAACACGTCACAAAAATTAGTGACAAAATAATAAAAGCATCAAAACTAAAGGGGCCTAATATCTGAAACTTGGGCTTCAATCACTGTATAATTAAACTGGCCAATAATATATCACAAAAACGAGTGACAAAATATTTACATAAAGGCCTAAATATATATCTCATTCAAAAGGCCTATATCACATACTTGGGCCTAATCAATTTATAACTCAATGGCCAATATGTCAAAAATTTGAGCTACAAAATATTTACAAAAAGACCCAAATATATATATATCTCACTCCCTCTTTTTTTTCTTTTTTTATGTAAAAGGTGTATATGATAAACTTAAGTGTCTAAACCGAGTAAATAAAAATGTTTCAATTGAAAAATAAATACCAGCTGACCTGTCACTGTCAATTCACGAAAATATTTACAAGTTTGACAGTTTCACATCTGCAAAAGACGGAGCCACTGTGCATGCTGAATTTGGCTGTCTGCTAGCATGAAGGCCTCCAGAAAAAGCCATTCTGTGACAATTCAACAAGGTGTCGCCCACTTCTTGCTTCACAAATTAATAGTATTACACTTACTTGACTTACTTTAAACAGTTGACAGTATAAAATGCTTTAAATAAGGGAGTAATAATCCTATTTTGCCTCCTGTGTACTGGAGCTGGCTGTTCCAAAACAGGGTTTACCTCCCTCCGGGCTAAATTTCCAAGGGCTTCAAACATGACATAAAGCCTTCAAATGCCATAGTGTAATCCACTATAAGTTCTCTAAATTAGTTGTGTGGAAGTCTGTGTTGCAAAACTATCAACAGACCGACTGAGAAATAAATCTATAAAGAAGATGTATTCATTTCCTGTGGAAGCATGTCTGCAAGATTGGTAGAACATTGAGGTCCAGCCTACATGGGTTGCACATGACTACAGGTGTGATATCTGTTCTATTCACTAATCGCTTAATTGTTGTTCAAGTAGCTATAATACATCCTAACATTCACAAACACTCAGGAATTAGCACAACAACAGCTAAAACTTTACTTCAAGGTGAAATAAACATAACTTTAATACCAATTATATTTGTTAATGATCCTTGTTAATGACAATGAGTTGTTATCTTTATAATCCCATGTAGTTTGCAAAACAATATCAGTCAACTTGGTTCGTAGTTGTCTTGTGTTACATAATTGATTGTTTCAGTTTTCCAGACTGAACATGTTAAGCACTTCAAGTGACAAACCCCAATAGATCCTCCCAGGAGTTCATGTCAAGCCTATGAATATTTATATATCAGTCAGCTTTGCAGGTATGAGTTTGTTGTAACTGAGCAATTGCTTGACAATTTTGACAGCTTCTCCTAATCCTAATAGATAGCTCTTTAAATCACAGCCTTTTAAATTGTGTCAAAAGTCTACTCAAGTGAAAATTTTCAAAAAGCAACGAACATTGCCCTAAATAAACGAAGTTTCGCATCAAAATTTCACAATATAGACCTTCAATAATTCGGAGAAAAGAAAATTATGCTGGTAGCAGCACGTGGCTAATAATGCTATATACAATGCTGTATGCAGTGGCTATTCACTCAAGTGGCCGTGGACCTACAAAATCCACAAAAGAGACAGTTATTTCTAATGTCTAGGCCAAATGGAATGCCGAAAAAATATCTAGTTGACTTGAACAGTGATCAGATCAAGTGCGTGACGACCAGCATCAACCTAATCAATGCTCTTTAATGGGCAATACACACTTAATCCACGTGCTATTTTGCAAGTCCAAAATCTAATTGAGTGGATGCCGAACAGCATCAACTCTAAACAACAATTAATTATGTAAAATGGATAAAATAATCAGCAAATTTACCGAAGACTAGCCCTGGAGTCACCTGTCAATCAATTTGACATTTGACAACGCACATGGTGTCCAATACACTCGGAAAAACGCAATTTTCGCCCAAAAAAAACGTTAAAAACAGGCTCAAAAAGCTGCCGAACAGCAACAGAAATACTGCCTATAATTATCAGAAACAAGAGGCACCTTAGTGTAGGGTAGAGCGGGGCACAGTGAGGCACCTTTTTTTATTTTCAAGTGTTCCAAAATGTTGGAAGTAACAAGTTAAATGAGATCAGGTCCACATTTTAGATAATGATGTTGGGTATATTGTCAAGTAGTTTCAGGTCCCTACCTTTAACATGTTTGGAGAAATTTTGAGTTACGTCCATGCTCGTTAAGTGTCTCGCTGTGCCCGATGGGCGGTGCACAGTGAGACAGCAGGCGGGGCACAGTGAGACAGGGCATCAGCTGCCATAACTGCCGATCCTCAGTACCTACAGAATTGTTCTAACAATTGTTGCTAGAGAAACTACTGAACTCAAATAAAAGCAGCTGGCTAGGTGATTTTTAGGTCCTTTTTTGAGCATGTTTTGAAACTTCTTCGCACAGGACACATGCACGACTTATTTAACCTGCCGCACCTGTTACATACTAATCAAAATTCTTCTCTGATGCTTCTCTTTGGATATGACTCACTAAAATAAGTAGTTTATGGCAGGCATTTTGTTTTTAATAGTTAATTGTGAGATATGCATTACATTCAGGTCGCTTTGAGTGCATTTTGTGATGTCTCACTGTGCCCCGCCTCAGACTGTCTCACTGTGCCCCACGCAGCTCTCTTTATAAAATTTTTGAATCCTGCGGACCGGATGCCTGTATTGTTGTTCATCATCTCACTAAACTAAGACAAATAATCAAGGTTTGAATCCCTGGCAATTGATTTGCGTTGTACCATTTTTGAGGAATTATAACAAAAAGTCGTTTAGCATAATTATGTACTTTTACTGGCTAAAAACCAAAATATTGAAATTCCACCCTCGATATGCTGTGATGATATTCAGGATGTAGGACAGTCTCTCACTTATTTACTTTTTGCACTATGCAAAAGAGGTTTGATCTGTAAACAGTACCAGCTAGACGCAATGGCCTTTATCTCACTGTGCCTGCCGTCTCACTGTGCCCCGCTTTCCCCTACCGCTGCCACTACTGAAACGATTGTTGAACAGGGTTGAACTTGTAGTAATTCCTTGATACGTCTTGTCAATCTGAAGTCTAGGTAGTGTGAGAATCTGCTCTGTGTGCTTGGCTGCACAACAGCTCCACCTGTTACAATTGTTTATATTAAAATGCTGAATATGGAACTGAGGAAACTTATTTTGTTAATTTAAAAAATCTGATAACTTATTTTGTTAATTTAAAAAAACTGATAATGTAATTATAAGAGCCATGCGGTAAAATTTGTTGACTTCATGAGTTTTCAGTTCCAGTTTGACCACAGATGCACAAAATTTAGCTGAAGACAACGGATCCCTACAACCTGAAAAGAGTGAATATGGAGAAAAGGTGGACCCACTAGGGTAAGATGTCTATTCTACATGAATCTTTATCACAAAATGTGTAAAGAAATTCTAGCCAGCTTCAGTTTTGGGAACTATGCTAAAAAAGTAGTGGCTCCCCAATTTCTAAGTAGGCCTATAAGGTTTTTGTTTTTAAAATAAGTTTATAATAGAAAGGCTTAACAAATGTAGCCTTAAATGTGTCATCTGTTGAATCTCTCAATCTACATGACATTGTAATGAAAAAATACACACATTTTTTAATTTCACTCATATGAATATAAATGAGGCTGAAACAAAATTTATAAACTTGCTGATTTTTCTCTTCCAGTTTCACCACAGATGCACAAAATCAAGCTGAAGATGATGGATCGCAACATCCTGAAGAGAATGAAGATGGAGAAAATGTGGACCAACTAGGGTAAGATGTCAAACATTCATGAATCTCAATCAGAAAATATCTAAAGAAATTTTAGCCAGCCTCTCTAATGGGGAAACTGCGAAAAAAAGGCATTTCTTGGCTTTTCCATCTTAAATTTGGCCTGAAGTGGGGCTATGGTCCAGTGACCTTCTAGTGTCCATGTATAATGTTTTGCAGTGTTGGTTAAGCTGCAGTGTAAAAAGAAGGCTTACAAAGCAATTTAGCCTTAAAGGTGTCATCTGGTGTGTACTGAATCTGCAGGTAATGAAGAATAACAGGAATTTTCCCTCACTCCATCTGAATAGAAAGAAGACTGAAACAAAATGTAATAACTTTCTGACTTTTCTCTTCCAGTTTGATTACAGATGCACAAAATCCAGCTCAAGACAACAGATCACAACCTCTTGAGGAGAGTGAAGATGCAGAAACTGTGGATTCATTTGGGTGAGCTGTGCATCAATCATGAATGTTAACGTGAAAATGTGTAAAGAAATTTTAGCCCGCATGACTTTTTGAAACTGTGCAAAAAAACCCAGTTCCAGACTTGACCCAGTGTTTGGCAAGTAAATAAAAACGGTTTACTAAGTTAATATTTATTAAGTTAATCAAATAATTCGCAAAGCTATAGTCAATAGGTTAAAGTTGTGGTTAGAAGTTAAATTTAAAATCTAAGTTAATTTTTATTCTTACTTCGATAAAAACGTCAGACAATATCTAAGAAAATATTTACTTATGTACCAAAATGAGTCTCATCTGTCTTGGAAAGAGGCAAAGGTTAAATTTCCAGATGGAAAAACTCGGACAATGTCTGGTTTTCACTATTCACTTATCTTTTGTCTACTCCTATCTTTTTCATGTAAATATGTGCCTTTTTGCTGCTTTTCAACTAAAATTAAGTGACTTTATTCACTTCACTGACATACAATTACCAACGGAAATGATTAACTTATATTGAAGAGAAAGAAATTGTTAACTTTCCTAATAATTACTCAATTTGTTAGCATCGTTATTAATGGATTAAGGATTAAAGAGTTAATGCCCACCACTGGCTTGACCATGGTTACTTTTGGTAAAGGAGGGGCTATGATCCACTTCGATCCAGGGACCTCCCCCCCCCCCCACCACTCTCTATGTATAAGGTTTTTTGCTTTGTTGGTAAAATAAGAATATGAAAAGTAGTTCTGAAGGTGTCATATGGTGTGTTCTGAATCGACAGATAATGAAAAATAACAGGAATTTTCATATGGCTCCATCTGAATAGAAAAAAGACTGAAACATAATTGATTAATTTCATGACTTTCCTCTTACAGTTTGACTAGAGTTGAGCAATATCAAGCTGAAGACAACAGATCACAACATCTTAAATTTAGAGAAAAAGTGGACCCACTGGGGTAAGATGTTCATCATTCATGAATCTTAATAAGAAAATGTGTGAAGAAAGAAATTTTAGTCAGCTCCTCGTGGGAAAATGTGCAAAAAGATAACAGGCATTTCTTGGCTTTTCCATGTTGAACTTTGGCCTATGGAGGGGCTACGGTCCAGTAACCCACCCCCCCCCCCCCCAGGTCTCCATGTATAATGATTTGCTTTCTCTTCCATATTGACCAGAGATGCACAAAATCCAGCTGAAGACAACAGATCGCAACATCATGAAGAGAGTGGAGATGGAGAAAAGGTGGACTCACCAGGGTAAGATGTCCATTCTACATAAATCTTGATCACAAAGTGTGTAAAGAAATTCTAGCCAGCTTCACATTTGAGAACTGTGCAAAAAAAGTAGGAGTTTCCCAGCTTTTCCATATTCATTTTGGGCCAAAGAGGAGCTATGGTCCAGTGACTCCCCGATTTCCATGTAGGCCTATAACGTTTTGTTGGTAAAATGAGGTTACAAAAAGAAGGCATAAAAAATGTAGCCTTAAATGTGTCATCTGTTGTGTTCTGAATCTACACGACATTGTAATAAAAAATTACGCAAATTTTAATATCACTCATCATATTGGAAAAGAGGCTGAAAAAAAATTTATATTAAACTTCCTGATTTTTCTCTTCCAGTTTGACCACAGATGCACAAAATCAAGCTCAAGATAACGGATCGCAACATCCTGAAGAGAATGAAGATGGAGAAAATGTGGACCCACTGGGGTGAGATGTGCATCATTCATGAGTTGTAGGCCCAAAGATAGAGAGGGGTGTTATTTCAATATTTCATATAATCATACCTGTGTGGATGGAATACCAAACAATAGGTGAACAGAAACCCAGTGGTGCTTTATTTTGTTTTAAAAACCCATATCGATGGATTTTTGGCAAACTGCATGCAAAATTACCCAAACTAGTGAAAATACAGACTTCAAAGTAGGCTATTACTTTCGAAATCCATTAGTTTATATCAAACTGTTTAAAGGACAAATATTGAAATAAGTTATCACTTTTCAATTTCAAATAATTTAAAGAAGAAATATTCTTCCAACTTATTTTTTGTTTGCTCAATGTTTCAGTCATTAACAACAACCAATCAAACATGTTCCCATACTCTTGTCATCTATATATAAGTTATTGCCTCTGCACTGGTACATTTGATGAAATGCAGTGATCAGGCTAATCATTAGGATCAGTTGCCCTTAACTCCACAAAAAGCACTCAGATAGGTTCCTACATTTTTCGTGAGTTAAAATATGCCATCAGAATGGCATAAGGTTGACTATCCATTATGCAATGAGGCCCAGCAGTTGGGATGCTGGCGGCTGGCATGTCCCAGTATGAAGTTGCAGGTTAGAGGCCAATGGAGGTGCTGCTCCAAGCAAGCAATTAGCAAGTTCATGACCAAGTTTGGTCAAACAGGCTGAATGAAGGACCTTCAAAAGCCAGGCAGACCTGCAGTCATGACCTATGATCAAGACAGGCACAACTTCCATCAGAATCTGGGTTTGCATTCCCAGACCGTTTCCATACTGCCACATCCACTGTGCAGAAATTCCAGGCGCTCACAATGCAAGAGTGAGAGCCTACAGAGTTATGAGATGGCTTGCTAAGCTGGCCTGGCAGCCAGACATCCATGCGAAGGGCTTATTTCTGTTTTCCGACCTCCTGATGTTCACTCATTATTGCAGTGAAATTGGGTCACCTCAGACCTTGTTTGATCTGATTTGCTTTAAATAATACATAATTTTTAAAATACAACCCAAAAACCTTAATTTTGTGCAAACATCGTAGGCCTTATGCCCTAATTTAAAGGAAGTCAGCTAAAAACACTTCATTCTGTTTTTCTCTGATTGGTTAATGTACTGTTGAGCTTTTTTAGTGCAATTATCCTGCCCTTCCCCTACTTTTTCGCATTTTGAAGTTTTACAGTCTTTCGGAGTGTCCGGCATGATGCTAACTCTGCTTGGTTAATGCACTTTTGAGCTTTTTTTGGGCTGCACTGTTACTGTATTTTGTAATATTGACTAATACCTTTTTTAGCCTGGAATATCTACAAAAAATTTAAACAAAGGTCGACACCTCAATTTTAACAATAGAAATTTAAAAAAAGGATAAAAGCAGGGATACAGCTTTGTGTATATCAAAATGCTGAATATGGAACTAAGGAAACTTATTCAGTTAATTTAAAAAAAACTGATAACATAATTATTAGAGGCATGCAGCAACATTTATTGACTTCATGAATTTTCAGTTCCAGTTTGACCACAGATGCACAAAATCTAGCTGAAGACAACGGATCACTACAAAATGAAGGGAGTGAAGATGGAAAAAATGTGGACCCACTAGGGTAAGATGTCCATCATTCATGAATCTTAATCAGAAAATGTGTAAAGAAAGTTTAGCCCTCTTCACTTTTGGGAACTGCATATGGAAAAAAAAGTAGGAGATTCCCGGCTTTTCCAGATTTATTTTTGGCCAAAGAGGGGCTATGGTCCAGTGACTCCCCGATTTCCATGTAGGGCTATAAGGTTTTTCGTTGGTAAAATAAGATTATAAAAAGAAGGCTTAAAAAAAGTAGCCTTCACTGTGACGTCTGTTGTGTTCTGAATCTGCATGACATTGTAATGAAAAATAACTAAAATTTTTATTTCACTCATCTGAATATATATGAGGCTGAAACAAAATTTATTACAGTACTCGTCATACTTATGTGGAATCGCAAGTTCTTGTCTATGCTTTTGAATTGTGATGTCAGAGATGATGCTATTATAGCATTGCAATATATTTAAATTAACTTCAAGCTGTGATGTAATTTTAAACTGAGTCAGATTCCTCAGCTTCTAGCAGATGTGAATCCACCAAACCGAGCATCACTGTTTCAACTCTGTGTCCGAGTGAAAATTGGGTCTCAGAAAACCCATACAAGTTTGATATCACTGCCTCTCAGCCAATGGGCTGCCAGAACAAATTATATATACATAACATAAGCCATGTGTTTACAAACAAATTGTCAAAGGCTTCTGTTTAAACCAACTTCCATCAAAGTTTGAAGTTGTAAGTTAGCAAGTTTGTAGATTAATCAAACAACTCTCTGGAGATTATAACAGTTGTCTACTGTGAATGCTCACAAAGCTGCCATTTGGTAGGATTCGACTGGCGATTGCTGTGATAAATCATTGGGATCACAAATGTAATGCTTCCTTCAATATATAAATGTTTGAACTGTGAAGCGCAGTTTACTATCAACCCATTGGCTATCAAGCTGTGATGACGTAGTTGTAGGGGTTACCCTTGATAAAATTCTTACTTTGACACCTGTCTCTGTTCGGGACTCTCAAGTGCAGCAGAATGCTGACAGTCCCTGGAAAATTGAATTGGGTCAACAATAATTTGATCTGTTTTGGACACATCACCAGATCAGGTCGAACAACAGCTGTCCATGACTGACTGACTGACTGACTTGTGTTGTGCTGGTGTACCCCGGATCAGCCGGGGCAGCTCAAACACCATCTTTTTGGAGGGAGTTGCACTTTTTATTTTTTGGTGACCGCCGTATGATGATGAGATGAGAAGGCTGGGAGTCTGGAGCATAGCCTATTAATTCAGGGATGCCCAGGGTCTTTCAGTTGCCCCAGCATAGAATACTGGATACAACCCGCCTCCATTTAATGTCCCATGGGCTCGGACTAAAGTGTGTTCCCGGAGTGAGATTTGAACCCACGCCCTCAAAGCCAGTGGACAAGCAGTCTTGACCGTTAGGCCACGGGGGAACTGTCCATATTACTGCGCCAAACTACTTTCACAAAGCATGGTTGCTGGCAAATATCCAGTCCACTGCTTTGAATGAAAATGTTAGGAAATCATGAGACAAAAAGAAAGTTTTGGAACTTTAGCATACACTTTGCCTGTGAAAGGGATGATTTTACTCATCAGAAGTTTGATGGTATTCAATCTACTTATGCCATTTAGTGCATGTTACATTGTGGTCAGAAAAGGGTCCAAAAAGAATGCATTCTAACTTAATCACATGTCCATACAAAGCCAATGTTTTTGCTTTGTGATATCAAAAATGCTCAATTGTATTTATTCTGTTACTTTATGGAATTTATGAACTAGGACAACAATATAATTCACAATTTCATAAAAGCTGTGTTACACTCAGCAAAATGTCTTGTCCATGCCACAAGTGGCCCCCTCTATACTGGCAATGTGAGCTACAATGTATACGTCCTCCATGATGAAAAATAGTTCCAACTTATTTTGGTATTTACAAGCTGTCTGTTTAAAATTGAAGCCAACCAAAGTCAGATTAGACACTTGCAGAGTTTTTGGAAATAAACTAGACCATCGCTAAATGATGGAACTGTCCTGGTTTCTTCCACACTGTCCTGGTTTCTTCCAGAGGTCGAAATTCTGTTGACCGCTCACAGGAGCTCGCAAATTTTTCTCCGTAGGTGGCAGCAAATAGCGGTCAACTTGTAGACAGCTTTGACACTGTGTTGAAACTGTTACGCTCAGTTCAGGAAGATCAACATTGGCCAGAAGCTGGGGAATCTGACCCTGTTTGAAATGACATCATAGCTTGTAGTTAATTTACATATATTGCAATGCTAGAATAGAGTCATCTCTGACGTCACAATTCAACAGCATAGAAAAGAACTTGAGATTCCACGTAAGTATGACGAGGACTGTAACTTATTGACTTTTCTTATCCAGGTTGACCACAGATGCACAAAATCAAGCTCAAGATGACGGGCCACAACATCCTGAAGAGAGTGAAGAAGGAGAAAGCGTGGACCAACTAGGGTAAGATATCCATCATTCTTGATTCTCAATCTGAAAATTTGTAAAGAAACTTTAGCCAGCTTCTCGTTGGGAAACTATGGAAAACAAAACAGGCATTTCTTAGCTTTTCAATCTGAGGAGGGGCTATGGTCCAGTGACTGTCCAGTCTCCATGTATATGGTTTTGCTGTGTTGGTGAAACTGCATTGTAAAAAGAAGGTTTCCAAAGTAATTTAGCTTTAAAGGTGTCATCTGGTGTGTTCTGAATGTACAGGTAATGACGAATTATAGGACTTTTCCCTCTCTCCATCTGAATAGACAGAAGACTGAAACAACATGTAATACCTTTATGACTTTTCTGTTCAAGTTTGACTACAGATGCACAAAATCCAGCTCAAGAAAACAGATCACAAGATCCTGAGGAGAGTGAAGATGCAGAAACTGTGGATTCATTTGGGTGAGCTGTGTGTCAATCATGAATCTTAACGAGAAAAGGCGTAAAGAAATTTTAGCCTGCTTCACTTTGTTAAACTATGCAAATAACACAGTTTCCAGGCTTCACCCAGTGCTGGGCAAGTTAACAAAAAATGTTAACAAATTTGATAGTTAATGAGTTAATCAAATAATTAGTTATAGTTAATAAGTTGAAGTAAGCCGAAGTTAAAGTTATAAGCTAACTTAATTTTTTTTTCTTACTTCAATAAAATCATCAGACAATAATTAAGAAAATATTTACAAAGTACCAATATGAGGTTCATCTGTCTCAAAAAGAGTGAATTTCCAGATGGAAAAACATAGACAATGTCTGTCTGGTTTTCACAATTAAGTTATCTTTTGCCTACTCACATTTTTTTCATGTAAATATGTGTCTTTTCTGGAGCTGTTTGACTAAAATTAACTGACTTTATTAACTTAACTGACTAAGAATTAACCAACGGAAACTATGAACTTTGATTGAGAAGAAAAAAAGATCCACTTTGGTCCAGTTACCCCCCCCCCCCACTCTCTATATATAAGGTTTTTTGCTTTGTTTGTAAAATAAGTTTATACAAAATGGGCTTACAAAACAAGTTAGCTCTAAAGGTGTCATACGGTGTGTTCTGAATCTACATGTGATGAAAAATAACAGAAATTTTCTTTTCACTCCTTCAGAATAGAAGGATGACTGTAACAAGATTGGTTAACTATCTGACTTTCCTCTTACAGTGTGACTAGAGATGGGCAAAATCAAACTGAAGACAACCAATCACAACATCCTGAATCTAGAGTAGAAGTGGACCCACTGGGGTAAGATGTCCATTAGAGTGTCCCAAAAAAAAAAAGTCCTGCGATTTTATCGCATACCCCCTCAAATTGTGCTATCACTCAAAAAAAAGAACCTGTGCGAAATTTTAGAAGATTTGAACATCATTAACCTAGCCCTCAAGAGCCTTGAAAATAGGGCTTTTTGATAAATTTGGCAAGTTCGCGCCGTTTTTCACTGTTTACACATGGGATATTAACAGACTTACTATAATTGGATCAAGTAAATATAATGTTAAAAGTCAACCAGAATATAGACAGTTCAACTTCATGTGAAAAAAATGCCAAACTACGTTGGCTTTACATCTCTACATGGCCTTGAAAATATGATGTTTTTGACGAATTTGGCGATTTTGCGTCTGTTTTCAGTGTTTTCAAATTAAGGAACTATGGAATTATATCCATGTAATCAACTCAATTCAATATGTGAACTCATCATTAAGCAACCTAGTATCAAATCATAGGGTTAGATAAGAGAATTCCCATTGAGGCAGTCAGCAGAAAACTTGAAGTTTTTATATTTTCACCAAAAAGTGAGCTGTCAATTACAGGCATTGAGATCCAACAAGGATCTTCAACTTCAGTGGTAAAATTTAACCTGCAGGTATTCAAGCATAGTTATGTTACATCACAATATAATCCTTGAAGCTCCCTCAACATTTTTGAAGAATCTGTACTCATAACTTCCGCAAATTGAAGACCTAATTTGCTTGAAGTAGGCTAACGAGTGCTGATGCTGAAGTGCCAGCACATAGAATAAGGTTTCTGAAGCAAATATGACCAACAGAACCAGAGAGAACTGGTGTGACACACATCCAATATAAGTTAATAATGGTAAAAGGTTGCCAAGCATTCATGAGGTCATGTGAAATCTTTATTTCTTCAATGATCCCATGACGACACAACTGCATTAAACTCATATTGTAAACATAAAATTACAAAAGAAAAAATGTAACTAATTGTCTGGTGAATTACAAAGTGTTGAGATCCCAGAACCTGCCCTGGAAAAGGGCAGAGGAAGTAAACCAAAACAAAACAGTCAGGTGTAAGGAGGTGTGAGACTTAGGACTCACACACTCTAAACTTAGAGCTCAATAGGTTCACAAAATTGGCCCTCTTGAATCCATAACAGAAACTACAATCAAACACAGCTTGCTGTGTGAGCTCTAACAGATTTCAGATGCAGTAACTGTTGCTTTTCTGCAGTCTTGTGCAGTAACTATTTGGTCTGTTGAATTATGTCTGGAATTGAATATTAAATAACTTGTAATCGGCCAGTGTATGCTTAGAATTGTGTTATTGCTGCAAAGTGGTACTTTTTTTTGGCTGAATCATGCTATTCCTGGCCAGGGAATCGTGAGTAGTCCTTGTTTGGCAGCCAGCCAGACAGCCACCACCACTGACCACAGCATAACACTATTTTAAGTTGTAATAAAAAGATTAACTTTTCTCCTGTGTGACAGGTACATGTAATATTAGATAACAGTTTCAGATTTCTTAAAGCAATTAAGTGAATGCGTGAGTGTTTCATTGTTGTCTGTTTGTTGTTTCAATTAGTTTTTATGTAGAAAACCGTAAACAATCAATTAGTGTTGTCTGTGTCATTGCAGTTTGGCCACAGTAAAAGGCAGACAGTAGTGCATGTGCACTCATTGATTGTTTAACATTGTTGATTACAATTTGTTTACATCTTGCTGGCAGCTCAGCTGTGCGTATGAGCACAAGTGAGGAGGTCCCTCTCCTTGTTGAATGACCTGATCTACTTGAATATTGATAACTATGTCAGCTGGAGGTCATCCCATTTCTGGCAGACTCTCCAGCTGTGATGTTTGTTTGGAGTCTGTGAGCAGACTGGGACTCACATGTGATGTTAAGGCCTTTAGGGACGTCCAACCTTCCATCTCCTCCCACACAAGACCCTGGAATGGCAATCTAATCACATTGTTCATTGCTTGTTGCAATTAGCAATTGACACATCTTCCTCTCTGATCTGATTCAATAAGGTATAACCAATCCAACGGACCAATCCAAGATACCAACCCAGTTGCAATCAATTTGTCTTTCAGGTACAGATATGGAAGTATCATATTTTGCAACTGCAATTAATTTCTAACAGAATTCTAATCAACAGCGATCAATTGGTTAAGTGTGAGAGCCATACTGGATCATCCACCCAGCTGACACAGAATAACATTCCACCATATAGCCAAAAATATATAGGAGAAATTCACCACATCAATGGCTTCATCATTACTGTTTACTTATAACACCATTTCATTACAAAAGCTGTGAATACTCATTACACATTTTCCTTAATATCTGAGTCCGTAACTCTTAATTCTGCTATTTGATGTGGCCATCATGGATGAGAACTGGTTTTTGCACCACAACAAAGTAAACCTACAAGAGTCAACGGTATTCCTTTTTAACATATTTTGAATATAATTAATTAATTATTTAAAACTTATGTAGTACCAATTCCATTAAACGGCTCATTGGCAATTGGCTACATTGGTGATATGAGGAATTTGGAGAGATTAACTGATCTTATCTTGAAGCCTCAATCTCTGACAGGGGCTTTGCTGTCATTGAAATTATTTTATTAGCCTTCTGGTCCATGAAGTAAGTTTAAGGAAACAAAAGCGGTGCCTTCACTGAAAATATTTAAGCTGATACCGTAATCATAAGACTTATATAAACTATATGAGATTGATTCATTCATTACTTAGTAATTCCTTTTTATGAGTTGCTGTAGGCTGTTATATTAGCCAGTCACAAGTTATGCAAATCAATATATTATTCCAAGTTTGCAACACACATTTGTAAGTAACTTATTGAAGTTGGATGCAAATGACACCAGTGACACATTCATTCCCCTGCTACCGAAAGATGTGAGATGGAATTGTAAGTTTGAACTTTTGAGAAATTTCTAAAAATGTATATTTCAATATAAGCTACCATTGTATTGTACTTGTCCACTGATAGATAAAACCTATGTCATTCTTGTGTAAAGCGATGCAAAATCGCCAAATTCATTAAAAAAAACTTCTATTTTCAAGGCTCTTGAGGGCCAGGTTAATGATGTTCAAATCTTATAATATTTTGCACAGGTTCTTTTTTTCGGTAGATAGCACAACTTGAGGGGTATGCGATAAAATCGCAGGACATTATTATTGAATGATTTGGGGGAAAAAATGGCGCAATAATAAAGTGGGGAATTTTGGCAAAAGAATTAGGAAAACAAAGGTTAATCATTGTTTGCACTGTTACATTATACTTCAATGATATTTATGTATTGCCCTCCCTGATTCAAATGCCAGATAAAAGAGCTATTCATCAGCAAGAAGTCCAAATATTTTGAAAACTGATCATTAAACAGTATCGCGCTAGTGTCGTGACAAAATAAAATTGAAATGGAAATAAATCATCATCTATGCATTTATTAAATACTTGAACAACATGTTATTTGATATTCGCTTATTGACAGTTTTGTCATCATTTTGTTTCAGAGAAAATCAAAAGAAGAAAAATGTCCTTAGGCTAAAAAATTCCTTTTGTGGCATCGGCACCGAAAACAACTTCGTGGAAAAAATATCCAGCTTCATTGAAAGAGGGGAAAATCCAAGAAAGGTTCATAAAGCAGAAACAGAGAAGTTTTCCTTTTTCCAGGTAAAGATATTGGTTCTATACTGTGAATGTATGTTTCGTATTGATACATTGTAAACTCAGTCACATCAAAAACGCACACATTTTCAAAGTATTATAACTTTTCAAGCCAAGGATTTATCTTGATGTAACTTGGCAAATTTACTTATTATTTTCTCAACTAAAAATGGTGAACATTAGAACAGGATCCATTGATATTCCTAAGAGCCAGACATGCTTTTGTGACATCATGCCAAATTTGAAATTAGCAAAATTGAAACAGGGGTGGGGGAGTAGAGTACAATTGCTATCACTTTAGTATTGATCTCACTTGGTCAAAACAGCTGTCCAGCAAGATCTAAGCTCAACATTTGACAAAAAACAGGATAACTTTCGGTGCTTATGATGCAAAAGTGTTGAAAATGATGTGACAAACAAATGTGAAAACACCAACCTTGCAGAAAAATCATCCAAAAACTGACAAAATCTCATACAAAAGCTTGAGTGACCACCTTGATTATTTCCAAACTCAAAATATGGAACTGTGACAGACTTTACATGAAATTAATTTAGGACCAATTTCCATTGGTTGTGATTTTGGTTTTTGGACATGTTGCACTAAAAGTGGCCTAATCCAGCCGTGTCATACTCTTTCTTTATGAAATTTTCTGGACTCTCACAAGAGATGTCAACTGACATCAGTGTAAAGTCTCATGGAAATATCTACATAAAAAGGTAGTTTTTAAGCTGTTCCAATGTGTGTGCGTTTTTAATGTTGCTGAGTTTATGCACTAGTTTATATGTCTCTCATGAGTCAATTTCATAAACTATACAAGATTCAAAATCCTACACAAATACATTTAAAATGCAGTTTTGCAAAAGTCATTTCCATTATTTTGGTTTCCAGGAGCATCCAATAATCCACATAGGGTATTTTGCTGTTATATCATCTCAGTCTTTGAACAACCACAACTTCTGTGTATACCTGATGTCAGTTCTCAGGCGATTGGCATTTTTCACACCAAACAACAAGAGTACCTTTGTTATGGTGGTTGTGGACAAGGATGCTGCCTCTCTTCTGGAAAATACTCAAAACAAGACTATTCACTGGCCCATTGATCTGCAAACCATACCCAGAGTGGATGTACATTCCCAAATGGATGATGAAATTCTTAATAGGATTTTGTCAAAGCTGCAAGGTAAGACAACTGTTACGCATTCAAGATTACAATCGGAGTATTTATTCTTGCAAAAATATATATAATTGTGGTAGTGCAGTGTCCCTGACAAAAGTTGGGATAATTATATATATAGAAGACAGTGAAAAACTAAGCTACTGAGCTGGATGCTGGATAATACAGTTAAAATACATAGGAATAGTGTATAAAACAGGAAATTAAGAAGACATTGTTAGTTTGCTAGTTTGTCTATTCGTTATAGAACTTTGCAGATCGGCGGTCTCAAAAGTACATTAACCAACTAGAGATGTGAATCTTGTTGCAGAAACTCCATACCACAGGGCAATAGTTGTCCAGTTTATTTGAAGAAAAAAATTATGTTGGACCATTTGTAACATTAACAAACCCAGCAGAGTGAACTATATTGACACTTCAATAAATCCAGATGTTAACTAAGATTTGATATTCTTTGTGTGAATTGTCATTTCAAAGAAGCATAACTGCTATAGGTGTCCTTCAGTTTGATAGACAAATAATTTATTGGATGACTTTTCAAGTTAGATCATGACAATTGACTATAAATTATCATCGCTCACTATGCAAACTCCCTTGTCCATTCAGTTAGTTCACATTGCTCAATTATTATTTGTACCATCACCTTCGATATCACTCTCAATCTCTATACTAATGATGTTTTGATTATTACAGTTTTAAGTTCAAGATTGACCACATGCTGCATCGCCAGACAGCATAAATGATTACAATGGAAAATTATGTAGCATGTAGTCCCAAAATACTGACAAAAAGTTCTGCAGACACTCAAATTCTGTCTGAAGACACATCTTTTTAGTATTTGAATCAGAAAACAAGACAAGTAACAGATTTGCAAAGCAAGCTTGAAATGAAGTAGTCTTTGAGGATATTCAGAAGTAAACAGGGTCTTCCATGGGAGATTTCCTCCAGC
Organism: Platynereis dumerilii; assembly: GCA_026936325.1. Classification (NCBI taxonomy): domain Eukaryota; kingdom Metazoa; phylum Annelida; class Polychaeta; order Phyllodocida; family Nereididae; genus Platynereis; species Platynereis dumerilii. The sequence goes on from JAPTHN010000040.1 coordinate 3,928,897, forward strand.
TTCAGAGAAGCAACATCTAATGGGCAAAGATTCATGCACACTTGATACAACACGGAGAGCCAGCACTCTGAGCAGATGCACTCTTTCCTTTGATAGATAGGCCTAAGTAGTTTGCTCCTAGCCCTGCACCTGTGTGGGACAGGAGTCATGAACCATCTCATTGAAAAATCTTGAGATTTGGAAAATAGGGTTTGGGAGAATCAATTTTTCTCTGTTAGTTTTACTCAGTTTTGTACCTAGGACAAAATTAAAAAGACATACTGAAAATAGGTAAAATACGCTACTGACATCTGCAAAATTAACATTTGAACTCCAAAGATCAGTTTTTTTTTCATGAAACATCATGGAAATGACAGTCTCTGATTGGTCATAAGTTAGTGATGTCACAAACAAATTTGGTTACGTCTTAGCAAAGCTAAAGTGACGTCACTGATTTCACAGCTGAAACTCTCTCTTTTTTTTTTACGAATTTCTCTGCACTTTGTAATAATTTACTCCCAATCAACAATGAAAGAATGCCTTCAGTAATAGTGCCATCAGTAGATTGGTATGTTAGGTGAACGAAAATCTAAATTTTATGAACTTTGATGCATTAGTTTGGTTGCCATCTTACTTCTCCTAATTGAGTATCAAAATCTAAATATTTTTCATGCAATAACGCATGACCCATGCTACGCATGTGTCCCAGGGTTAGTTTACTCCTGCGTGCATACTGTCTACAATATACTTTGTTTGCATGAAGTCCCAATATTGCAAATTTTTACCAACTCTTGCACTGGAACGCTGCTGAAATTGTATTAATGCTCCACTACATAGTAAATAGAAATCAATTGAAATCTTTCTAGGTTCCAGTATTCTTATGAACATTCTGGGTACCATTGTGACACTGAATATAGCCTGCATGCATTTATCGGATGAAGAATATTTGTGAATGATAATGTTTCATATGCACTTAGTGGTTATCTACTCCATCTCCAAGCTGTATTACCATTGCGGCAAATGGGGCATTCACCCCGGGCCCATTACCACGACGAAGCTGAAAAAAGTTTCGACAGTAACAGGTGCAAGAATGTTACTTCTCAGATTTTAGAAGTGATTTTTATTTAAAATAATTGCAATATATCATGTAAAAATTATGATAGAGCGGAGATTGCTACATTTAAAGATCACTCAAAGTCTCTGACTCACTGTTTGAGTATTTTGAAATCACTACTTTCTTTTAAGTAGATGGATAAAATTATCATATATCACAAATGGTCTCTTCAGACTTCACTTTTCATCAACATTTTGCAAACTTGTTGGCCAGTCATCAAATGTTGTTGTTACACCTCAAATGCAATTCCTCTTCTGTGATTGGTCACAAATGACGTCACATGACAGGGATCAGAAAAGACTGTTGCCCTCTTAGAGGGTAACAGTTCAGGACGTTCACAGAGGCTGAATTCACAAGGTCCCCATGCGCATCTGACAGTCAGTAATGCAACCACTGATGGTATCTGAGGAATAAATCTTCTGTTTCTTCACAAAATGTGAAAAAAGTTTTGCTTGTTTACATTTTAACTGAACAGATGCAACCTTTGTGATGTCACCATTTTGTGATGTCACAGCTTTGTGACGTCACCACATTGAGCTGAAAATAGATCATGACCTGGATCAGCAGACCTAATCATGACGTCACTGTTGTGACAGTATTCTTTGGGGCCACAGGTGTGAAATTATATTAAATTTATCAGATGAAAATGCAACTTGTGAATTTTTTAAAGTTGATGTTTTAAGGTATAGTGATCCACACAAAATTCTTCATTTCTCTACCTTTTTTGTTGGAATTGCATTTAAGGTATAACAAAACAATTATTGACTGCTACTTCGGGCAACAGTGCAATCTGTTTGACTCTCGGGAGTGACAGTCACCTTGCTGTTTCCCTCGGCCTTCGGCCTCGTGAAACAGCAAGGTGACTGTCACTCCCTTGGGTCAAACAGATCGCACTGTTGCCCTCATATCAGTCAACATTTGTATACTGCCAGAGGTCAGTCGATTGCTGTCTTGCTTGCATGTTCCCAAGTGGGGCGTCATAAGTGGGATTATGATAGGATTTTTGCCTGAAAGTCATAATCCAGATTTAAATGTATACCATTTCAAATAGAATACTTTGGAAATCATTGAGTGGATGAACCAATGGCAGCTATGGCATAGGAGTCCGCCCTTGGATGAAGACAGTGAATCGTTCTCCACTCAATACTTACTCAACCTTAATGATATTTTGCACTGGAAAGAATTCACCTCTCCAGAATGTAGTGAAGATGGTTTTAAAATCATATGAACTCTGCAGTTTTGGGAATGAAGGGAAAGAACAATCAGTTGATTCCTGTTATGACTTACCGTAATATGGGGTGAATTAGGACAGAATTGGCGCATTTTCTGTGATAACATGGACAGAAATCAACTCAGAAATCGAAATATGGTGTCAAATTGTGTCCGAGCAGAAGATCTAACTTTCTGTTGCAGCTTGAAATGATATTTTATATTGCCAAGGCTGAGGGCCGAAAAAAACACTGTCCGAATTCACCCCACAGTTTGGGGTGAATCGGGACAATCCATTATTTTCACAATCAATACTTCCTATAGCTTCTTTAAGTGATTGGTTCTTATGACTAAACATTAGAAAACATCTTCTAAATGCAAGATATGTATTTTGAAGAAAATCTGAAATCAATTCCATTGATAATATGCAGATTTCAAAAAAAATTATTAATGACAGAAAACTATCAAAAACTGCAGTTATCTGCTAATATTGCCAGTGAATATTATGGACTAAATCCCTTTAAATACATGATGCCAAGTTCAATAATATTTATCAAGAAGCCATGCTTGTACAATCAAATGAAAATTGGTTGAGTATATTTTGATTACTCCTGAAACTTTGCCATTGACCTGGATCTGAAACCATGACCAAACATACATAATCCAATGTCTAGTCATCTATTCTGGTCCCCTGAAACCATTTTAAATTGAAAAAAGTTAACAGCGAGTTTGATGGCTCTAGTATTTATACTTTTTATTGTACTAGCAAAGTTTTGACCAGCTTGTATTTATTCAATTTCTGCAGGGCCGTGTCAAAAGTGCTGCAGCTCCTCACTGCTTGCAGTCAGAGGGATGAAATTCCACCACAATATACGCTGGTTTTTTTGCTATAAATGTGCAAAAAATCAAATTCCCGAGAGCAGTTTAAGATATGGTTTTTGGAGGAAATAGAACTCTTTCCTGTTCTGTCCCGATTCATCCCAGTGTCCGATTCACCCCATATTACGGTACTGAACTCTCTGGTAATGCAATACGTGGTCAATACATATGACTGTGACAATCCCAACAACACAAGAGACTGATGGTGATGAAGATGATGGCACAGATAATTGAACAGTGTAGACTAACTGTATGGACTAGGTAGTTCGCTGTTATTATTATTATATTGTTTATTATACACTTTTCGTACAAAGGTATATTTATATGTTGCGAACATTTGTGATGATCTGTGGCAAATTGTCTTGAACTAAATAGAATAATCAATCAATTATGCAATCAATTGTCTATTCAATTGAAGGACATCTAATGTGGATCTGCTTCTTTTTACTGGTGATTGATACAAAAAACAGTTGGCTTTTTCGAAGTGTCAGATACAATACAGTACACCCTATTGGGGTCATGAATGTCAAGAAACTGCCCAATGCCCTCTTTTGTGCTCACAACAAAAGTAAAGGTAAATACACTTTATTAAATGTGGGTAGCCAAGCTAAGTCATTGAGTGAGTGAGTGAGTTTGTGTTTTACGGCCCATCAGCACCGGTGTGGGCTATTTAGAGGCAAAGCTAAGTCAGTGACTTGTTTCCAGTTTGGCCCACGGCGCCTCCAATTTACGTCTGATGCGAAGAACGATTTCTTGGAATGACATTAGGACCAGCCTTACTTGTGAGGCTAGCACTCCATTGACTGCGCTATAAGGACTGACAATGTGTTCCGTGCCCAAAATACCTTGGGTCAGGGTGCAAAGATCACCAAATTTGAGTGTGTGGTTGCTGAGTTATTAACTCATGATGGTTTAGGTCGGCCATATTGGATGCCATTTTGAAAAAAAAAATTATTTACGTTGGTCTGATTCGGTAAACTTTTAGTGTGTTAAAATGTACATCTAACCCAAACAGAATCAGTGGAAGAACATTTTGTAGCCAGTTCTTCAGATCGGTACATGTATATAACGCATTAATCTATGGCCTAGTGTGTTAATTGGATGGATCCATTGCAGCATTATAGTTGGTCCAGTTCAGCACAAATTCAGCCTTTTCTAGCATCAGTTCAGTCAATGACGTGTTTGTGCCTTGAAAACACTATATTTGGAACCCCCTTTTCCTTCGTTTTTGGACCTAGAAGAGAAGATGAATGGCTTCTTCAATTGACAGTGGGATCTAGAAATCCAGCTTTTCATGAGATTTGCATGCGTCATTCTGGATTCCGCCAAAAATTGCATGACCAGGAGTGATTAATTATCATGGACTGATCTAACCGTAACGGAATATCCTGAAGTTCTGAATATATCATACCACAACCACATAAAAAAAAAATTGGCAAACCTACGTCCTTTAGAGACTACTCCATGGTATTGAAGCCACAGTATTACCAAATTGGGACATTGTAAAAATGTACAACTTCTATCTACACGAGGATGCTTAGACAACTCCAGTCACTACCAGAAAATACATATTTGGCTGGGATCCATATACTGACTGGTAAACTGGCCAATCAAGGAATCCTCCATCTGAGAATGCTTAACCTCTATGGGAACATCTGCATATTGAACAATCATAATGCCTTTAGACAACTGGCCTTCAGACAACTGGCTTTGAGACTGGAATGCAAGCACAGCTCGTACTCCAAAAAGGAGTACGATACCATCTAAACATCTTTGAAAACCTTAAAAAAGCAAGCTAGAATGGAAGAGAGAAGTCAAGAGAAAGTTAAGCACTACTGGCTAGTGAAGTCAATGGAACGTATTGCCCGGCAGTCATTTCTACCATGGTTTATCTCGAACCCTGACCTTAAACCACATTCACTATGGAAAGTCTGTGAGGGAGTGTCAGATGGGGTTGGAGATGCTAGTGTCAGCGAGTGTATGCTGGTACAGCTTGGTAGGCCGGTTCAAAACTTGAGTGCAAAGTTAGATCCCAAAGTGAGCGATGCTTGCAAACTGTGTCATACAGGCGAGCAGGAGGATAATTATTGTTCAACTGTCTATAGATTGCAACAAACTCCAAAACTTCAGATTTAACTAAATAAATGCCACACAAAATGCATATAGAGAAGAGGATCTCCCTCCACCGCTGTCAAGAAATGAAATGTGTTCTACTATCCTGAATGGCAACAGCTTCATCCAGTTAGGAACAAGAATACCCAAGGTTTAAAGTTAATCACCCTGAAGTACACCAGAGACACCTATTGTTTGTGTGAGCTTGCCTGGTTGCTATAAACAAAGCCTACAGAATCACACAACTGTCTGTTGTTCAATTGTGACGTCAGCACAGCTGATGAGGTCACAGTAGCCAAGCTCCCATTGTGACGTCATGCCCCTGGTAGATTAGAGACAGAACAACTAAATTTGCCTGTTGGGTACAGCTTTGACTGACCACATCTCAAAAACGGATGCGGATGGGCCACTTCATGTTTTTACCAATTTTCAGTTAATAAAGCATGGATCATCTGGTTAGAATTTTAAAAACATGGTATTGCTCTTGCTATTTTATAATCCATAAAAACTAAAACATTTAGTATTTTTATTAAGATTTTAATGTAAATTCAATCGCCCCTACTGAAAATGTAAGTGCGGATAGGACACCTTTTTTTGGGCTGGATTTGCAGCATTTAGCACTAAGCATTTCCACACAGTGCAATAAAATGGAAAACATCAAGCTCCCCCTGTTGTTAAATCCTGTCATATAGTCATTGACTTAAGCCTGGGGATTTTTAAAAGGCTTGTATCTTCTTAGGCAGGAGATGGACACCCATAGGCATAATACTATTGCATTCTGCTGAGTTCCAATGTACTAAAATCAGTCTTGCCTAATGTGTCCATTTCCTGCCATGCTTGTAAATCTCAAATAAAGATTCTATAGTTCTTGTGATGTACATTTTTTTCCCATTGTACAGACAGGAAGTCTCAGTGGCAGAGTGATAGCCCACTGGCTGTCTAATACTGAGTTCCAGGGTTCTATTCCAACACATGGCAATATTTTTCTTCAATTAATTTGAAAACAAATAAGAATTTGAGTAGCGCTTGACAGTGTTCTTTGGGATTTTATGCTAGTCTGCAACTGGAAAACTAAATTTTACTTGTCATGATGTAAGTCTCTGATTGGTTACTCCATTAATAGACTGATATCAGGGAATACATGCAATTGGGGCCTCAATAGAATATTTGACCTTCTTATGCTGTTCTTAAATGTGCATAATCAAGTTACTTCATATCCCCCAAATTCCTGCCTTGCTCTTAAATCTCAATGAAAGATTCCACAATGTTATGATGCATATTGGTGTCATGATTTTTTTCTCACTTCAATGTTGTATGCCTCAGTGGCTGAGTGGTTAGCACGCTGGCCTTGTTATTTTGAGGTCCAGGGTTCGATTCCACTGCATGCCAAATGCTTAACTACTAAATTTAGATACAGATAGGGAGCCATCTGGTGATAGTCATGCTGCAAAGTGGCCAAGCAAATGGAACTCAGTTAGCATTGAAACTCCTACAGCATCTTTCTATGTGTTTAGGCCCAGTAACATCATACTGCAATTTAAGAAATATGGTAATACTTTTGGACTTTAGGGTGATTAACTTTAAGTGAAGTGATTCAGATGCCAGATGAAAAATCATTGAAGCTGAGCCATCTCTGCAATCTCCTGTAAGGCAAACTTGCAACAGAACGTCATTTTCTACTCAACTAAAAATTGATGGTGTCCGGGTCTGCGAAAAAACAACTTCATCATAAAAACTCTATTGAATGCATTAACCAGTGGTGGTCGTGGCAGTAGGAGTAGTTTTTTAGACAGTTTTAACAATTTTACCAATGTTTTTACTTCTATTGGATGAACTGTTTTCACTCCAGAGGCCTCTGGAGGTTCTCCTGAAAAAGAGGTAGAAAATAACAAAAGAAGAAGAAGCAGGAGAATCCAACTGTGCTCTGTATTCACAGCAATTAGCATTGTATTCATACACTTAGCCTGTTACAGTAAGCAAAACTCAAGTGCTTACAGAAAAGCACTGGAAAGTTCCTTGTGAGGTAGGGTGTGGCTGATCCCCAAACATTGTCTGAACCCTGATTACTTTTTTTTGGGGGTGAGGTAAGATGTATACACTAAAACTTTAAAATTTCAAGAAATTCCATGAAGTCTCTAGGTTGGCTCATTTCAGTTGAAATTTTCATGAAATTTGCCTATTTTCGCAATTTTGTCATATTTTTCAATGTGTGTACACCCACTACCTATCCATCTGTAATTAATTTAAAATGAACCAGTAGGAACTTATGAAGTCTTCCAATTGTAACATTGTTTTACCATGGTGAAATTATGTCAGTAAGAGGGTTTATGGCAATCACTGAGCAATGAGTTTACAATACATTATCTTAATAATTCAGCCGCTGTCTTTCACAACATTTCAAAAGTTAATGCAGAAGAATGACTATCATTCTACTGGGTGACAAGGTGCCAAAATTTGCCACCCATTGTCTTTGTCAGTCTGCTAAACACATGAATGCTAAAGCACTGATCTATAGGTACCGTATAGGCCTATACATGTCATATGAAGCATTGTTGGGCTGAGATCTGTTCTTGACAAAGCTGGCGATCTGTGCAGTTGACAATCAGGTCAATCATCAGACCAATGTCACCCTGCTTGTTGAGTGTACATATACATTACAACCCAAAATAAAGTATGATTACCCTAGCAGGAAGGAATAATCAGCCACTATTTTACCCTTTCACACCTTTTGGCTACTTCCAAATCACTTCCTACCTTTACCTCCTTGAAATTACCTTTTTACCTTCAGCGAACGAAGTTCGAAGAAGGTATTGTAATCACTTGGGTAAAAATGCTGTCCGTCCGCCGGGCGGGCGGGCGGTCGGGCGGCGGGCGGATAGATCGTTTCCGGCCCGGCACTCGGCCTCTATCAAATGTATGGGGATGAAATTTGGTACACATCGAGCCTGTATGGTCTAGTTGTGCCTTTTGATGGTCTGATGAATAGATCTTAAATACTTTTTGAAATAATTAACAAAATATAAAAATAATTTTTTTTTTGTTTCCGGGCCAAGGCTCGGTCACTATTGCATGTGCATGGATGAAATTTGGTACACACGATGCCTATATGGTCTAGTTGTGCCTTTTGATGGTCTCATTGACAGATATTCTATACTTTCTGAAAATATGAGAAAAGATATAAAAATATATTTTTTTTGTTTTTTGGGCTAAGACTCGCTCACTATTGCATGTACATGGATAAACTTTGGTACACATATGGTCAATATGGTCTAGTTGTGCCTTTTAAAGGTCTGATGGAAAATATTATATACTTTTTCAAATATTGAAAAAAACATAAAAATTATTATTTTTGTTTCTGGCTCAACATCCGGTCACTATTCCATATACATGGATGAAGTTTGGTACACATATGGCTTGTATGGTCTAGTTGTGCCTTTTCATGGTCTGACAGATGGCTATTCTATAGTTTTTGTAATATTGAGAAAAAATATTTAAAAGAATTTTTTTATATCGGAGCCAAAACTTCCCCACTATTGCATATACAGTAGTGCATTTTTCTAAACAAATCACCTATGCAATTAATTTGGCAGTGCTTTTTGATGCGTATAACACTTTATGAATCATTGGAAAAATAGAGATAATGGAAGGCCACTACTCGACCATTTCGTAAACGCACCAATTTTATGATATTATTGTAATCTTCTAAAGGTGTTATTCGCTGAAGGTTTGCTGCTGCGCAGCCTATGTTTAAAATTACTTTAAAATCACATTTAAACAACACCAATTCAAACTCCGTCACCCCCTTTGTGTTTGATTTCTTTGAGATTGTGCCCCTTTGCTAATTGCAATTGCACTGATAGCTGTCTTAATAGAGTTTTTAATATGAGCTATGGTTGTAACAGTTGTTAGGAGTCAAAAGTGGTTGTAAGTAGATTTGAGATGGAGAGGAGAAAGGAGGGCAAAATAGGTAAACAGAGGACTTCTGAGAGAAAATTTTCTGACTTCATTTTGGGTTGTACGGTAGTTTATAGTACAGGCAACAATAATAGGCAGAGCAAATACCTGAGACACAGGGCCTCAGTGACTGCTTAGACCGAATGGCTCAACTGTAGAGAAGTAGAGAACAAGTGCTAAAAATTTCTTTTATGGCACACCAAACCAGATATTTCTATTCAAGGTTCCATCAATCATGACAATATATTGAGCCTCTTGAGCAGCATTGAGACAAGCTACCACTGAAGCACCCAAACTTGTCAGACTGCTCTTTAAAATTATCTTGAAACTCCCACAGGATATACATTGTAAGAGACAAACCCAGAAAGTCACAAGTAGGAGTTTCAACTTGCATTGCCTTTTTTCCTATCATACTATCATTTATCTTAATCTAATCCGTTCATACAGTAATCAGAACTAATTTAGTAATGATAAAATACTGCATTGTAAGGGCGAAAAAGAATCACATGATTTTCTGGCAGGTCTGTGTTAGGAATAGCCTCTGTTGCACTATGGGAAACATGTTGGAGGGTTCATGCTGTCAAAAATATGGGGTTGGCTGGAAATGAAAGTGACAATATCTATTTTGGAAATTTTTGGAAACTGTTTATCCTTTAGGCCTATAAAGACATACCATGCTTAGTTTTGTACCTCCACCAGATCCTTCTCCCACTGGGAAAAGGCAGTGAAGTTTTACTTTACAGAACCATTTCAAGGAAGGGATTAACAAATATTAGAAGATTACAGACATAGAGTTGTTGGAACTGGTTCTGACTTAATTTCTTGTTAGACTAGCAGGGCTAGTCTTTAGGGATACTAGGTGTCGTCCAGTTCCGAGTCTACCATCTCCATGGCAACCACAGTAGTAGTACTGTCTATTTACACAAGGTGGCTACACTTTCTTCTTCTTCTTATTGGAGTTCTCTCCTGTGTTTTGGAGCTCCCCTATTGATAGTTATGATATGGTCAATGATGTCAATCAATGTTAGTCAGCAATGTCAGCCGGGATATCAACCAGTGATGTCAGCCACTGATGTCAGACGGTGATGTCAGCCACTGATGTCAGCCGGTGATGTCAACAAGTGATGTCAGCTACTGATGTCAGCCACTGATGTCAGCCGGTGATGTCAGCCGGTGATGTCAGCCACTGATGTCAGCCACTGATGTCAGCCGGTGATGGCAGCCACTGATGTCAACCGGTGATGTCAGCCACTGATGTCAGCCACTGATGTCAGCCACTGATGTCAACCAGTGATGTCAGCCACTGATGTCAGCCACTGATGTCAACCAGTGATGTCAGCCACTGATGTCAGCCACTGATGTCAGCCACTGATGTCAGCCACTGATGTCAGCTGGTGATGTCAGTTGGTGATGTCAGCTGGTGATGTAAACCAGTGATGTCAGCCAGTGATGTCAACCAGTGATGTCAGCCAGTGATGTCAGCCAGTGATGTCAGCCACTGATGTCGGCTGGTGATGTCAGCCGGTGATATCAGCCACTGATGTCAGCCGGTGGTCAGCCATTGATGTCAGCCACTGATGTCAGCTGGTGATGTCAGCTGGTGATGTCAGCCACTGATGTCAGCCACTGATGTCAGCCACTGATGTCAGCCACTGATGTTAGCCACTGATGGCAGCCACTGATGTCAGCCAGTGATGTCAGCCACTGATGTCAGCCGGTGATGTCAGCCACTGATGTCAACCAGTGATGTCAGCCGGTGATGTCAGCCACTGCTGTCAGCCGGTGATGTAAGCCGTTTATGTCAGCCACTAATGTCAGCCGGTGGTCAGCCACTGTCAGCCGGTGATGTCAGCCACTGATGTCAGCCAGTGATGTCAGCCGGTGGTCGGCCACTGATGTCAGCTGGTGATGTCAGCCGGTGATGTCAGCCACTGATGTCAGCCGGTGGTCAGCCACTGATGTCAGCCGGTGATGTCAGCCACTGATGTCAGCCGGGGATGTCAGCCAGTAATGTCAGCCGGTGGTCAGCCATTGATGTCAGCCACTGACATCAGCTGGTGATGTCAGCCGGTGATGTGAGCCACTGATGTGAGCCACTGATATCAGCCACTGATGTCAGCCACTGATGTTAGCCACTGATGTCAGCCACTGATGTCAGCCACTGATGTCAGCTGGTTATAGGATGATGTCAGCTCATGAAGTCAGCCAATGATGTCAGCCAGTGATGTCAGCCGATGATGTCAGCCAGTAATGTCAGTCAGTGATGAGCTGAACAAACTGCTGATCGACCCCCTGCTAGTCTTGCATATGGAAATATGCTCCCATCTAGTACTATTCATGGCAAGTATTGAATGCTATTTATAAATAAGCCAAGGGCCACTCACAAGGCCAGGTGGATGGGGAAACAGGATATGCTTTGAAAATAGTTATTCCTCAAAAAGTCAGAGAGAAAAGTTAAATGAAAATCAAATAATTTGCTGACTTCATTGTCCTCACCTACTGTGGTTCATTGGCTGCATGAATGCTATTCTCCCTTTGAATGATTTGTTGCTCACCAGCCATTTACCTAAATATTAAGAAATTGATGAGGTTGTTGCTCAAAACACATTTAAATTGATTAATAATTGTGTGAAACATCTCATCGAATATCACGCCCAACATTCTTTTTTATGTGAATTTACCAAACAAGGAGTAGAGAATGGCAGTTGATGCTATAAGCACTATCCTTGAAGATATGAAATGCTTTTTTCAAAGCATCATTTCACCATCTGGAGTACATGTACGATGTATATAGGAAATGTTAAAATCCCCAGATTGCAGGCATTTTCTTGATCTGTACCGGGAAGATGTTAGTCTCTAGGATGACCTGGTTATCTCATGAGACTCCCTTGATTCTTATATATATGCCAATGACAAGAATGTTATTGAGACTTTATAAGCCTGTAATAATAGTTCAGAGGAGTAAAACTAGTCTCTGATGCTCACAAAGTCACAATATATTACAAGATGCTCACAATACATGACAAAGATTCTCGCAATACATTATTTGGCTGTTATTTAACTAAACACTTGGTGAATGGAGGAAGATGAAAGTCATAATAAGTGAGATGTGTCTCTCTTTCCTTTTTTACAGGGCCTCCACTGAACCCTGGTGTTTCCCCATTTGTTGGCAATGTTGGTGTCGGTTTGGCATGGGCCATCTTCCAGGACAATTTTGCATTTATGCTCCCAGGTCAGTATATCCATAAGCACAGGTATGGTTGTTGGAATCAATTGTTTATTAATGGCATCATGATTGTGGCTCAGGGTCAGGGGTCCACCTCTTTGACCAAAATGGGTGTAAAGTGTGGAGAAGTTTGCCTGTCTGTCTTTCGGATAGGTGGTTGAAAAGGTATGTAGTGTGATCCCTATTTCATGTACATATTGTTCATTATTATTACTATACATGCACATTACCTGGCAGATAATGCTCCAGACCCCCCATGTTAATCCACCATAAAGAAACACATTAATCTCATTAATGCCCTGCTTGCAGGGCCATAACGATATTATGGACCAGGCGAAGAGGCCCCCTGGTGTATTATGCATGTCGTGACGTCACCTGGCAGTGACATCATAGTGACGTCATGGCAACATTGATATTTGTGACGTCATGGCATTGTGACAGCTTTGAAAAGTTCACTAGGTCTAGAATCTGATGACAATGATCTAATTTTGTTGATCAATGCAATACTGAATAGGCCTAAATTTATCTAAATAGGCCTAAATCGCAACCTTGGGTATCATTCAGAATAGCGGCCGTCTTTATGACCTTATTGGCAACAGTGATTATGATCTTATTTTGGTGACGCCAAAAGCTGCAAAACACTAAAAATGTAAGTTTCAGACTTTTTTTATAGGTAGGCCTACATATTCAATATTGTTGAAATGATATCAGTTGCGGATGCCATTATTTTTGGTGTCTTGGTGACACTACAGCTTGAAAGAATCCAATTTTCTTTTTTTTTAATAAGTTAGTTTTCCTCATCATTAGGGTAATGTGAAATAATGTGATGGCAACTTACTCAGCGGCAGTTTTAGGCCATTGCTGGCATTAGCACCTAAATAGGCTAAATGATAAAATATTAACCGTGACAAAATTATTTTTTTTAGTCGACCGATCTATTGTATTTCTTGTCTCTAAGTCTTGACTAAGGTCATTACATTAAAATAAGATCTTAGGTATGCAGATTTGTAGTAAATAGTAACAATAATGCAAATAATATTTTTTTGTCGGGCATTACCGGGATTAATGACTGGCAGCCTCGGGCAGTAAAATCATTAATGCCCTCGCCTTCGGCTTGGGCATTAATGATTTTACTGCCCTCAGCTGCCAGTCATTAATCCCTGGTAATGCCCTCCAAAAAAACATTATTGTATAATTAATTGGCTTATGCACAAATTTGTGTCAGTGCAAAGCTAGCATACATGTACGAGTTTGTGGAAATGAAAAAAAAGACGCATCTATAGGTGGGCTATTCTCAAATTTTGGGACAAAGTGACCTGGAAAATGTGGTAAGGAAGGGGACTTTTGATGCAGAAAACTTTTTATTTGAGCAATTTAAAAAAGGAAAAAATGTATTTTTAGGTCATATTTTCAGGAATAATTCATCTGAGGATCACTAGATTTTTAAAATCAAATATCAATTGTGTGCTAATTTTGTGGTAATGGAGTGTACAGGAACAGTTTTGTTTTCTCTTGATACTGCATTCTATTTTAAAGATATGATTTTATTATTGCACTCAATCAAAACCTGTCACTCTCAGTCATATATTAAACATTAAAGTTCTCTGAAAAAGTGTCGTGTGTAAGATGGGAAATGAAGGGAACTGATTGGACATTTGTCTTAATTTGTTGAATATTTGTTGATTGAAATCTGCAAAGTTGTTGTAATGTGGCCCATGTGCATCCTACAACATATAGGGAAAATTGCCCATCAAAAACCGAGCAATGGCCAGTGGTGGAGTGGACAAAAAAATAGACATAACCTAGTGACCCGTCTTTTACATCAATTAATTAAATTATATTAAACAAGAAAAACAGTTAAATATGATCTATTTATTAATTCAAGTCTATATTCTCATGTCTCATGAATCGTGCAAGGAAACTTCAAAAATAATGGTACATGTACATTAGGAGAAAAATTGACACTTGATTTTGTCATGTTATGTCCAGTGACAAGGAAAAACCATTGATTTGGCATGGGTTACTGGACATAATGCGCCAAAAAAGTCAAATAAATGGCTTTTTGTTCAACATACGTTGGTTCTAACAGAAATATTAATAACCGAAGTAGAGTGACGCTTTAGATATTAATAGCATTCAAATTTATGTCAGGGAACTGGAGTGACGTATATTGTCCTGAAATTGGAAAATGACCCATGTCCTTGTGTATGTGCAATAACTAACAATCCTGACTGTGCTTTATTATCATTTGAGCTCCTCCCTATTTTACCATTTGTAGAAGTGTAACAAGTCTCAGTTTTAGGGTCAGAATTAGGTTTAGGGTTAGTTTTAGGAAAGTTAAGTGTTAGAAGGTTTGTAATTACATGTATCTGTACAAATTTATTAAAGGCAGTATCGGACATTAATACGAATGTCAAATAAGTGCATATTTTCGTTATTGCCGGTTTACAAATTTGTCCACAAGCGGAATATTGAAAGACATATCTTTGCATTTCAATGCTATTCTTCATTGCATCTCTAACCTCTATATCAATGTTAGTCACCATTGCATCATCCATAAAAATAAGTCTCCTAGAGACTCCAATCGCTTTTTGCATTTATGTCAGTATTTCCATAAGCACACTTAGCACAGGTATGTTTGTTGGAATCAATTGTTTAGTAATTGCACTGTTGTAGCTCTTTGACCAAAATGGGTGAAAAGTTTGGATATGTTTGCCTGTCTGTCTTTCAGATAGTAGCTTGAAAAAGATGAGCTATATACTGACTTGATGATGGGTTTTTAGAATTTTTTTCCTTGAACTTTTGTAGCAGACTTGTCCTGCAAAGCCGAAAACAATGTCAAAATATGGGAAATTAAACATCAAAGGAGCCGAACCATTTTCATGGAAAAACATTAGGTGGCATCCATACTGTATTGCAAGCAAAATCCTGTTTCATACAGACATTTCTTGTATCACACATCCTGTGCTTATATCACACGGGGCAGATAGGGATATTTTCAGCCCTGTGAGTTGAATACAATTCATTAAAAGCAATTCACTGCTCATTATGATGCCTTGAGCATCAACAGATCTATATATTAACAAGGGGAGGGATTTGGAGTAAATTCATATTTTAACATGCTTAAAGGCATTGAATTTGGAATGAGGTTTAATTCGGGCATGCAAAATTCAGAATCTACCTACACAAATGTCTAGTGAGTCAAAGGCAATTTTCGTTGATTCTGCTACTTCATATCTCACATGTTATTCTTAATTCACTGCATCAGACACAAAAATAACTCTCTCATTTTTTTGGCATTTTATGTTCCAAGGTCAGTATATTCACGAATAAGGACAGCCATGGTTATTGAAAGCAATTTTCTTGGTTATGGCTAAAGAGTAGCAAGGTGAGAGGCTTGTGGGACAACGTATGACTCTCTTTTGAATAGCAGGTTGAAAATAACTAATGCATTTTACTCCTTACTTCTATTGTGTTCTTCATTTATCATCATCTTGCTCATTTCAGGCATTACAGAAAGGATTGCAAATTCTGAAGCTCATAAGAAATATGCAGGAAAGATGAGCAAACATCACATCATCATCATCCCAGAATCATACGAAATAGCACTTGAGATAAAGAAGAAGAAGGGCATTCCAAGGAGCAAGTACATTGGAGATTTGGATGGAGGGATCAAGATTGAACGAGATGGGTGGCATCCTCGTGATGTGAAGGAAGGGGTTGATGAGATAACAAACAGCCAGGTAATCATCACCTTACATTGTTGAGACAAATTGACATGTGTTATTTCATGACTTGATTGAAAGATATTATGTCATGGCATTTCACCATTAATTGATTTCGATGATCATCATGGCAGAAACTGTGCAGATCAAGTTTGTGTGAGGAAAAATATGTCTTGTTACATCCATCAGGAAATAACACTGTGCACAGCGCTCCTGAAGAAATATTGAGGTTGAAAAAATTAGCCAGAAACAGGACCTATACCACCTGAACTACACAATCATACAAACATTTTGAGACAAAAACAAAAAATTCTCAGTTCAGCTTATTTTGAACCTCAACATTTGAAATTTTGGTTATATTAGTTTCTCTTGCGGGGCTATTTTAAAAAATTTAATTTGTGAAAAGTTTTGTCAGAATCCGTGATGGGGAGGTGGGGACTATTGGTTGTACAGAGCACAAACCAAAACATGATAGTCGCAAATTTAAATACTTTATGTCATTTTTATATCAATAAATAAATGACCAGAGATTGTCTTGAAATATGCAGTGTGAGCTGCAAAGGAAGGCACACATCTTATTGCATAGCAAAGTGCCAGATAGATATGCAATACATGTATATGTTTATTCATTGGCTATTCCAATTAATGAAAATATATTCATTTCAATTATACATTATTTAAACCTTTGCTTTTGCTCTGTTTGCAGGGGACCTGCTTTTATTGCTATAATAGATATTTTGTCGTTCATGAAACACTTAAATATATGCTGGAATCTGGAGAACTGACTGAAGATGAGGTGAAGAAACAATACTCTCTGTACACAGACACCATTAAGAAAATTCTATGTGATCCCATTTACCACAATCATGTGCTGGTTTTAAACTGCAAAGACTATTCCACTCTGCCAGATGACCTTTGTGATCTGATAACATCACAGAACAAGCAACCACCACTTCGCATTGACACCAATCCCAGGAATCAAGGTGAAGTACATGACAAGTATTTACTCCTTTTAGTTACAAATGTACACTGTGCCTAATGAGACCTGTATATGTGTAAAGATAGTAATGTACAAAAAAGGGCAGCAACGTTATATGCTACCAATCACGGCAGCCATTACACCCAGAGACATTACAATCACCCCCTAAAATCATTTTCTTGATTGTTTTTCAACCTCTTCCTTAACCAAGTAATTTTGATCTGGAAAGTCAACTTTTTTTAACTGATTGATGGCCTAGCAATATTCTGGTGGAAATTACCTTCCTGACATTGTTTTTTGGTCAGATATTCTAGTTTGAAAATGCCATTTGAAGATGCAATTTGTGCCAAAAGCCAAAAGGGGTCAGATTTAATCATTCCTGGCTCATTCCTGACACTTAACACCAGCCCCAAACTTTCAAATATTGGAGTGTTTATTACAAAATTCAACATATCTGAGAATTATTTAATTTGGTGATTTCTGTAGATCTGGAAAATTTTGTTGTGGGGTTACGCAAAAAGTATGTGGCCCACGAGATCAATAAAAAGATAATAGACCATTAAAACTCTTTAAACATTGCATTCAGGGGGACTTTTAAATAATAAATTTATGGTTATTTGCAGAGCAATGATTGACAGTGTTTATAACGAAATCATCCCCACTAACATTTCAGTTATAACTCAGGTCACGTGACCACCCAAGTTGCCAGCTATAAACGCCTGTCACAGGCATGTCACTCACCCAAGCTATCCACTTATCCTACTTTTTTGCACTTACATTTCAGATGGGAGCCAGCAACTATCTAACTCCTCTCTTATTTCCGTTTGCCAACTCCACCACCAATCTCCCACCAGGAGTGCATGAAACACCATATTCTCATATTTTACTCCTCCCCAGAGGGAGCCACTTCTCATAACCATTTTCCCACAGATGGCAGCACTTATGTTCATCTGTTTTTCCCTGGAGCCAGCCCGAACCTTACGCAACAGGCAGGCTGTCCCTATGTTATCATTGATCCGCTCACCTGATAACCTGGCTGTAACAAATCTTCTGCTGTTCTCTTTAGTACATGGCACCTACCAAGAAGAATTCCTCCTGCTACAACTCGGGCTGTAAGGTCTCACACACGCCTCCAGCTAATATCTGCTTGCCATCTACTCAAACATGTCAACAATTAGCCACTTTCTAAACGCCCTGCACATCACTATAAACACCATGTGTTCCTAAAATATTCCCTTATTTCAACATGACCACATAGCCATGCAGCGTCACTTCACAATAATGCATTGTCAAACTTTTCCACTAATGTGCATTTTCTAGTGGTAGACATTAGTGTTTTGTTTTGCTACCAAGTGATTGAGCACCAGTATAGATTGTGATAGTTGAACTATTTTGGAATATTGATGCCATAGTTGAGAGAGATTCCCAAACTAGTGAAAAGTATGTTATATATGATATAGCATGTAATGTAGCACCACTATTTGTTGCCCTCTGTGATTTGATTGCATCTGGTGGCTTTAAGGACTTGCTAATTATTGCCAGTGCAAACTACATGAAAATGACTGATTTAGACCCCAAAGTCGACTGCATTTTAGTGACTAGTCAGTCAGAGTTAGCTTTCCAGGCAGCAAGTCAATGTTCAGTCAAGTCGAGTCATAGTTGAGTCAGCTTAAGTCAAGTCACTGTTGCATAACTTAGCCAATTTTAATCTCACAAAAATGGTTTTGGTATCAATTGAAACAGCTTTAAGAGTACAATATGCACTTCACACTATTTTAGTTTATACAACATACAAATTCCCCAAATATCTGACACTTTTTTGTGTAATATTTGCGTAGTGCGAAAATTAGAAACATTTTGAAAATTGTAATATACTGAGCATAAATTATTTCACAAAAGGGCCCTATAAAATACATAAGTCAGCTGAAGTTTGTTGAAGTCCAGCGAAGTCAGAGTTTAGCAACTTAGCTGACTAGGCAGTTGGAGTCCTTGATAAGCAAGCCAGACTTCTAACTCTGACCGACTTTGGGGTCTAGACTGATTAAAACAGTATACTCAATTTTACTCTAGAAATTTCCCTCGTCTGGTAAATATTATGCCAAAACCATTTCCAGATATTTTTTAATTTGCAATGTTTTCTTCAATATTTGAGAATTTGGGACAGGTGTAAGTGTCAGGACAGAGCCAGGGAGTTTTGAAGTTGGGCCCTTATGTCAATTTGCATCTTCAAACTTGAATATCATGTAGACTTTTCAGTAAGGTGATTCTTAAGTAATGTTTTTTCTGAATCATTCTATTGGAATTAATTAATATATTCAGCGTATTTATCATTTTGGTATCTTTTACGCAGTTAGTACTTGGTAGCATCTTAGATATTAGGGTTTTCATTTCAACACATATATATGGTAAGTTTTGTCAGAAATAAGCTCTATGAAAAGTTTGATTGTTTATGCAGGTAACAGATATAGGAGCAGTGACACTTAAAAAATAGGTTTTGTTGCCATGGTGATAAAATGTGGTATAATCATGAAAGGGCACAGAAAATAGTATTAAAATAAAGGTAATTGTAATTGTAATTGTAATTGTAAATACTCTCAGTCATACACTGCAATGCAGGCACGAAATTTGTGGTGAGCCTTCCACAATGATACAGCTCAGGGCAGCCATAGAACGGCGCCCATGGGCAGAGACTAGCGGAAAATTGCCCAAGGTTCCCATGCCTTGGTAGCATCTTAGAGACTATCTGCAAACATTTCAAAGAATATTTTTAGATTTTCAAGCATTTTTTGTGTAAACATATGAAAAGGTTTGTTAAGAATAGTGAAAATTATGCGATTGCCTTATAAGGAATGCCATATATGCCAGTGAGAGTGACCCACTACAACTTTAGAAATAGCACTGCTGTATCTGGCATACCACAAAACATATTTTTACACTAAAATGACCTTTCTGATGTAAATGCATCAAAAGATATTGAAGTTTAAAGGTTTTTGGAAGTTGTAATTGCATGGAAACCTGTTTCTATGGAAACAGTTGTGTTTCCATTTCCCAAACTAGACTTTCAAGTAAGCACCTTCCTTGACTACTTGGATTATTGCCTTTAATTTTGTACCAGAGCTGGCCAGCCATCTTGGATGTCTTAGTTTATAGCAACATTGACATCAATGTTTTACAGGCCTGAATGCAGTGTAACCTGGGGTTGACAAAGCAGCTATTACTTGATGTCTGTTGTCATGGATATGGAATATCTTCTTATATCAAATGGAAGCTGTTTTTGTGGGCTTTATTGTGACATTTGACATTCCTGACGATCCACTCTATCTGTGTCAGGAAACACTTCTTTCCTCCGACCTTTATGAAATTTGTTAACAATTTACCTGATTTGCATATTCATCATCATATTTGCCATGACCTTGACCTTTGACTGAAAAGGTCATCATGTCATCACCACCCCAGGGTCGTGTTTGATCAATTTTGGTCCTTACATTGACTTTTTGGGCTAATCTGGTAAAATTATAAAGCATATTTTCCTTAATCAGCTGCTACCAAATCGAATGTACAATTTGGCCTTCACTTTGGTCAAAAAATGAACCTCATTGTATCTCTTCAGTAACTATATCAATGTATTTATACATATCTTGGGAATGACGGCCTAAAATATTTTAGCAGAAACTATTCTTGCCATGATAAATTATTGAAAGTATATAATTATGAGGGTCGGTCTTTTGCACTATTAATATTCGTACAGATATCCATTTCCACTCACTAAAAATAAGAGAATCTGAGGTTTCTTAAAATATTTTTATGATTTCTGTAACTTAATTAGGACTGCAGATATGGCTGTTTGAAATAATGGTATAATTATGAAATTTTTACAGGCGGAGTAAATTATGTTGAGTCATTTTTCAACATTTTGACCTTCACTGCATCGTAATGGTTAGACAATATACAGTGCATTAACACCTTGTTGTTCCAATAGTTAATAACTTTAAACAGTTTTAAACATTTAACATAAACTGTCCTGGGTGCAGTCATCTATGTAAGTAACATACAGTGCTTTGCGACAAATTTGTTCACAGAGCATGGCAATCCACTACATGACCTCTAGTCTCTGTGGCCTGAATACCTGTTGTGTGCTGTCCCAGGTCATTCATTTGACTTGGACACTTAAATTCTGTCATATTAACTTAAGTTAGTCCCAATGTGCCCGGAATTCACTGTCCCAATGAGCCCCGATATGACTTTTGCACCAAAATGCTAATTTCTTAGGCACCAGTGAATGTGTTTATCATGATAGCAATTCGTAACTGTTCGTTACGATATATAAAATTCATACAAGCACTGAGAAAGCCTCACTGTTCATGGTTTGTCCACAGAATAGTTCATATTGAACACATCCTTGTTTACTTTAGTGGTAGGAAAACAAACTTTTCCTCGCGTTTTTTCTGCATGTGGCTGTAACTTGTCTATAAAACCATGGAAACATCAAGATGTGAAATTACAAGATATGATGGCACTACCATATCATATACCTTGCCAGGATCCAAGAAAACCCCAACGTCCAACAGTGCCCCTCGTACCAATGTGCCCTGGTTCCCCCTAGCCCTATTCCTTGAATGCTAAAAAACTTTTATGCGGCAATTACAAGAGATATTAAAATTTTTTAAACGTACTCCTCCACATTGAAAAACATGCTAGGTCATTGAAATTGAAATTCAGCTTAGAGGTTGAGTTTGCGGAATAATATTTGCAAATAAAATTTTTACCTTCCTAACCTCTCAAATTCAATAATTATTTCCTAAACAAGGTTTTTCTGACAATGGCTCCTGTGACCTTGAAAAGTAGGTCAAGGTCATCCAAGGACAAACAAAAAATAAAAGTAAGTTAGTGGAGTAATCCCCTAGAATATGTCATCCCTTACTTCAAGCATTCTCCTGCCCAGGGCCAAAACCTCCATGGGGGGGGGGGGACGGACACTTTGGAGACCCTAGATCAGGCATAACCCAACAACCAATAGAGATATCAACTTGCTCACTGTTGCCAATGAGTAGCTACAAATGGCAGGTGTTTTGTTGTGCTTTTATGACAGGTAGGCAGGTAGGGGGACGGACACTACAGTCTTTTTTAGGAAAGTGAAACTGTCAACTTTATGACCTCACAAATCCGAGGAAGAAGGCTCAGGCCTTCTGAAAACTGTTCAGTTCACTTGTCTGAACAATTACATGGAAATAAAAGGCGAAAAAAATTCATCCAAAGTGAGTAATACAGTGTTATAGCAATTCATCCACAGCACCATGTTCAATTTTGCAATTGCGTAACAATCACAGTATTTTGCTTTTGGTGTGTAATTTCAAGAAAATAGATGAGCAATGCTTTCAATCAAGTTAAATGCTTGCAAACTATGTCAGTACAGATTCTCCTTTGGAAAAAATTGTGTGAATTTATTATATTTTACTTGCTGGGCTCAAAAAAAAAAATGTATAGTGAATTTTCAATTTTTCGTAACACAATGAGAAAATGAGACATTGTGCGACATTTTTGACTGTATCTACCTCAAATATCAACATTTTTAGTTTAGAATTTTCGTAACTTTATTGTCTTTAACGAACATGTATATACGAGATCAGGAGTTTCATGGAAATAACAGTTGTGTAATAACCCGGTAAAAATTGACCATTTTGTTTGTACACTCGATTGTGCAGAAGCCGTAATACCACTAAAAAACTAATTTTGGTTTCCTTGGCAACCAAATCTGAAATCTTGGAGGGGCTGAATTTGGGTCCACATCAGTACTGGATTGTATCAACGACTGGGTTAACTCTAACCTGTGTTAGTGAATTTTTGTGTTAGTTAACCGGTTTTACAAAATTGTGTTAGCTTGTGTTGTATCAACAAAAAAGTGGTTGAGGTTATCTTGTTATTGTTGTGAGGGACATTTAAACCAATACTGACAGGGATTCCCGGTACGGGGGTTTCCCGAACAGACAGCATCATTTCGTTTTGAACAATTGTTTTGTTTACAAGTGTTTTCAGTGCCTTTTGTTTGCTTGCTGGTCAATTAAATTGGATTTACACCCCATTTTGGGACAAGGAGGAGGCTTAACACAACTTTTAACACAAGAAAAAGCTGAGTTAACTTTCCTGGTTAATCCATGACAACTTACCCAGAGATTCGTTGATACATCACAGTGAGTCTCTAACATGGGTTAAATCTCTTAACACAGCAAAGATAAGCCTAACCCGTGTTTAGCGTTGATGCAATCCGGTAGAGAAGTTGATCACAATGTTGTATTCTTTCATTGTGCCAGGTTTGGTAGTTGTATCACAGTTTGAACAATTTATTAGCTAAGAACCCTGACTATTATGTATTGTATGAGAAAACATCACCCCTATTTTATACAAATTGCAAATGCTGGGAATTTTTTTTTTGTAGTCCAGAGCCTAAATCCATCTGGTGTCTTGTGGGATAGCTATGACAGCTGCGAGGTTCAAAGGGTAAGATTCCTTGAGTCTGACATGTTTAGTGGGGCTGAATAAGGTAGTTGAGAGCTTCTCCATCACTGTATTTGGTACCAATATGTAGCGCAAGATGTCCTGTACCCATTCCACATGTATCAGCGTGATAAGGACAGTTTAAGTGTGTTTTAGGACCTTAACATGGGTTAAAAACCCCGTTCTCTTATTTATTTGTCATTGAATTGGGTATTTCAGTGAAATATTGTCAGATTTGAACGATCTTTCAGTAGCCTATGATGTAAATTTAGGTTCAACTTGTAAGGCATATAGTTAGGAGTACGGTCAAACTATTTTGTGCTCTATTACAGGCTTTTTCAAGGGACTGAAAAGTTATTTTACAGCTATATATTTAATATCTTGTTTTAGGACACAAGTTTACAACTCTAGGATATCCCCTTCCTTTTTTTTTTGTTTCAGAGATTCCACACAATATTCTTGCCATTCCAACTTAGAATTTTCTATTAGATTTAATATAAACATTTAATTTGAGGCCCGGTTGACGATCTACAATTCACAGGCCAAGCATGATATAACTTTTTTCTAAGTATTGAATCCAACTGTCCGATTCAAGGAACCTTGGTATAGCATATTATTGCATTTCATTTGATGGCATTTTGAATTGCAGATACAAGGTGCTCCTCAGAAAATATGAACTCATTGCTTGCTTAGGTGCTGAAGACATGCATGAATTGAGGAATCTCTAGAGGTATTAAAGTTGATTGTAAAAAAGGGAGGTCTAAATGTGCCCTGTCCTATGGCAAAAGTAAAAATTTCTGTGTGATTTGTGTTGACATCATTAAACCAAACCAAGACTTCTGTTTCTCATAACAGATCAGTGAAAGATATAATTGCTTTGCATTCTAAGCGAATAATCTTTTGGTCTCAAAAATATATTCCGATGATGATTCTTCTCTCCTTATACAAATTATCAGCTGAAGGCGACGCTTGATATAACAACGTTAGGGCAATGGGGGCATCTACGTCTCTCTGAAGTGTGGTGTATGAGAGATTTCATAAAAAAGTTCCATTTTGTAACTTAATTTGGTATGAAGGAATCCAAGGAGCAAAACAGTAGTGATATGAAATGAAAGATTTAGTCAGACACCTTCAGGATTTGCCATCTTCATTTTGCTACATCCTATCCCACATAACATTCTTATTCCACAAAATTCCTTAATTGCAATTTGATGTAACAGAATATAAAAATCATCTTTCAGTCAAATCTTATTCTAATTTCCCAATTTTTTTAGGAAATAGCTGTATCAACTATGTTTGTATAAACGATATTTGTTAGCACTTATTTGCATTATTAATATACAGAGCTTTTTTTTCAGGCTTTGTTCCAAACCAACTAAGAGATACCATCTTACAAAAATAAATTATATCAGAATATTTGCAGTTATTTGATGGCCTGTCTTTTTTTAAGTTTGCACAATGCAATGTTTCCATGTAGAGTCACTTTTGGTTGTAACTGTATTTTAAGGAAAATGGTACTAGATACAAAAATGAAAATTAGCACATTGCAAAGGGCATATTCCGTACTACCACTAGCAGCCAAAAAAAGTGAAAAATATTCAAATAAGTTTTGCTGAAACCATGGTAACAAAAATTAAAGGTTAGGGCATCTAAATCCGTCCAGGCTGCTTCTAAATCCGTCCTGCAAGGATGGTAAATCCGTCCACAGGGTATTATGCCACACAAAACTATCATATCTTTTGATTTTTAAAAGTTTTGCAAGATTTTAACCGTCACAAAGGATTTTCTGTCAATATTAGAACATCGGGTTGCTGATTGCGCTTATAATAGAAGAATTAAATAACTGCAGTCAAGTTAACTCTCAAGAATTTCAATTGACTGCCTCAATCACAATTTAAAAACCCTTTTAACCCAATAAAGTGGTATAATTGCTTAATTTGATTTCTTTTATCAGTTTCTTGCCATTTATAAATAATAGAGGTCTTTAAAAGTACTTTTAAAGACCATTTGAAGTGGGTGGACGGAATTACAATCACCCAGTCAAGCCAGTTTTAAAATAATGATGGTAAATCCGTCCACTTTTATTTCCACTGTATCTCCTTTCCATGTGTTGGAATCCAGTTATTTAAGAAACCCTAAGAGGACAATACAATTAATCGTCCTATGCATCAATTGTTTACCTTCAATGTATTTTGTTTTTGATGGAAATATGCCTACGTGACCAACTACCTGTTGTGATGACGTCACAGGATTTCACTGTTTTCTGTCTTCAACTTTTAAATGGACCTGAACATCATTTAAAACGATGTAAACACCATAAAACGGCAAAATTAGTTGAAAAACGAGTTCCTCTTGCTTTTGCAACTCATACAACTCTAAAAGTTATAATTATATTCCAATATTAGGGAGTGGACGGATTTACCCTCCTGGACAGATTTACCATATTTGACTCTAATCTTTATGTAATATCAATATGGAAAAACTGAGAAGGTCCTGTTGGACATTTTCCGAAATTTGGTTGATTTTATATTTGGTTTGGCCCCATAAAGCTAACTCCATTTTTTTGTAACCTTTCAGAGGGCGTATCAAATATGGAATTAGTTTTAACATGAAATGTATTGTAAACCTCGGAGGAGGGGAGATCACTCTCTAAGAAAGGGTGTGAATAGAGGCGCTGCTGGGTGGTTTAGGTTTTGGTTTTTTGATTAATTTAGTACCCGTTTTTGCAACCACAGTGTCCTTGAACAAAGTTTAGGGTTAAAAAAAATGTACAAAGAATCCGTCAACACAGCGTTGTAGTACGTGGTCTCAGCTTCGATTTGATGTAAAGATTTAAAAAATCTGTTGGGAAAATTTTGAGAAAATTGAAATTTAAAATTTTTCAGTTTTTCACACCCTTGTTGCATGCAAAATATCAGTTTTAGATCTATCAAATAGCATTGCGGTGTTATCTAAACATCACAGCTTATCTAGGTATACATTAGGTTACTGAATCAGGTGAAAAATAATAATAAAAAGCATTTTATTTCCAATTTTCACATCATTTTGAACATTTAGGGGTGTTGCAAACTCGCGGACTCATAGAATGTGCCAAATCAAATATAAACATGGCCATTTCGGCTTTATTATTTCTTTAACTAAAGAAAAGTGGCAAATGAACCAACAGGGTGAGAAAAAATGCCTTTTAAATTCATTAGTGATATAAATTGAGTTTTTAGCCTTTAACTAGTTAATATTTTTCAAGTGGGATTCACAAAATCATCTGTAAAGTTATGTGACAAAATATAGTGGACAAATGGTAGGAATACCTACTGTAGGCATCTCTAAAGTGTGTATCTTCACCACTGCTTTGCATGTAACTTATATTTGACATCCAAGGAAATAATATAATTATTTTGATAGAAGTATTTCTTAAAAAAAAAAAAATCTATGCAAGTGGTCTAATGGCTTAGATGATCAATTCAAAGTTTTATTACAACGTTTCTGTCCATATTGAAATGTAGGTAGCAATTTATGGTATTTTGAAGAATTTTAAGTGCTTCGTTTATCATTTTTGAAGATTATTTCATGGAATGCCCATACAAGATAGAATAAATTTCCGCAAAGTAACAATGGTTTTTAGAAGCATCAATGGCTTGGCCCCAACTTACATGTGCAATATGTTCAAATTAACAGCCGAAGTAAATGTTAGAAGAACAAGAAGCTCGAATCGGAAAGACTTACACTTACATGGAGGCCGACACAAAGAAATTTACATGAACAGTTTTTCATACAGTGGTGCTAAACTTTGGAACAATCTCCAGCCAGAAATTCGTAATCAAGAAACTTTAAGTGCTTTTAAATCAACTTATTTAAGACATTTTTATAACTCAACTGTCAATATTACCTAGTCAGCCCTCCTGTTTTTTAACTTGTTTTTAGATTTATTGATTTTATGTATTTATTGATCTATATGTTTTACTAAATTTTATTATTTTTGTTGCCTTTTGATCGCTATATCATTATTTTAATTTATTTACATTTTCCGTTTGGTCATATCTTTATTTTTCATGTATTTTAATTACTAATATTTTACTAACAGGAGGGCCCTATTGTAAATAAGTATTTATATTTAATAGGTTTTACCCTCATGAAATAAAGTTTATCTATCTATCTATCTATCTAATCTAGTGGTTACATACTTCCAAAATTCATTTGTTCAGTTATAGCGTGCCTTTGTGCAATCAACATAGTTTTGAATTAATAGTCAACAGATTCTCTTCCATGGTCACACAATTAATAAAACTGAATTTTGGAAGTAAGAAACCAATTAGATTCCGTGAAATAATCTTAAAAATGGCAAAAATAGGTAAAAAATAGCACTTAAAATTCTACAGAACGCCTTTAAAATTGCTAGCTACATTTCAATATGGACAGAAACATTGTAATAAAACTTTGAATTGATCATCTAAGCCATTAGACCACTTGCATAGATTTTCTTTTTTGATTTGAAAAAATGATTCTATAAAAATATATTATTTCCTTGGATGTCAAATACAAGTAACATGCAAAGCTGTGGTGAGGATACATACTTATGAGATGCCGACAGTAGGTATTCCTACATTTTTCCATTATTTGTTGTCCGATAACTTTTCAGATGGTTTTGTGAATCCCACTTGAAAATAATTAACTGGTGAAATGCCAAAAATCTCCATTTATATCACAAATGAATTCAACAAGTCATTTTCTCTCACCCTGGTGGTTCATTTTTCACTTTTCTTGAGTTAAAGAAATAATAAAGCCGAAATGACCGTGTTTATATATAATTTGACACATTATATGATTCGGCGAGTTTGCAACACCTCTAAATGTTGAAAATGATGTGAAAATTAGAAATAAAACACTTTTTTTTTTTTTTTCACCTGATTCAGTAACCTTATGTATAACTTGATAAGCGGTGATATTTCGATAACACTGCAATGCTATTTGATAGATGTAAAACAGATATTTTGCATGCGACAAGGGTGTGAAAAACTAAACATTTTTAATTTCAATTTTCTCAAAATTTTCCCCACAGATTTTTTAGATCTTTACATCAAATCGAAGCAGAGACAACGTACTACAACGCTGTGTTGACGGATTCTTTGTACATTTTTTTAAACCCTAAACTTCGTTCAAGGACACTGTGCAACCCCAAATCAATATTTGGGAACATATAATACCGTCTTGAAAAGACAATGCTGGTGTTGTCTAAATGCTTGTCATTAATTTGGTTGCAAATATTTGTACTGAAAGATTAAAAAGGTTTCTGGTTTTGAATTTTTTTCTTGATTAAAATGCTTCTGGTATTCAACATTGTCACGGCACATCCATATATCTAAAAATTGGAGAAGAACACCCGGGTAAAATAAATTTGCATTGTCAAGCCATCATTCTTGAAGATCTACCAAATTACCCTGGCATCACATGTAAACTAAAACGTTTTGTCCTGTCCTATCAACTGAAATGAATCTAGTAATGCATCATACTAGCTGAATAGATGGCAATGTTTAAAAAAAAAAAACGGATTCGGTGAAAAAATCTACAGTCCCAAATCACAAGTTTTCATGACTTTCCATGAAAGTTTAAAATAGGTAGGCATTCCATGGTCATCATTACATGTACATCTCCAATGAATGCAGCCTTCAGAAATGCTTCTGGATAAAGAATGAAAGTTTGCTTCAATTGAAATTGCTAACGTACAGCCACAGTCAAAAGGACTGGTTGGCCTCCTGATTAAATATGTCTATAATGACTATAAAGTAGTGATTGCTATTGGTTGAAAGAGCCCAGGGCCGGACTGGCCCCACAACTGAATACTTAGTACAGTCTGTCATGTTGATATATAGAAAAAATGAGGACCAGTTCATTGTGAAAAATGCACTTTGTGACTCATGATAGCTGATGAAGTGACATCTTCTCTACTGAAAACCAGGGAAACATAGAGGCTGCTTGATTAGTCATGTTCGAAAGAAGGCCATTTGACTTGTCATAACTGATTTTAGAGTGAAAATCAGATGCATAATCCTTTTGTTTGGCTGTCACCAACAAGCGGGACAAGTCTCCTTAAATCAATTTAACATTGAAAGTATTGGGTATGATCATGACAAATCATCAGCATGACAACACACAAAGTGCCATTTTCACAGTGCAACAGTTAGGCCTACTATCCACTCTTTTTCGGTATCTTTTTGTAGGGACAATCTCAGATCTGTGTTATAAGCTCCAAATGAGGAAAGATTTTACAGTGGAGGTCTCTAACTATAGGGTCAAAAAGAATCAGCCAAGTGCTATTTGTCATCAATTTATGTGCACTACAGTGGTGGAGCTTCTTGAGTTTCTGGAGGGGGCCACTAGGAAGTTGGCCTTGCAGATATACCTTAATATGGGATGAATCGGGACACTGGGATGAATCGGGACAGAACAAGAAAGAGTTCTATTTCCTCCAAAAACCATATCTTCTACTGGTCTCAGGATTTTGATTTTTCGCACATTTATAGTACATAAGTATAGGTTATTCACCTAGGGAGAGGCAATATGTGATTTATCCAGCGAGGTCGTTAGCCCGAGCTGTGATAAACACATATTGCCGATCCCGCGGTGAATAACCGGCTTATACCATAAGACAAAACTGAAACTTGTGATTTGTTGCTGTGGGTTTTTCACAGCTTCACTTATTATTCTCCCATGGGAGGATAACTGGACAACAAAGAATATGGGTTTTATTGCAGTGAAATACTGGCTCATGATTGGCTCACAGAGGTGTCGAATGGTATAAACCAGCGTATATTGTGGTAGAATGTCATCCCTCTGACTGCAAGCAGTGAGGAGCTTGAGCACTTTTAACATGGCCCAGCAGAAATTGAATAAATAGGGGAGACCGGGGCTGGTTGTCACAGGGGCAGGTTGTCACACTTTCGGGGCAGGTTGTCACACTTTCGGGGCAGGTTGTCACACTTTCAGGGCAGGTTGTCACGCTCTCATGGATATTAAACTGTCATTTCCTTAGTACATTCTACTGATGATTGATGATGTAAGCAGAAAAGGCATAGCGTCTAAATAGATCTATTTCATATTTTCAAAAGGAATTTGCAGAAAAATTCTACAGTCTGCACTCACCCTCTTCCTTATCAAAATGCATTTCTGTTGCCTTGATAAGTCAAAATTTGTAGCACCCTTGTACAGAGTCACATGATTGTTAAGGTCTGCACTGGGAAAGTAGGGGATTCCTGACATGTCCAAAATAACTTGTCTCTTTCAGGATTTGACTTACAGAGTCTCACTTCCTGCATTCAAACTCTTAACCAAAAGTGTGACAACCTGCCCCGAAAGTGTGACAACCTGCCCCGAGTGCTGAATTTAAAAAAAATATCCAATATGACATCTAGGTTGCGAATAACATAGGTATACATTCACCAGATAGATTTAAGTTACTCCTGTACTGACTTTCATATACAATGGCTGTGCCCCTACTTGCTTTAGATAGAAATAGAGCATGTTTGAATTCTACACAGTGTGACAACCTGCCCCTGTGACAACCAGCCCCAGTCTCCCCTACAAGCTGGTCAAAACTTTGCAAGTACAATAAAAAGTATAAATACCACAGCCATCAAACTCGTAGTAAACTTTTTTAAAATTTAAAATGGCTTCTGGGGACCAGAATAGTTGACCAGATATTGGATTATGTATGTCTGGTCATGGGTTCAGATCCAGGTCAATGGCAAAGTTTCGGGAGTAATCAAAATATACTCACCCAATTTTCATTTGATTGTACAAGCATGGCTTCTTGATAAATATTATTGAACTTGGCATCATGCATTAAGGATTTAGCCTAGTCCATAATTTTTAATCACGGGCAAAATTAGCAGATAACTGCAGTTTTTGATAGCTTTCTGTCATTAATCAATTTTTTTGAAATCAGCATATTATCACTGGAATTGATTTCAGATTTTCTTCAAAATACATATTTTGCATTTTGAAGATGTTTCCTAATGTTTAGTCCCAAGATATAATCGCTTAAAGAAGCTAGGAAGTATTGATTGTGGAAATAATGGCTTGTCCCGATTCACCCCAAACTGTGGAGTGAATTTGCAATGTGGTTTTTTGGGCCCTAAGCCTTGGCAATTTAAGATATCATTTCAAGCTCCAACAGAAAGTTAGATCTTCTGCTGGGACACAATTTGACACCATATTTCGAAATCTGAGTTGATTTCTGCCCATGCTATCACAGAAAAAGGGCCAATTCTGTCCCAATTCACCCCATATTACGGTACTT